>JACEVL010000385.1:1255519-1260519 GCA_020284085.1 Aporrectodea caliginosa | reverse complement strand
ACACTCAGTGTTTCCGTTAGAGTCCAAAAAGACCTTGGTTTTTTGGACGTAGCTCATATCTTTCGGCTATCACATCCTAAAAGTTGGACGTTTTGGACAGTTTTTACAGACGCAAAAACGGCCAATTGGGCGTTAACGGAAACACTGCGGCAGCACTTTCCATCTTACTTTTAGCTCCTGCCCGTCAATCATCCATTCCCCACTCCTGCCAATCACATGTCTGTTTACAACCGCCAAGACAAACGTATTCAGATCAATCTCTTCTGATAATAACAGAAGATAAGCGAACCGTGTCTGTGTCTGTCTCCTCATTAGAACGCAGAGGTCGCCGGGATCAATGACTTATAGATCTGGCTTATTTACTCTGGCAATCCCAGTCGACTGCAGGTCCTTAGGTTGGCATGTCGTCAGACGGTGCGTGGATTTGCATATTCTGACAGGCAGGAATATAGACGATGGCAATTTGATAGTGTTTTCGGATACTGTCACCATATAAATGTCCAGTGCTTAAACGTTGGGTCTCCAGGCAGCAGACACTATAAGATTGGCTTCTAAAGCTATAGGCATAAACTGCATAGTGATAAAGCAAAATCATGTTTGGCTTATGTGTACAATTGTCATAAAGACCACTCGAATGTCATATGTCGTGAAGGCGACAGTAAATAATCTTGAGAAACTATGTATTAGGCCTACTATTCTGACCACACTAGTCTCTGTATATTGAAGCGTTAAAGACGCACAGCGTGTTGACAGCAACAATTGGTTGAGAAGTCGTTGAAGTGAACCATAGGTAAGTGAATGAGTATGAATTAGTCGGCCAGTTTTTCAGTCTCTCAGTCTCTCAGTGCTCGAACCCATACCGTTCGCGTTACAGGTCGAGCGTTGTATACGTGTAGGCTACATTAGGCCTCCTCTGTGCATGCCCACTATGCGCCATTCGTATGCACCATTCGCCGCTTTCAAGTATCACTGCCTTCATGATTAAATAGTCGTTAACGACTGGAAATACAATTATGTCCACCTTCCTTCCTTCATTCCTTCCTTCGCCGGAGCACGTTTTCAGTCAGGAAATAGCAGTTTCAGCTCATGTAAATGTCATGGACGCCATCAGGCTTAAAGAAATTGGACCCACACCGTCCAGTCCCCTCCCCTGGGGCGGAGACTTCGGGGACAGAAGGGGACGGTCCCCTCGAAACTTTAGGTGGAGGGGATGGAGCTGGTTATATCCCCCAATATTTCGGCCGCTCCCTCACCTGTCCCCCCCCCCAAACCCAGGACCAAGTCTCCGCCTTTGCCCCTCCCCTCTCCGCCATTCGTAGTCATACACTGAAAATGATTCAGAGCGACTCATAAAAGTGAAGCATATCATATGCGTATGATATCATTATGATATTATACATATACTGTATTTGAATCAAAATTACACAGTGAAATTGTCATGTTGTACGCTTACATGGGGTTTAGCTCATGCCTTCATTCCCTAGGTGGCGGCAAAAGTACAATGATCTTGCGCCTTGCATGGCTGCAACTTTGTTGATTTATGTCTTCTGTTTATTTGTATTCTTGTGAATAATTGTTTAATCGTCATAACACGTACATGTACAGCGCAGTGCGTTTGTCAGGAGCTTCATTAAAGAATAGATATCCTTATTATTATTAAAAGCAACAGTAATACGACGATGCCCCGTGACATCAAAATCCTTTATTTTACTTTAGACACGTCAGGACAAAATGTCCATGTGAACGTGCAGTAACGCTAGAGCAGTTAGACGTTCGGATCACATCGTTAAACGCCTGTAACGTTGGAGACGTCTGAGCGCCGAGAAGCAGCGTTCAGCCGAAGCAGAAGATGTAGGCATCGTTAAGAATAGCCTAATGAAAAACTGTGTGCAAATTGGGATAGGCCTACAAATCCTTCGTCAGCAGAAAACGGTCTTGCAAAGACACATCGACGATGATGCTACTGAAGACTCTGCAGTTCAAATCCTCTTAAACACGGCTGTGATGCAACGCTTCTATATATAATATATATATATATATATATATATATAGAGATTTCTAGCGAATATCGTGTGTTTTTCTTGTCAGTCGTGACTCATTATCGACACTGTCACTAACAACACTGCAATAATAATATCGACGCTTGCCCGCTTTGCTGCAATATATGTAAGTAAAAAAATTGAAATAGCTCTCATATAATTATAGAGTAGTGAGCAGTGACAAGCCAAAAATGTCAATTTAGATTACATCTTATGCCTTAACATGTCGCATTGCCGTTGAACAAAAATAACGATGCGATGGATATTCCTTGTGTGAATTGGATTTGGTGGGCTGATGCAGGTGCGTCTAGTGCGTCCTCCTGCATGCGGGGTCCCCGATAATTTGATATTTTCTAGCTCCCCATTAAATGTATATAAGTGCATGTTCCAATTGTCAGATGTCATATTTGTTACCCGTGCCCACGTGTGTATTTGCTAATTAGTAATTATACGTAAGGTAGGCCTATATATAATGCAGAGGAAATATACAATACAATACAATACAACTGATTGCCTGCTTTCTACCAACTTCTAAAGTCCTTTCTGTTTGGCTGTGGCTGGGCTGGGAGCGCCTCTGAGTAGGTTTCTTGAAGAGGCGCTATATAAATATCCGAAATGAATGAATGAATGAACTGATCTTTGATATCACCCTTCTTACTAAGGTTGCCCCAAGCTCAGAAGTGCCACACGCCTCGGCGGCGCAGAAACACCAACCATAACCAAATTTTTATTGGATCCATCGTTAACAAACAAGTATTGAATCAACGCCTTCATGGAGCAACAGGGAGGGGACCTAGGGACCCATAAATGGGGTCACTGTTTATTACAATGCTAGTAGAACGTTTGGCAGGATACAATTTCGAAAGGCATTCCTAACGGCTTGACTAGTTAACTAGACAAACAGTGCTCACACGTTAATCTGACGACTGATTTAGGCTATCAAGTAGGCCTAATTTCGCAATTTGTGTTTGAAGAAGTAGATATTAGGTAAACTACGTATCTCAATAGGTACGACGTTCCAGGACTTAGGACCCATACATTTAAGCGAAAGCCTACAAGTGTTAATGCGGGAATAAAATAATAGGTCGGTACCGTAGTTAGGCTACTTGCGGAGCGTAGGGCCTAAGTAATACGGATTGTTTTCAGAAATTGTTTTGAAATAGTTGTTAAAGGTAGACAGTAGTTGTCTAATGGTGTATCTAAACATTAATTCATTAATTTGCTGGTTATTTATTTTATCAAGTTTCAGCATGCACCAGTGTTTTAATGCGGAATCAGTTGGGAGAAAGTAAGGACAATTGGCTATAGTACTAATAGCTCTATTCTGAATGATACATGTAACTAAACGTTTAAATCTTAAAATATATGAAATTATATATGAATACATGTCTACACAATATATTGTATATTCGTTTAATGAAATCTCCAGCTGACAAACCGCAGCTAGTTAAAATCTAATGAGCTAAGTGAGTCATTCGTCTGTAAACAAGCAGCTGCCGAACAGAACAACATCAAATCTTATATCCACGACAGATAATCGTTAAGACATTAATAGGCTATTTCTCATAAAACGAAGAACCGTATGAGGCCGACGTCGAGTCCCTCAAAGTAAAATTATGTAAAATTATGTCTCTATATATATACACACAAAATGAGTTGATCTAATTTATTTAGAATGGTACCAATTGAATTGGTATCTCTTTTAAATACGATTCTCTGTGCATCGTAAATACTGTAACTGTCTCACTGCATAAAGGCCTAAACAGGGCAAACCCTTTGTTCAATGTAGAACAAAATGGCGACGAGTTGTGTCCCTGATTTCCTGTAACCCGGCCGAAAGTTGTAACAGTAGGCCTAATCGGACACATCGGACACATCCATCTAAATCTTCTCCATCTGAATATATTTGAGGCTACCCTGTAGAATATATTAATAGTGGTTTTGAATAGGCCTACTCATTCAGTCATTGCTCACTTTGTCGATTTATTATCTGTGATAGAATTTTTCCTTCATCTTGAGACCTAGCAAAGCATTTTGCCGAAAAACCTGAATCTAGGTAAGTAAGTATACCGACCAGCTATTGACAGATATATTTTCTATCTGAATAATATTTTGAAATCGCTTTAATGGCCTGTATCTTGTAAGTTTTCAGAGACATGTAGAAACTTCGAATGTCAGTCCGCTTACCGTCAACATCGTTTAAGTTAGCCGGATGTCTTAAGAACTCTTAACATATACATAACAATCATTGGACACCGGTATAGATCCCCTTTGATATGGCATCACTTCATTTGGTTCTGCTTTTGATGCTGTAGATTGCGGTATGTTGCCGCGGCTGAATACAATCTTTGAACTTCAAGATTTGGTCTTCAGTGGCAAGCTTCTTTTCTCAGGTACCGTTCTCACAAGTTGCAAAAGGCACGCGTAGCCTATATCATTATAGTTTATTTTTAAAATGTATGTAATGGTTGTATTAAAATTATTAATTATTGCATTAATGTAATGAATGTGCGCTTGTCAGCTGCAACTAAAGGTTACTTACTTACTTACTTACTTACTTACTTACTAACTTACTTACTTAATTGATAAGAGAAAGGACGAACTTCAGCCGAGTGATAAGTGTATCAGACATCAGTGGCCAACAGAGTCGTGTATCGTCAGCATACGGTTGGACATTGCATTACTCATGTTGTGGAAATTCACAAATTAGCGAGGCAGATTAAAAAAGATTAGGCCCAGGGACTGAATCCCGTGGCACGCCTTTAAGACAGGCAACAGAATCAGAGCAAGGTGCACATTAATAAGTCACGCATACACAATTAAATGAGTATTTTTCTTATAACTACAGATTAACAACACTGCTTTTAAACAATTTAGATTAGGCCTAATAAGACTGCTTTTAAACAATTTAAATTTAACAAAAGGCAGCATGTAAGGATATCTTTTCTTGCGAAGTAAGTA
>JACEVL010000385.1:828019-1250519 GCA_020284085.1 Aporrectodea caliginosa | reverse complement strand
GGTTGAGATCAAAGCTCGAGGGTACGTACCATACGTATTCTATTTTTGAAAGGTACGTACGTTTTTTAACGTACCCTATTTTAGGGTACGTAAACAATACAAAAATACGTTAACCACGTCATTGCTCATTATAAGAATGTTCAATTTAATTTAAGCAAACAATCACAAAATAAAATTTTCGTGTATGATACGTACCATACGCGTATTCTATTTTTGAAAGGTACGTACGTATTTTAACGTATTCTATTTTAGGGTACGCGTACCCTCGAGCTCTGGTTGAGATTCTAGTTAACGATAACGGTAACGAAAATGTTCGTTGACGAAAATAAAATGATTTCGTTAACGATAACTATAACTATAACTAACAAATATCAATAACTATAAAGTTCTATGACTATAACGAAAATAACACTAACGAAAATTCATCGTTACTTTCGTTAATGCAAATATAAAACGTGCAAAATCGACAAACTTGAGGGCGTGAAAATGCGCTACAATAGCCTATGTTCTCCCTGGATTTTGGATTTGTGGATTAACCCAGTTACTGTAGTATTGGCGCATTTTATTAAATTTAATTATTTTGTAAACGTTTCTATAGCGATTGCGACTCAGGTTGACTAGCGTAAATTCGCAAACTTAGTAGTCGTAGTAATCTTGTAATCAGAATGTCTCTAAAGATATTAAGCAACCGCAGTTGTGGAACTGCTGTCTGGAGTCATTTCAAGTACGAATCAGTCACAAATAAAAGTTCGTGTATCATCAGCGTTGGTGTTAATGAAGGGAAGTTATGTGGCCGGCTCGCAGCCGGTAAAAACACACCTAATCTACTCAATCATCTCAAGTATCACCATCCACATATACATACAAAGAAGTCTGCGCTGCAGAGAGTGATAGGAATAGGTGTATAGAAGGGAACTCGCGAAGGCAATCAAAACCGGGGAGATAATTAGTATGCAGTAAATTTAATTAACAGACTCAACTGCGCCAATGGCTGTTTTTACAATGTGTTGGTGATATTTGCGAGCTTTACAACGTCTCTTTCTTTCGACTCTAGGTGTCACTATATACAAATAATATTTCTATCTGTGATGTAGGCCTATTTAATAAAAGTGTTTCAAATACCGCGCTGCTGATGCAATATTTCATACTAGGAGACTGAGGAATGGCACATTTAAGAGATTGAGTGTTGTTACAGCTTATACAATTATCGTAATAGTAATTTATTCTTTAGTTTTCAAAGTGAAAACAATAATAAAAAACAGGGCAGCAGATCACTCTCAAATAGCTACCCCTCATCCTCAGAATTGATGACTTCTTAGCATCAATGTAACGTGTTTTCCTAAAGCTGAAAGCACTATTTACTTCGAAACCTTTCGAGGCACTAAGCGAATTGTGTAAAGCGTCTTAATATGCACATTGCACAGCTGCTGCGACTGTAGGCAATTATACGTAGCCTTATTGAAACTATAAGTAGAACTAAAATAAAAAAGCCAGTAACTATAACTATAACGGAAAAAAATATTAACTATAACTGTAACTATAACTAAAATAAGAAACCATTAACCATAACTGTATTATAGCTGTAACTAAAATAAAATCTGTAAGGAGAATCACACTGGTTGAATATTCCAGTACAGACGGTGTTCAAACTCAGTGCACTTAGTTCTAACCCTATTGTACGCTGGTTGTAACAATATATGTATATAATTTAGGTCTACGTGTCTATTTAATTACAATGTTGTTGACACGCATGCATGGTCTCGACAGTTTCACATCTGAGTCCCATCAGTCTCAAATTACTAAAAAATAAAGATAATAGGCTATATACAACCGAGATATATACATATATATCTTTGTGAGTGTGTGTGTTTGTGTGTGTGTGTGTGTGTGTGTGTGTGTGTGTGTGTGTGTGTGTGTGTGTGTGTGTGTGTGTGTGTGTGTGTGTGTGTGTGTGTGTGTGTGTGTGTGTGTGTGTGTGTGTGTGTGTGTGTGTGTGTGTGTGTGTGTGTGTGTGTGTGTGAGTGTGTGTGTGTGCGTTCGTCCAGCTAAAAGCATGCTTGCAATAAACCAAAAATGATAGCCTGCGACGAGAAAAGACTGTGGCGAGGAAAGCCCAATTGTGCGATCGGAGGTTCGATATGTCTCACGCAAATTTCAGACACCATCGGATCTGTTTCCCCCTGTGTAAACGAAAACTTTACACAACCTTAATACAATTACATTCACTTTCTTAGAGTGCTCGAAAATTGTCAGCTTTCAATACAATGCAGCTACTTTGGATAATCCTGTTTTATCCGTTTACCTACCTGTACAGCTACGTAAAGAAAACAATTTTTGAAAGGTTCCGGCGCGCACAAGTATGTCTGAATTGATTAAGATGAACCACTAATTTTTTATTGAGCTGAAAATAAAAGAGGAGTCGACTCAAACGCATACTTTCGGCGGAAGGCTGTTATATGAGCATCAGGATTGTTGAAAGGGCGCCATGATGTATAGAAGTGACTGATCACAAGAGCAACACGTAGGCCTATTCTATTCTATTCTATTCTATTCTATTCTATTCTATTCTTTTACGGACTTATAAAGCGCTTCTCATAGTACAACCTAAGGACTTATAAAGCGCTTCTCATAGTACAACCTAATCAGAGACGCTCCCAGTGCGAAGAACCCCTCGAAAAAAGAAAAGTCTCAGAGAACGGGCAGAAGCAGTAGTGCTTCCAGATAAGATCTCAGCACGAGTTATAGCAGGAAAGTCATTCCACAATCCACAACAAAGGCATAGGCTCGATTCTGTGCTGTGGCAGTCCGAGACTAAAATATCATGCGGCTGATTTCAATACAGTGCGTCTCAGCAGGAGGCTATTCAGCTTGGTTCTTGCGTCGACAGCAGTGGCATCTACCCGTGGAGGTTTGGGAGTTGGGAGAACGATCTTCCACGGTTGCCAGAAGTGGGGGAGGGTTTAATTATATTAATTTACAGTTCTGAGTGACTTCGGAGTCTCTTATATATAAGTCGGCCAGAGTGGGGATTTGTTCTCCCATTCCAGGTGGGGGGTAGACGCCACTGAATGTTAGGCAGACAGCACAGTATTTGGGTCAACATTTTGTCACAAGGACACGGTTCTATGGCTGTTGCTGAAGGGTAGACGCGATATATAATGACTCATACATCCTAGAGATGGTATACATGATGCAGATGTAATAAGCATTGTGCGATATGAAGGCCCATTGGCCTGAAATACAGCCATATTGACTTTCACTTTAAATCTTTATATAATAGGGGATTTGATATAATATGATAGTATACCATATGATATGATACGACACAATAATTATAATATAATGTACAAACCACTTTCAGAACCATATTACTTAGCATTACAGCTACTAAAATCCAGACGTGGATTGCGATCGGCTTCAAAAAGAGACTTCGTAATAAAAAGAACAAATCTACAATTTGGAAACAGAATGTTTGAAGTAGCTGGTCCAGCTGAATGGAACTCTCTACCAGAACTAATCAGAAGATCATCCTCAATTAATATTTCTAAATCTAAACTTAAAACTTATTTCTTCTCTATAGGTAGGCCTACTATGATTAGTAAGTACATTGTAACGCGTCCTTTGGGTAAGACTTTGTTTTATTAAGGCGCGTTATAAATACAAGTTGTATTGTATTGTATTGTACTATTGCTGCATGCTTAGCCTATTACGCTGATCGTAAACCAAACTTTATTTTGTTTATTGAAAATAGAAAGTTGACAGACCGCAACTTTTCACATAGCTATATAGCCTTATCCTAATTAGTAATCGTAATCGTAATTGTACATACTATTTAGCACCTGTTCAAGGAATATATAGTCAGAGGAGCTTCCGGTCTGATAACACAATAAAACGATAAAACAGATAAATTGTCTTCGATCGCCGGGAAAATCGAGGCAGAGAAAAGACAAGAGGCTCATGTCTCAGGATGCATGGTAGTCTGTTCCAGAGTGATGAGCCAACCAACGTTGGAGTTACTACATTGCATTGTGGAAGTGCTGTACTGAGGGACAGCCAAGAGAATGATAAGGAAATAGACATGCATATATATATATATATAGAGAGAGAGAGAGAGAGACAGACAGACAGACAGACAGACAGAGACAGACAGACAGACACAGGCAGAGACAGAGAGAGATTCCTAAGACAGGATAGATGACAATCGGCCAGACAATTGCAAGCAGCATCAAGAGGGTCTTAAACCCAGTGCGCCTTCGCATGAGCAACCAATGCAGTTTATTCCGCATGTAAGTGGAAATATACGACCAAACTTTATCCCACCGATTCCTTCTCCTATTCGAATCTAACCGATAAACAGCGCAGCAACGTTTAAAAACAGATTTAATTTCCCCACATTCGGAAACGTTGACCAACCTTCAAACTGTCAACTGGCTGATATATACCCGACACGAAGCATACAGCGGGGAGAACATCATCCAACCAAAAGCTCTTCAATCGTCCGTTTTTCTCATTTATCCGCCAAAATATTTTAGCAGCAAAAATTCTCAGACTGTCTTAAGACGCACTCTCTTAGATCAGACATATAACTAAGTATGCAGCGCTTTGTGAGGTACTTAACGGCGCTATATTAAGTGTCCTGTGACAGATATATATACATGCATAGCGCAATATAAGTTCTGTCTAGAGACGACGGAAGCACCGCCATTACAGCGAGACGTATATAGGCGACTGTCAAACATTTCATTTTAACAGTTCTAGTGACTGAGATGAGGCGTCTATATGTATGACAGTGCACTTATCACCGCAATTTACCACCTAATAACCTAATAAGCCGTCGAAAAATGCTTTACATTGCCGCCAAAGCGAAGAACAGTCATCATCATCATCACCACCCATCATCATCATCATCATCATCGTCGTCGTCGTCGTCGTCGTCGTCGCCGCCGCCACCACCACCATGACCATGAACCTTTTATGTTTTTAATTTGCACAGCGCCTACATGTAGATCTTCCAGACAATAGGGCGATCGACTATTATAATCAGCAAGTCTGTCTATTTCGAGCACAATGTCTTATGAAAGCCCAGCAGTAATTTCCTGGAAAGCCAATTATATTCACATATGTATCAAAACGCTTAGTAATTGCGCGCACCTCACAAATGCACTACCAGTGGCGGCTCTACAGAGGGGCCAGTGCCCACCCAACGGAGTTTGTGGCCCTCTGTGGCCCCCATATTTTCGTCCGATTTATTATGAAATCTGGTATTATTTAATTTGTATATTTTCAAACGTAGGGCGTACTTACTTGCTTAGACATGATGCATGATGATATCCAAAATTATTTTTGTTGATGAGACATAGGATATTAGTCACAAGGAGCAGCTGTTTTTTGTAATACGATTTTTTGCCAAGGAGCAGCTGTTTTTGTAATACGATTTTTTGCCAAGGAGCAGCTGTTTTTGTAATACGATTTTTTGCCAAGGAGCAGCTGTTTTTGTAATACGATTTTTTGCCAAGGAGCAGCTGTTTTTGTAATACGATTTTTTGCCAACGAGAGAGTTGACGAATGCTTTCTAGATTTCAAACCTGCAAACGGATTAGATGCGAAGTCATTGTCAGGGCTTATTTTAGATACTTTAAAGTCGTATGGGTTAGAAATTGGTTCATGTTTAGTAGGTCAAGGTTATGACGGTGCAAGTGTCATGAGCGGTGTAAATAAGGGTGTCCAGCAGTTGGCCATTTACGTCCATTGTTATGCACATAAATTGAATTTAATTTTAATTGATGCATGTAAATCTATTTCAGAAGCTAGGGATTTTTTGCCTTACTTGAAAGTAGGGCTGGGCATTTAACGCGTTATTAACGCGATTAATGCGTTAATTAATTAACGCGATTAAATTTTTTAACCCAGTTAACGCTGTTGTCACTGCGTCCAATTATTTTTAGAAATGCGCTAAAACAATTCTTGATTAAACCGCTCAGTTTAAACTTTAAACTTAAAAGCAAACACTAAAAAGTAAAAGTAGGCCTAAGTAGTAAAAGCATTGTGTGCTTTTTGTTTATTGACTGCAATCATTGATATAGCGCATATTCAACGTAATTACTCCGAGTCGGTACAGTAGTTGTACTTGTTATCTATTATAGTCTAAGCTTACTACATAAATGATTTATATTTACACACTTAACAGGCGCAAGGTAGGGTAGAAACTGACGTGTATTAGGCCTACTCCCAAAAATGAAATGAAATTTTGCGGAAACTAATCTAACTGTACAAACCTAAAGACGCCGAATAGTAGGCCTATAGTGTGTCTTTCACCTCCCTAGTTCGGCAAGTGCTTTAAGTCTGTCTTGTCTGATCGTGGGGTTACCTGCTTGGCAGCGCTGCTAGTGAGTTTATTCTTGAAGTTGCGCTTCACAAATTTTCAGTAATGTTACGTTATCGGTTCGGCACAATCTTCACTGTAGCCTATAATAGAATGTGAACTTGCATCATTGTCGCATATGCTTTACATAACGTATTGCATTTTAGCGAAGAAGTTGTACGCGGTAGAACCTTGCATTGACACTGTATCTATAAATTTTTACTTAAACGGGAAAACAAAGAACGTGGTATGTTTAAACGAAAAGAGAAATATAAATCTAGCTTAAATGGATTTTCTCTGTGGTGTGAGGAATAACATGGCGTCTACTTACCTCACTGCACCAAATACAGCACATGTTACTGCTTAATGCACGTTTACTGTCTAATGTAGGCTACATGTACGAAACTGTTTAATGTACGTATGTATTTGCCTATTTATATAGCGCCTTTTGTGAGCTCACGAGGACGCTAGGCATGGCAATCGAACACATTTATAAACGTGGAGTACAATACAACACACAATACAACACATCACAATACAACTGGGGCGCGGTGGTTTAGGGGTATGTTCGGTGCCTTGCAGCTGGAGGGTTGCGGGTTCGAATCCACCTCAAAGTCGCCGCGTAGGGACCCTGGGCAAGTCCTTCACTCGCAATTGCTCATGCGCTTCGGCGTGAAACTCCGATTCAGCGTTCGCGCAGTAGTCGGGAGCGCCTCTGAATGGGCAATCTGGTAGAGGCGCTATAACAAGTGTTCAAATACAATACAATACAATACAATTTACCTGGTACGAATTAGATAGGTTGAATAAGTTTCTTCAGCTCAACGACCTGACTCTGACCGGAACAGTAAGCATTGTTAGTAGAAGACTGTTCCGGAAGGACGGTCGGTCCAGTGATATTATATATTTATATATATATATAGATCAGTGGTGTGAACAATTGCGTAACTATAGGCCTATGTGTTCGACCATTGATATATCGTAATGTAACTGAGCATTCAATATAGCGCCCCTTCAAGATGTCTGCACAGAGGAACTCTCTGCGGTAGCCTATAATTAATGATGTTAAATGTTGAACGAATAATATTACATCAATTAGCAAAGCAAGCACAGTAAGGTGAAGGAGTCACCAGTGGTGGGCCCACGCATACACATGGAACCAACCAAAGGATTCCCGTCAACAGATGGCATGGATGTTCAGAGTCTCTGGATCAAGCTGCGTTGATAAAGTAGAGCGGCGCCACATTTAAAATGTACGACTTATGTATAGATAAAGTAGAACGTCTCTTAAAAACCGTTGTTGGAGAAAACACAGGCAAGGTTTTCCGACGATGCTCTTGCAAAGATTTGGATAGCATATTAAATCGCATTGTCAGTTGCTGGTTTTTGTCAAATGCCAAGGAATACTAACATAATTTATGTGGTACTAATGCATTCCTTGAAGTAATTTTATTGATGATTCTAGCATAGTGTGTACTTACTGTAATTTCTCGCTGATATTGCGCTATTATCTAAAAAACGGAATTGGGTGATGGAATTCTGTTTATCTGGATAGACGAACTGTCTTTCTATATAATTAACGCACTGTCATGAAGCCAGTCATTCATGAAGTCAGCATTTTTCTTACGCTTGTCTTTTGATAACCATTAACACAACGAACGCAAAACGACGTCAAATTCCAATCATTCCTCCATAGGTAATGACTATCAACAAATCTTAGGGTCCAACATACACCCACTTTTAGAAGCTGTGGAGTAGTTACTTGAAGGATTAACCATAGTTCATTTAACACTGTTTCATCGAAATTGTTTACATATTGATCTTAGAAGTTGCAATATTATTATGTAGTTAAGAACATTATTGAGTTGATGAACTTTTCTTTCTTTTCAACTAACCAGCCATAATTGAATATTGTTAAAAAGGGTGACCCTAATTAAGCGGGGTTTGTGCCCCTTTTGGGTCTCCTCTCTTCTGTTCCCTAGCCAATGCACCAATATGTAATAGTCAAGTTATAGTTGTTAATTGTTATATGCATTGTGCTTCTGGAAACAAAAAGTTGTCAGTTATCTGTATGTGTGCATTTCAATGATCCAGTATTATCTCATAGCCATCTTTACGTTGCTCTATATGCCGCCCATATGCATGTACGGTTTAAAAGCAATTTGAACGGAAAAAATTCCTTTTATGTTACTGAAGCTGAAATTCTTAAATACGCGTTATGAAAGTAATTCCTTTCAATCTTTGTGACTTGGGATTGGATCACTCCTTTTCATTGCGCTTTTACGACCTTCTCACTAATCACAAAATTCTTATTGAAACTTTCGATCGAATTCTAAGCTCTTTCTTTTGTCCGTGAGTATTTGAAATCCTTATTGAAGGAATTTTTTCCGTTTTAGGAGGACAAGCACCTAGATATTATATATATTATACATATATACAGAGAGATATATAGAAATATATATATATATATATACAGAGAGATATATAGAAATATATATATATATATACAGATATATATATATATATATATATATATATATACAGAGAGATATATAGAAATATATATAGAGATATAGAGAGACACAGACAGACACAGAGACTGGTAAAGTGACCGTATTATCATTGTCGTATAATGACTTCTTGCCTTTGACCTTCCATCGTTCAGTTGTGCTAAGCCCAAAGCTCGTCGCCTTCAGCTTTTTTAAATACCATTCTGGCCCACCTGGCTCTTCGTATTCAACATCATCTCCTCCAGTTCTTTGTAGGAGTCTTATTAAATGTAGCTCGTAGGCGTTGAGCTTCCTTATGATCCTCCTCCTCTTCGTCCTCCTCTTCCTCCTCCTCCTCTTTCTCCTCGTCATCCTCCTCTTCGTCCTCCTCCTCTTCGTCCTCGTCCTCCTCCTCTTCCTCGTCCTCCTCTTTCTCCTCCTCTTCATCCTCCTCGTCCTCCTCGTCCTCCTTCTCTTAATCCTCCTCCTCGTCCTCCTCCTCTTCCTCCTCTTCCTCTTCCTCTTCCTCCTCGTCCTCTTCCTCTTCATCCTCCTCCTCTTCCTCCTCGTCCTCCTCCTCGTCCTCCTTCTCTTAATCCTCGTCCTCCTCGTCCTCGTCCTCTTCCTCCTCTTCCTCTTCGTCGTCCTCCTGTTCCTCCTTCTCTTCCTCCTCCTCCTCGTCCTCCTCTTCCTCGTCCTCCTCTTCCTCGTCCTCCTTCTTTTCCTCCTCCTCCTCTTCGTCGTCGTCGTCGTCCTCCTCTTTCTCCTCGTCCTCTCCTCTTCCTCCTCCTCCTTCTCTTCGTCCTTCTCCTTCTCCTTCTCCTCGTCCTCCTCTTCCTCCTCTTCCTCTTCGTCGTCGTTCTCCTCTTCCTCCTTCTCTTCCTCCTCCTCCTCGTCCTCTTCCTCCTCTTCCTCCTCCTCCTCTTCCTCCTTTTCCTCCTCCTCCTCTTCGTCGTCGTCCTCCTCTTCCTCCTCCTCGTCCTCTCCTCTTCCTCCTCCTTCTCTTCGTCCTTCTCCTCCTCTTCCTCCTCCCCTTTTCCTCCTCCTCCTCTTCGTCGTCGTCCTCCTCCTCCTCTTCCTCCTCTCTTCTTCTTCCTCCTCCTCCTTCTCTTCTCTTCGACCTCCTCCTCCTCCTCCTCCTCTTCCTCATCTGGCGGATATCATGCGACATAAGCGAATACATACATGTACAATTGTACATACTTTCCTATAAATTGCCCTGAGGCGCATCGCAAGGAATAAGAGCCTCGTATAACGACTAACGACATAGGGATCTAGTTCATTAAGTATAGCTTTTTTTGCAAATCGGTTTGCTCGCAAGTCGTCTTGGCTTTGGTAAAATGTTAAAGGTTAACCTCCTCACAGCTCAAGTGCTCAACTGCTGTTTTTGCAAAACTACCTTCTAATTAATTTTGAAGCTTCAGTCGGCTTATACTGTATAGTTAGTGCAGAGCGAAGCAACACCAAGGCTTATGGCATACCAGTAAACTGCATTGGTAAGCTAATACCAATGGAATGCGAAACCGTTGCCATGGCACGGCTTATTAAAGGACTTCATTGCATCTATGATACCTAGGTATCATAACAAAAGTAACCGACACCATCGCTATTTTTATGTCTTGTCCGCCATGGTTGGATGGAAAGTATTGACTTGGATAAAAAGAAGAAGAAGAATAGTAGTCCCTGAAAAGCTAGCCTTGAGGCAGCCATGGTTGCGAAGTGTTAGCGACTTCATTTTCTTAGCCTCGGCACATGAGGGCGGGTGGCCAATCCTCTCCATCACCGTCTCATCTTCCTACCGGCAGTGTACGGTCAGTGTGCTCATTACAGCTGAGTTGGCTAGAGGGTGCTGGTTGAACAGAAATCTCGAAAAAAATTCTGCCCTGGCGGGGATTTGAACCCCCGACCTCTCGACTGATAGTCCAGCACGCTAATCACTACACTATCGAGGACCCTAGACTAGATTAGATAAGAAAGCGCCCTTCGTAGTTCCAGTTAATGTGAGAGTCTGAGATTGTGGTTAAATGCAATATAAAGTCCAGAGATGTCCAGGGTTTCGTAATTTGCCTTTATCCGGTAATACCGAAGGCGACGCGCTACTGTTACAGTAGTAATACGCTTCAAGTTAATGACGCAATACATTGCGTTTGAAATGACAACATTGTCCACGAAAGAGTTCAATTAATTTAAATAGACATGGGATGAAGTCTTTTTGACAAAAACGTCATCAATAGTCTTCCGTAATAAGTCTACTAAATTTCAGTTTCAGTTTCAGAGCTTAGCAAGCTTGAAAATAAAGTTCAGAAAGTGCATAACATGCTCGCATGCAGAATACTTTCGGACTTTATTTCAATTAGTAAAACCATTCATATATTAAATGTAAGATGTCTATGAAATAAACCTACCGCACAACAGAGCACACATTTTACCTAGAGTAGCCAAACTGCCCATTGGCGCCACCTATAGCAGCCATTTTTACAGAGTCCCCCATTAGTAACCATTCCTTAGCACTAGACAGTCTTGGTCGATTGAAGAACATCATACAGACGTTGTCGTAGCAACAGGGTCCTCGGTTCCCTCGCTGACGGGAAATTCGATCGTCATGACGTCTGGAACGTTCCTTCTGTTCCACGGTAGAAGAGCGACAAGATGGCTGCGAAATGACCGATCGCAGACGACAAGTACCAGAAACGTCGTTGCCATTCGACTGTACCAGAGGATCATCAGCGTCTTCTGCAAGATGTACGTCGATATCTGAGTTCCGTTTCTGGCTTTCGCCAGATTCGAGATCACGACGTACGTCTCGAACGAATGCGCCGGAAGGTTCAGCGCGACGAAAAGTAGTCCGACGACTAACGGAACGATCGTCTGATCCGCGAAGTTACTGAATCCGGTGACAACGGACGATATCTTCTTGTCGTAATTCATCTCCACTTTGACTCTGCTCTTCAGTCGCTTCTCTTCGTAAATACGCTGACGGCGACCGACAGCAAACGCTTTGATGAGTCTGAAACTGATGGCGATGTTGATGAGAATGATTCCCGTGTAGGGAACGAAGACGTTAAGAAATAGGTCGATTTTCGAGAGGACCTTCATGGCCGATTGAAAGCGACGCAACTTGACGCAGATGGTGATACCGTTATTGGTCCTGACGGCCCCCGAAATGATGCTCATGTTCAGATAGACGGGAACGGCGAGCCAGAACAGTCCGAGGCCGACGATCTTTGCCCTTGCACTGGTCGTTAGGACGGTTCTTCTGGCGGGAAAGAAGACGTAGAGAAAGCGGTCAACGGAGAGCGCAACGGCGTACCAGAGCGACAGGAACCCGGAGATGGAGCTGAGAAAGGTGATCGCCTGGCACCATCCATCGCCGTTGTACAGCCGGACGCCGAACACCATCTCCAGCCAGACGGCCAGCAGGCTGACCAGGAATATGCTGTCGGTGATGGTCATTCCGACGATGTAAGGCCAGTACTTGTGGCTGCCGCGACATGAACGACTGCGCAAGAGGAGGATGGCCGAGAGCAGGTTGGACGCCAATCCGTAGCAGAGGAGCAGAGGGATATAGTAGGTGTCGAGGACGATGACGGCTTTCGTAAGGTAGGCGAATCGTCGGCTGAGGTTGGCCGACAGACTGATGTTGTTTCTGAGGAGACTGAAGAAGTGCTGCATCACGAGAGGTCGCTTTCTCAGGTGATTATACACCAGCGATCAAGAAGAAACCTTCAGAAAGCACAGACCAGAAAAAAATTGCTAATAATAGCAACTGGCTGGTCAGTAAATAGAAGTATTTTTCTCTAATTATAATAATAATAATAATAATAATAATAATAATAATAATAATAATAATAATAATAATAATAATAATAATAATAATAATTATTATTATTATTACTAACTGCTACTGCTACTGCTACTGCTACTGCTACTGCTACTGCTACTACTGCTACTACTACTACTACTACTACTACTACTACTACTACTACTACTACTACTACTACTACTACTACTACTACTAGGCCTACTACTACTACACACTACAGTAACTACCACCACCACGCAGCAGCCGCCGCCGCCACCACCACCACCATCACTACCACCACCACCACCACCACCACCACCACCACTACCACTGCTGCTGCTGCTGCTACTGCTGCTACTATACCACAGATAGGGTTCCTCAGAAGTTAAATTCGTTAGATTGGGTTGGTTCAAATTATGATTGTTGTTATTATTAGTAGCTCATTATTATAATAACGGCATTTTAGTTTAACGATCTTTAAAACCTTTCTGTCTCGTAATTGCTGCGTTGGCTCAAGTGCATAGTAAAATATTATTTATATTTTTGCACATGACACATGCTAGACTTGTGGGTTCGGAACTTGCACCAGTTGACTTAGCCTATATTTCTTGGGATTGAACAAGCCAATATCAACAAGACTAGGAGAGACGTGGATATTCACTATAACGGACCCCACGTTAATCCACGGATAAATAGTGATACTGAACAGCGACAGGGAGCCTTTTGTGCGCTTGATGAGAATGATTCAGCGCTTGTGGCTGTGGCAGGCATCACCTACATGGCTTAAAGGCAGGGCCGTAAATCACGGGGAGGGAAGGAAGGGAATTCCCTCCCCACTTTTAAGCTTGGGGAGGGAACGTGAAGTAATTCCCTCCCCACAAATTTGTCTAAGCTGTGTCATTTTTCTAAGCTGTGTCATAAATATTATGGCACCAGCCCCAATCAATTGCCCCAAACTGTTCCTTGGGAGAGTATCGAAAATTTGTTGTAGAGTTATATATTATTATATATATATATACAGTTGAATAACTGTATATATATATTCCACAACTGCGAACCCACAACGGGGGAGTACCTCCTCCCTCATCATCCCTGGGCGGAGTGGTATCGCTTTTCGCCGTTCCCACAACCCCGGTGACCTCCCGGGTCAATAAGGCCGAACGGGACAGGGACGACTGCAAGAGTCGGGGAGCTGAAAATTGGCGGTGAACAACGGTGGGCAGCAGAGGTGAAGACAGAGTTCTTTGGAGAACTGGAGGTTGAACGCTTTGCTCGGGACTGGAAAGTGGACCGGGATATGGATTCCAACTCGTAACCGGGAGTTTCTAAGTCCGTACGACAAAGGAGTCGGGAGGCGTATACAGATTGGCGCTGAGGGAAACTGAGGTCCATTCATCTACACACGCTGCATTCTTCCTCCGTTCGCCGATGAACTTCGACTCATTATTAATGCGCTGCCGACAGTATACGCTACCCTCGCATACCGGTCATTGTCTCGTCGCCCTCCCACCACGCGCCATTCCGCCTCATCGGCCTCCACGGTATTGTTATTATTTTTATGTAACGTCTAATTGAATTCGAATTTACACTTCAATTGCTAGTTTCATTTAATGTAATGATTGGACCAACTTTACTTCAATTCACCCATTCGTTCGTTCATTCATTCATTCATTCATTCATTCATTCATTCATTCATTCATTCATTCATTCATTCATTCATTCACAATCGGTTGTTCTTGTACAATACCCTGAACCAGGGTGGATGCCAGGCAGACGCTGTTTTCTGTTGTTGGCGTGGACGCTGTTTTTTGTTTGCAAGATTTTCTCAGGTGACAAAAATTGTTTTAAAAGGAACTTTTCGGCCAAAATCGACTGTAATTCTTATGTTTCTTTGTAATACCGTTGGTGATTGGTATTTAGACTCGCGGTCACGACTTAGGCCTAAGGAATCTCTTACCTACAGTGCCCTTTATGCCACCCTAAGCCTTATATCGCCTGGCCTGAGAATTGTTACAAATATACATTTGGTTGTTGAAACAATTATAGGTTTTCTTCTTCATTAATCCAAAGAGGAAGGACGATTTGACGTGACAGGTGCTATATTTAATTCTTAGATAGGGTGATTACAGAATGGAAGACATTGGCCAGTTTTAGACAGAAGGCTATTCGATCTGAGCACAGATATATATATATATATATATATATATATATCGGGGATTGATAGGCCATGCCTAAGTATATAATGACCGGTGCGTGGGATTCAGAGAGAGAGAGAGAGCGGAGGGAGGGAGGGAGGGAGGGAGGGAGTGAGAGAGAGAGACAGAGGGTCTGTTCACAGAGTTGAAATTTGATAGGTCTGTACACTGTGCACAGTGAGACTGAAGATTATGATTGGCCCAATCTTTTGATGTTTTAGTAATGGTAATGGTAATGACAAATATATACTGTCACCCCATGAGAGACTCATCAGGATAGAGATCCTGAGTGGCCGAGTGGGTTGGTGCCCGCTCGCCACGCTGGCGGCCCGGGTTCGATTCCGGGTCGGTCGGTTTATCAGAGATTAATTTCTCGGATCTTTACTGCGGGTGGCTCGGTCGCAATATAAACGTGGAGTACGAGGTTGCTTTCTGCCTCCGACACTAATCATCTTCGATATGAAAAAGTGTCGTTAAGCCGAAATACAAAGAGACTCATCAGAGGCACTTCTGACCTATAACACAATGAAACCACGATCGAACAAGAATTGTCTTCAAGCGTTTGCGGACATAGGCTCTGTCTTATCTTATCTATTACATAATTACCATAAACATTCAAATGCAGGGGGCAGATGATATAAATGTCTTTAATATTTAGGTTGAAGATTATATAAATGTTCCCAATAACTTTAATTTTTAACCTAGTGTGCAACTGAACTAACTCAGTAGTGGGCTTCTTAATGGAACTATGGACACTGCTGAAGGGTCAGTTTTCCCTCCCCACATTTTGAAACAGATTTACGGCCCTGCTTAAAGGGTTAACTTGAGGCTGTTCACTGTCAAAGCGCAATGACGTATAGGGTCCTACGCGAAAGAGATGCATTGTGTCACATAATAGACTAATGTCGGTCTAAAGTAATGACCATAGACAGGAGATACCGCAAAATAGAGACCGACCTTAATCAACACAATGCATTAACATTTCAGTGTATTGTACGTTGCAAGATTTATAGCATTCGACAGGCTTCATATGCAACAACAGGGAACGACAAATGTAGGCTATGTGCCGTGATGAAATATGATAGACTGTTTGAAATGATTAGAACATCAGGCTTAATTTCTTTAATCTTTAGTCTTCCTGTCCCTATTAATGAAGCCAGAAGCCTTTATGTTTAAAAACACCTTAAAATGTACTTTCTATGTAACTCTCAGCATTGGCGATGGCAGTTGACAGTGTATATGTATATCGCAGAAGTATCTTGCTAACGCCGAATGCTATAATTATCGCAATTACAATTACAATTAATCACACAGATGTAATCAAAACTAATCATATGTACAGCCAGATCTATTTAACTGTCGTAATAACTTCTCTCACGTGTTTAAATCTGTCATAATCGGACCTTTTAGCATGTATGTGAAATATCTCTCGCAGAGCACGGTAGCTGCTTATTGAAGAAATTAAGTTGACATACCGCAGATTATTACATGAGAGGGGGTGTCTCATAGGCTATGCTATCAGTTTCTGTCAAATACTGGGCAAGAGATCAAGTTTTTGCTGGAGCTTATAGGCCTATAGCTAACACCTCAAACGGTCCGAAAGAGCACTCGAGAGATGAAATTATGGTCATCTTTTCAGGGTAATTCGAAGTCATGGGGTCCCGGGCGCAGGGCATATTAAGGCCTACTCAGGATGGTCGGAAACTGTCCCCGGAGCACATGATTTGAGTTTCAGAGTCTGCTGAGTCTGACGTCTGCATCGTCCATCATTCATGCGGTCTACATCCGGCTGCTGAGGCAGGAGATAACCCAATCGCTTGACACCCCCGACAAACACACACCTAGACACACACTTACACACACGTACATCTACACAAACACATATAGTAAGCGCATTGACATATTGCTATAGAAATATGAAATGAGTATCGGTATTGGCCTACAAATGTACAAGTACAGCTCTATCGGCTTATAACGTCGGGTTCGAGCCTCAGCTGTGCAGCGACCTTAAACATCTCTGTCTGTCATTCACACTTGCTCAGCGCCATCGATGCTGTGTTGTTGTGTGCACTTCTGCTGACTTTTGCGCTTCCGAGGGAGAGCAATATCACATAGAGTTATATTTGTACATTTGTATACTCATTTTATATTTCTATAGAATTATGTCAATGTCTATATCACGTGATGATTTATTGAGGAGAGGAGTGAATAAAGACTGTCTGAAAAGGAGAAAGGAATTACCGGCAGACCCAGGAGAGATTAATTACTTTGGTAATGATTGGAACAATAACGTGTTAGGCATAGGTTCAAGCTCGTGCTGCTTAATTTGAAGAAATTTTAACATATTGAATACGGTATTTCAATATCTGATATGGATTGAAAGGCAAATAATGGTATCAGAGGCTTTCACCTCCTGACATTTCACCTCCTATGTTAATATTATGTCTTCGATTAACTTTCAACAAACGACGTTTCTCTAAGTGTTGATTTTCGCTGAAATTCAAAATTCAGGGCTTTGCCATCATTCGTCCCTAACGGCAAAATTGCCTAACTACGCCAATGAACAAAGTTTTCACCGAATTTACACAATGCGTGAGTTAAGGTGTGGTTGTCAAGGTGTGAATTTAATCTCTACTTTAGAAAGTTCTTACGCATGCTGAATGCCTAATTATACCTGGAATAGTCAGAGCATGATTTTTGCTGCTTTCAGCGAAGCGATTTAAGGCACGTGCAAAGCGAACAGAGAGCTATCCACTCGGAAAACCTAATACTGCTTCTTGAGTTTAAAGAACTGTCGACGTACTGCTGCCTAGGCATGCCCAGAAAGTCAACGACAACCGAGCGCCTTTGAAACCAGACACGAAGGCGCCGTTGCCATCGACGCATATTACCACCGCAGCCGCTGAATGGAAGAGCTTATTATTCGTCCGTATATTATTAATTAGGCCTATTTCTATGTATTTCCTGTAATAGCGGTTGAAACCTTAGTCACGAACAGTTCCACGGACTCTATTTTAGGCCTACCGAATTTACACAATGCGTAGGTTAAGGTGTGGATGTCAACGTGCATGTGAATTCATCTTTTTCGCATTTATTTACCCAAATCTCATCCTGGATGACAGCCTCTGAGTGACAGCGATTTGTCTCACTACATACAATACAATACAATACGATTAGAAATTTATATCGCGCTTTAACAAGACAAGTTTTGCACGAAAGCGCGTTTGCGCTGTGTTCTTTGTCATAGTGTAATGAGAATAGATGAGTTTTTAATTTTAATTTAAATTGGGTAACAGATAAACATTGACGGATTGTAGCTGGGAGACTGTTCCATTCTCTGGGTCCGGAGACAGCAAAAGCACGATTTCCAAACTTCCTCTTGGTGCGGAGAACGGTACAGTCTCCTCGCGTGGCCGATCTGAGTCCTCTAGGATTTGAAGCAGAGCATGGCACGACCATGGATGTCATATATGAGGGGAGGTTCCAGAATGGATATGATACATGTGCATGAGGAGGGAGACTTTGAAAGCGATACGGGCGCGAATGGGAAGCCAGTGTAATTGTTGAAGAGAGTGTGTGATGTGGTCTCTGGGACCAAGACTTGCTGTACAGTGTACATTAGTGTCCAGAAAAATGACATCATCGCAGGAAACACCCATATTGAAGTTTTTCCCGTTATTCTATTCATCTATTG
Source organism: Aporrectodea caliginosa (assembly GCA_020284085.1). Taxonomy (NCBI): domain Eukaryota; kingdom Metazoa; phylum Annelida; class Clitellata; order Crassiclitellata; family Lumbricidae; genus Aporrectodea; species Aporrectodea caliginosa. The sequence continues at coordinate 1,231,978 of JACEVL010000385.1, read as the reverse complement.
TCTATAAATATTTTTTACAGAATTTTAAAATGTTATCCTGAGGTCCCTCAAAGCCCCCAACATACCCTACTTAAACTCCCAGAACTGAATGCTCGGATCTTGGAACTTGGGTCCATTGTCGATTTACTCTTTTTATCACAAAAAATTAACGAATTCCGATTTGGATGAACTTTTTATTTCTTGTTTCTCTCGATGAGTGCTATATTCTGATAAAATATAGATACTAAAGTCATGGTCATTCAATGTCATTTCAAGTCATAAGAAACGAAATCGAACAAAAATTTAAGAAAATGATCAGATCTCAGCCAATAATTGTTGAAATTGGTTAATTCTTTCTTTTATCTCGTCCGATAAGGGTTACCTGTGATAAGAAACAAGGGTACCAAATACAAGACGATCAAAAGTTATTTTAATTACAAAAAGGTCAATTTTAGAGAAAATTCATGGTCTGAAATTGACCTTTTGTCCTTTAAAATAACTTTTGATCGTCTTACATTTGGTGTCCTTGTTTCTTATCACAGGTAGCCCTTTTCAAGAGGAGAAATGCAAGAAAGAATTAACCAATTTCAACAATTATTGGCTGAGATCTGATCATTTTTCTTCAATTTTTGTTCGATTTCGTTTCTTATGACCTTTGAAATGACATTGAATGACCATGACTTTAGTATCTATATTTTATCAGAATATAGCACTCATCGAGAGAAACAAGAAATAAAAAGTTCATCCAAATCGGACTATTCGTTAATTTTTTGTGATAAAAAGAGTAAATCGACAATGGACCCAAGTTCCAAGATCCGAGCATGGGCGTCTTCAGTTCTGGGAGTTTAAGTAGGGTATGTTGGGGGCTTTGAGGGACCTCAGGATAACATTTTAAAATTCTGTAAAAAAATATTTATAGACAATAGATGAATAGAATAACGGGAAAAACTTCAATATGGGTGTTTCCTGCGATGTGTCATTTTTCTGGACACCCCTAAAGATCTTGTTTTGAGTCAAAAAGAACAAACACAGAGAGATTTTGCACGGGAACCAGACTGGCCTTCTATACTCTGTGTAAGAGAACTGGGTATTTCTCGAGCCTTCAGTAAATTAAATTGTCGAAAAGACCTCAGATTAAAATATGTCATAGAATGGAAAGTGACTGAACTCACGGAGGCCAACAGGCAGACAAGACTTGAGCACTCCAGGCTTTTGCTAACACGTTATCCTGCGCATATGGTTCCCTTAATTTGGTTCAATGATTAAAAAAACTGCTAATTAGTAGTGCACCATCGAATAGTGAAAATGATCGCTTGTATGCTTCTGTTGGAATGCGGATGACCATTCCTAGAAATCGTACGTATACGCTTCGAAGCCGCTCAACTTTCAGTCAATCGATAAAAAGGTTTCGGTTCGGTGTGTTTGCACTCGGCAGAACAGAAATAGACTTTGTGGAACCTAGCGTTAAAATTAATGGTGCATACTACCGGAATGTCCTGTAAACGAAAAAGCTCTTACCGGATATACACCAGAAATTTAAGAGTTGGTCTCTTACACATGTCAGAAGGATATGGTGCTCTAACCCACCGAACTCATGAAACTGTCGAACTTCTGGCGAACGGATAAATGCCATACCTTCCGAACTTTTTACCTATAAAATCTGGGGAATAATGCAAGAAGAAGTCTGCATAAAAAATTCTGAATGACGCTGGCTACTTTAACGTGTCGGGCAGACATATGGGATTAACTGGATCAACGCATAATTGACGTTGTAATAAATCAGTGGCGGGCGCGCCTTGGCTGCCTGCAGCGAGGCCAAAGGAGGACATTTTGAGCACAAATTGTAGCCTTGTAGTTAATTTTGAATGCAGGTTTTAACACAGATTTCTGAAAGGTCGTTTTTTTCACTCACCCGTGTAATTTATATACATGTAGTCTATAACTTACATATCCTTTGACGGATGTATCCACAAGAGCATAAGCCGTTTTTGCATTATTCTAACATAAATGCAATCGTGTGAACGCTTAATATGCATTATAAAATATATTTATATATGTATATCTAACACGGTTATGCCTAGAGTCTATAAAAAATTATAATTATATACAACACGGTCGTGTTGTCAGCAAAGCTGCAAATCGAAATGATAATCTTTACGCAAAGCTGGTCAAGCTCAGTGACTACCAAATGCATTGAACAATAGGCCTACTTGCACAAAAACTATTTTGTCAACCGATGAGAAACTTGCTAGAACTTAATCCGAGTTTTGCACAGCTCTCCATAATCACACGACTTACTAAGCGTATTGTCACACGACTGACTAGGGCCTACACATATGTAGCTAGTATGCTTCTTACTGTGAGTCTTATTACATATATAGTCCTTCTGGAGCAGATCTGGGCAGTGGGCAGCGCAGAATCTCCGCTCATCTCTGTCATATTGCTATATCACTCTTGCCCCGCCCCATCATATCTCCAGACGTTCTATATCCACGGTCTGTACAAAGAACAATCTAAAATGAATTTTAATTAATTGCGAGCATCAGCTGTTGACAGCGCCAGACGACGCAGCCGGAGACAATCAAAGGTGACTCAGGACAATAATAGCGATAATAGCCTACAGCTAATTAGCTCCTTCCGTTGAAAACAAAGACAGACCTATTTAATGTCTCTTTGTAAGGCTATTTAATGTCCATCCAGTTGCAATAATCACATATAACCAGTCATAAAGAAGTTAAACTAGGGAAGAACGGGGCTAAACGTAACATGGGTTGGTTGTAACAGGAGCTATATCAAAGACATTAAAAGGCAATGAACCATTCTAAGTAGGTTAGCAGATGCGTCGTATCGTTTACGATTCCATTTTAGTAATTGGCGCAAATAAAATGTATCTTTCGTGATTTTTTGAGGAAAGTTTGATTTTCGACACGAAAAGAAAGTTTTTTTATTTTACTCTTTTTGGCACAGTGTTGCTTGGGTGTAAGATATTGGCAGTTGCCGTAGCTCATTTAGAAGCGTTTCTATTCTTGATTGCGAGTAATGTAACTGGGTTTGCATTATCTAATTGCAGCTACTGGTTTTCCCAATATCTGAAATTCAAGGAGCTGGGGCTGGTGTCTGGTTGTAACTTTCGGCACGAGTAGGTTGGAACTGTGTAACAACCTGCCCAATGGCAGATTGTAACGGTGTTACATCCTGCCCAATTGCGATAATAATTGAAATAATGGTTCTATGTTTAAGATACGCGATAATACTTAAAGTTTGCCTATTTAAATACAATACTAATTTAACTAAAATTGCAGCATAATCCACTAGATGGGGAAAGTTTTGTTACAGCGTAACATCTAGTGTTACAACCAACCCAGGCACTGGATTGGTTGCTACACACATGGCAGTGCTTGTTTTTGCTAAATTTTCTCTAAATGTACTAGAGAAATATAATCCAGTACTTTGTCAGTCACTGAGGACAATGACACCTATTTCAAAAGAAACTGCACTTCAGTTTTTGTCTAAATAACTAAAATGCTGAAATTGTTGCTTCTATATACCCCAGTCTCCCCTACATATCGTTCATGCTAGGCCTATGTCTACACTTACTAGCCTTACCTAAACCATTACCTGGTTGGTAAATTAATTTTTGTCGATACAGTAGATTATCTTCTACGTAGGTAGGCCTATGCACAATCCACTCGAGTCTTACAACTCTGTTGCGGTCAGTTTGTTGTTAATATCGGACTCAAAGAGTCTCTCATGATTACTCTGTATAACCACAGCTATGATTTTTGCTTGTGATTCTTACTTATCTTCGGGTGTTTTTTTGCGATAAGTGTAGAGATTTTATCTTGTGCTGGCGTCGAAGGATTTATTGCTAAGTAATTAAAATGAAGCTTATCGTCAGTACAAAGAAATCTGAATTAAAGAAACTATGGACAGAGAGAGGCTTAGGCAGGTGCTGATTAATATAGATTTAAAGCTGGAAGCCGTCGCGAGGGAGGTATGGTTGATTAACCTTTTGGCGCATTCGGATGAAGATTACGCAGCTTTGGGCAAATTTTAGCCCCCACCCCAGAGTATGACAGGAACTGCACGTGAAAGAAAAGTGATTTTACGTCTACGATAGGGTTTCCTGATCAACCAAGTCAAAGAAGCCATTTCTAACATAGCTGGCTGTCAAATATCGTTATCTGTGAGTGTTGTAAATCCAGCAGAGCTATAATCAATAACGTATGGCTATCACGTGACTTTGTAGTTCAAGGTCACTTGATCTTTATGGCTGACCTTTTGTTTCTCGGGAACTGTAAGCGATACAACTGCGTTTCTGGGTTTCTGTTTTGTGGAGGGACTATTGCACTTTCACGCAAAATGAGATTAGTCGTTGTACGTTGTGATTCACAGAAAACAGGCACACTAAGGTTTCTACGACAATCGAATCACCTTGAATGTCAAACCAATAATTGACCTTTTACTTTACATATCAGATTTAGATCATGGAATGCAATTGCCGCAAAGTGTTATTTTTTGCAACAGAAAACTGTAAACTAGACACTGAGATCACCTTTTTAAGACATGTGACTGTGGAGCTATAAATGGTCATTTGGAACGCCACATCACGTTATCCGTGGAATATATAATTAGGCCTACTGTGTAGTGTCGAACTTTGCTGTCGAAAACCCTCAAATAGATATCCAGGTCACCTATCAAAGATTTACTGCTCTGAAGATATAAATGGTCACTTCAAAGTGTTGAAGGAAATTCACGTCACGTGTTTCACAAGAAGTAATTGCCAGAGGTTGTGAAAATATGTTGCGCGAATTCCTCTTTTTTAGAAACCATAACTGCACAACAATGTTTTCCTGTTAAGAACAATACTTTAAGAGAAACCACTTACCCAGTGCCATGTCATTGACTGTGATGTTAAGGTTTGACGTCATGTCACACGACGTAACCTCAGGAAATAGAAACTGTTTTGTAGGAAAAACTTAGTCTCGTGGAATTTTGAAATATTGAATTTTAAATACCTCTTCCCGCTTATAAAGTTGCCTGAAAATTCCCTCTATGTGGTAAAATTTCTTCTAGATTGCGGCATTACAGTTAAGAAAGTAACAGAGGTGGGTTAGAAAAACATATAGGCTAAATCGGTAGAAAAACCTCCATTATGTAGACTCCATACACCGCACTTCTTGTGAAAGTAATGCTGTGGTTCATGGAAATGCAAAGGCAACAGTTGGAGATGGAAAGGAAGAGCGGAGCCGAACAAAGGAGGCTGGAACAAATGATAGGATTGGAGAGAACAGTGCAAGCATGCCAACACGGAGCCAATATAGAAACCATGTCCCCACACATTGTGGGACCTTTCCGTGGAATGACCTTCCCCTTTATACGCTCTAAGATTTTGGCTGGGGTCTCTCGTCACTCTCTCCCTCATCTGACCGCTGCTTGAAAGACTTTTTTATTCCCTCGGGGCTTTCACGCTGAGAGCGACTCTGAATAGCTTATACTGTAAGACACTTTACAAATTTTCAAATACAATAGCCTCCAGTACAATACAATACGTTATCCATTTAGAGAATAAATGAGTCCCACCTAATATCGACGGACATCCTAATAATGCCTGATCATTACCACGAGTCATCTTGAAGCGTTTGGTTAGCATTTAAGGAACTGGAATCAAGTTTTGAAAAGATTATTTGCCATGTTGTCGATGAAAATCGAAGACTGTGGCATAAGTCGGTACTTTCACGGTATCAACAGCGCTGAGGGAGGGGGTGCCACATGCAAAAAGGGTTCCTCTTTATTTGCTGGTTTATGCGAAAATATCCTGAGGGCCAATAACGGTTCCGAAAAATTGGAACGGAAACCAACCAAGTCTTTTAAAGAGTCATTTATAAAAATGCAAGAAAGTCTGCTGGAAGCCACAAAATTTGCCTAAATCGGAAATCGAAACTGAACCACTTCAGTGGCCATCCCAATAAAATTAGAGGGCAAAAGAGAAATCTATCCAACCGGGAGAAACCATGATTGTGTTTTGCCCAAATTCCACGAATATAATACGGCTGTCAAGTTAATTGGCACGGACTGTGTACCGTACTGTTTCGCAGAAACCATAGAAACACTCATATCTACATGTAATTGACGTGGGCGATAGTGGAAAGAAGGTTGTGCATGCCAACAGGATTCGGAAATTGGTTATCAGATCTTATGCGTTCTTTGGTAAGCGCATTGATAATCGTCGATGACAACGGTGAATTTCGTGACATAAGCTCATATGAGTTGCCAATTGAGTCATGGACAGAATTAGATTATACGCAGAGTAGAAACATCTGGCACACAAAGTCAATAGATTATCTTTGAACTAGATGTTTGCTTCGTCACGTGATATGTGATTGCCGTAAGTCCTCTCTCTCTCCGCCACTTAATTCTTCCCTCCCTCCCTATATCCCTCCCTCCCTCCCTCCCTCCCTCTCTCCCTCCCTTCCTTCCTACATACCTACCTACCTACCTACCTACCTACCTCCCGGTATACTTTCCTGTCATCCCTCCCTCGCGTCCGTTCGTCCGTCTGTTCGTACTTCCGTCCTTCCCTCCCTTCCCCAGTCAGTCCATCCCTCCCAGTCCGTCCATGCCGACCGTCCGTTCCTTCCCTCCCCGTACATCCCTGCCGTCTGTCCCAGCCAACTCTCCGTCCGTCCGTCCCGCCTTCCCTTTCCCCCGTACATCCCTGCCGTCCCGTTCCAGCCATCCGTACGTCCGTCCGTTCCTCACTCCCCCGTTCGTTCCTCCGTCAGTCCGTTGGTCCGTCCGTCCCTCCCTCTCCCTCCCCGTCCGTCCCCCCACGTCCGTCCCTCCCGTCATTCCGTCCGTCCGTCCTTCCTTCCCTCCCCGTCCGTCTCTCCCCCTTCCGTCCCTGCGTCCCTCTCAGCCGTCCGACCTTCCCTCCCTCCCTCTTCAGTCCAGCCCTCTGCCGCCGTCCCTTTTGTCGTCGCCTAGCCAAATTGCTCGTCGGGGTTTGCTGGTATGCGTAACAGGAATGTTGACTCTAGGAAAGACATTTCTCTTCTATTATGTTATTTTATTTACTATATGTTTTTCTGAAAAATCTGGTTTTGTGTTGGCTGTTGCGGAACATAAAATTCCATTGCGACATAGTTTTAGAGATTTTGAATAAATGCATAAAGTACTGACCGAGTCTGAAAAGAAGCTAGCCAGTACATTCCGTCCGTCTATATAGACAGTTTAAACATCATTTTGACAATGAAGGTAAAAAATAGACCCACTTCGTTCATTATTTTGAACGGAACGAAACCTAAAGAAAATGGTCAGTTATTGAAACAGAGGCATATGCCGTTATTTGTGCTTCGTTTAAACTAAAACACCTTTTTAGTTCGCATACTATTGCATACACAGGCTATATTCTGTTGCTTTATTTGACTATCATTATGACTAGATCTTTAGAACTTGTCAGATCGTGTTTGTCATTACAAAGATTTGACCTCGAAGTGTGATATCCTAAGGGCAAGTTGATCGACTGTGGTGGCAGATTGTCTATCCTGATTTTAATTTAAGGTTCGTGTTGAAGCCTCTACTGGTGCCTAGATCCATAGACATGACTTTATGTTCTACTTAGCCTACGGATGATTGTGTCACATTGCAAGGGGACGCAAGGTCACAAGACTGGACCAGGTGTCGCGTGCAGGCAACGAAAGTTGAGAGCAGTCGGTAAAGGTTTGGTGCTGCATGAGTGCACATTAGTTGAATACGAGCTAGCAGTAGATGTGCTAAATTTTCGTGTCTGTTCGTGTATACATGACAACGACTTTGAAGCTGTTTCACTGGAACAACTTTTTGCTTTAACAGTGACTGAAAATTTCTTGCTTGAGTTGCGTTGCAAACGGAAACATGGAAGCACAGGCGAGGCCAGATCGATCGTTTGGCAGCTTCGAAAATAGTCGGATCTAACGTACATAAAGAATATAATAAAGGAAACGCCCCACCAGCTGTGTCCTTATTTGGTTTCTATTTTTGTTCTTCCTGTCGTCCTATTAGTCACTTGATTGGATCGTAATTATTCTGTCTTTATGCTCGCGAACTTCCGGCGGGATCCTCGTCTCCCATTTCAATCTTCTTCCTCTGATGACATTCTCTATTTATTCAGTGAAAACTAGTTATAGGAAGTTTAGAATATGACCATCATCATTAAGATTGTTTTGTACGCTTAATTATCTTTGGAGGCATGGATTATCTAACATCCACGAAGCATTCACTATCCAACTTGATTCGCGAGTTCCCAGTCCTTCAGGTCTCCTGGCTGGGAACTAACGGTGCGGGATAATCTATCTCAGTAAATGGGAATCTAAATGTAGGGTCTATACGATTTTCTATGGCGAACGTATGGCCTCGACCTTGCAATGATTTGATTGTGTGAGAAATCTCATCACTACTTCCCGTTTGAATGAGTATATATCACGCCATTCAAGATCCACGTGTAGGCTACAGTAGACCCGTAGGCATACATTTTCTAATTATTTCAATTCAATTAAATTTATTTCCTGAACCAACATAATACAATTATGGCAGTTAATGTAGTAATTTGCGTTGATATTGGTTGACAAGGGGGAGACCAAGAAGGGATGACGAATCCCGCTAATAGTGCCAACTGGTAATTGAGAATAACATAGACCTACATGTAAAGTCAACAATGGCGCATGACAGCCAGTTCATTATAGTCACAGGAATACTTTGATATTCAGGAAATGGCTTAATAAAAAAATACATAGGCCTACATTTCCATAATAATATTTATACCTTTCTACTGTAACAGTAGCCTTAATTCTTTCTGATAGCTTGACAAATACAAAGAGGCTAATGCAAACGCAGAAACAACAACCTACTTAGAATCTTAACTGGTCGGCGGGCTCTCCGGTCTGCCTCACGAAATGACTTGATGATACCTTCGTTTCGAACCACTACCTGTGCTCGTCGGGCTGCTCGTCGGGACTTCTCGATTGCGGCGCCACGGATCTGGAACGCTCTTCCGCCGTCTGTGCGTGCTGCACGCGGCTATATAGTTTTCTCTAAACTCTTAAAGACGCATTTTTTTTCAGCTGTTTGATGGCCACGTGTTGAGCGCTTCTGAGAGACTCTTAAGTGGCGCTTTATAAATGTTTTATTACATTACATTACATTACATTACATTACATTACATTAAGGAGTGGGCAATTTCTAGGATGCTGTGGCATATGACATTAGGCTAATGGTCAAAACAAGCGAGAATTTCCTTCTCGATACGGCACGAAAAGCATGTAGCCTACGGTAATTGTCTCTTTTTAAAAAGATAGCTATACTTCCAAAATGCTATATAATACTTTGACATTAAGAGCGTTAGAATTCAGAACTCGATTGTACTGTGACACAACTGTTCGTTGGACGCACGTTTGGTTCTTAGCTGGTCACCAGTTGTCCCCAGCGGCATAATAATAATAATGGCCTATTCTTTAATATTTCAAATCGACAAACGCAGTATGACTACAAAGTGGGCCAACTGTGATCCGAGGGAGCGTACGTGGCTGTCTGGATATCCGTTTGAGTCACGCAAGCGATGGAAAATTAAAATTAAAAGTTTGGAAATCTCCTAAATGTTTGGAACAAAAATATGTCGCTGTCACCGCAACATTTTACTGTAACGTCTGTTTATGATTAGCCCACGTCTTTATAATTTTAAGTTAAACATATGGCGGATGTCAACGCCCTGACAGCCACAATGTGCCAAAAGCTAGATAGCCTACAATTAAAAAAACATTGGTGTTTGGTTCCTCGGTTCCCGTTTTGCCACCATTGCTTCTGCCTGAAATGTGCATATCAAGGAAGATGAGAACTTATATTTCAACTGCATAATAGATTGCCACAGTCTTATTTGCGACCATTTGTTCGGTCTCATTCGCTGCATCATCCGTTCTGAGCGCATTAGCAACCCACGCAAACATGCTCAGTGTCGCATGAACTGCCATCAGTTCTGACGGTGGGTCTTCGATGGCCGGTATATTGCTGTCGGAAAGTAGGCCTACACGCATGGGCGTCCGCAGGAATTTTTTTAGGGTGGCGCAAAGTTTTAAATAGTTGTCACAGGGACTCAATAGGGCGTCGAAAGCGACCGATCACTCCACCTTCGACGCTCGCTTCCTCGGCGCTGGCTAGGCCTACCTCTCCATCCTCTGGCACGGATCCCAACATGCGAAAAAAATTCATAGATATTCACTGTCAAAAACTATTATGATAATTAAATTTTATATGTCTGAAATCTGACCTTATTCTTAATATAACAATTGCAATCGTCTGGGTTTTTGTCCAAACTGATTTATCACTCTATCTGTGAATTCGACTTTGTTGTCTGAAATTTTTTCGATGTAGCCTACACACATCATACAGGGATAATGGTCGTCAGTGGCAGTGTACCCTCACAGTTTTATACGAAATTGTCCTACTCAGAAGAGTTCATCTTCTCCGTTCCTGTGATACTGTCCGACTGACTCACGAAGCGTAGTAGTAGAAGTTTCAGTTTATCGACCGGTGCGACAATAAAGATCAATAGATTCGCATTCCTCCTTCATCCAGGCTCGAGACTGGTTCCGAAGCTAGCGGGGTATGTTTAAAAGTCTGGCAGAACTTAGCTGGCATCTAAGGGAAGAAGCTGATTACTTAGTCAGAGACTGTCGCTCGAGCCAGTGTCATTTATATATATAAATGTAGGTCCAACTTGGGTTAATTTTAAATAATTATGGAATTTAGTGTTTTTCCGATAATAACGTTGAAAATCGTGTTGTAATAGTCATAATAACCAAATAATAAAATTTCTCTGCAAATAGCCTATGCACAAAATCCAGAGGGCGCACATGCGCCCCCATGCGCCCCCTGCGGACGCCCATGCCTACACGTCAGCGGAGAATCTATTCGACCTAAGGACGAACCGTTCATTTCGTCAGCACTGTGTAACAGTTGAGAATCATCTTGAAAGCCTGAAAGGACTAAATCGATGCTCAGGTAGAGAACATAAATAATACATCTTTAATTCAGACGGGCGAGCGGTGGCGAAGGATCTCAGTCGTTCAATCATTGAAAAATGAACAAGGTCGAGGCCACACACGGTCGCTATAGAAAAGCGCGAACATTAGCATTAACATTAATGTGATTAACGCTTAGACGAAATTCCTTGACGTAAAATCTTTTGATACAGTGTACACGAATTATATATATATATATATATATAAATTATGTGTAGGGTTTACCTATATATACATAGTTACAGTATATATGTACTATGTGTATATAGCGAACATAAATTATAGATCTTTATGTGATTAACGCATAGCCGAATTTCCTTGGCGTGAAATGTTTTTGATACACACGAATAAATATATATATTATATATATTATATATATATATATATAATTGGAGTGGCGAGATATATATATTATGTGTAGGGTTTACCTATATATACATAGTATATATGTACTATGTGTATATAGCGAACATAAATTATAGATCTTTATGTGATTAACGCATAGCCGAATTTCCTTGGCGTGAAATGTTTTTGATACACACGAATAAATATATATATTATATATATTATATATATATATATAATTGGAGTGGCGAGAGAGGTTAGAGGAATGTATAGGCCTAATGTGATGTAGGCCTAATGCAAATCTTCAAAATTTCTCTGCGCCACACAAAAGCCACGTCATATATAGGGCCTACCAGGTACTCGCCATATCAGATCAAGTCCACCATAGCCAGATTGTTTTGTCCTTTCGGTGTCAGGTCCGAATCCGGGGAGGCAAAACCGATGAGACAGCAAAGTCACAGCATGGTGCAATAACAGTGGAAAACGTTGATGCTGGTGGTCGTATGGTGGCGCAGGAGTAGAATCAGGATAGGATATATCTTGAAGAGAGCGTTTTTCAGTCGTTAGTGGAAAGTAGCAGAGGAAGTGTAAGCGGCTGATAGGTGAAATTAAGAGACGAGATAGGAGGATGAGCAAACTATCGTAGATATTTTGGGAAAATTCATACCAAAGAATTGGTGTATAGCGTGGAATAAAGAGCGGTTGAGAAATTTCAGAGAGGAGGAGACAGGAGGCCGAGGTAGAGAAAGATATGATGATGAGCGTGTAGACCTGGGCGGTTGGATGGTGAATAGCTGGCGAATGCAAGAGGGTTGAGAGACTTGGAGGGCGTTGAGGAAGAGGAGGAATCAGAATAGGATATGCGGATGTATGGCATCTTATGGTTTAACCAAGGTCGTTGAGGTCGGCAGAAATTATTTTGAATAGTTCTCACCGTTCAAATGGCATAATACGGTTATGTTTTAACGACAGCAAGAGGCGCAGCTTTAGTGAATTTGTGTACGATGGAGCAGATAATTATCCTACTTCTGGAAAAAGTTCAGTCCAGAGAGGCGAATAGCTTTGACTATTGAGCATTGGAGCAATTCCAAAATTCTAATGATGAGGTCACGAAAGTGTTAGGGCGAAAGAGAGTCGACAGGAATGGTTGGATCGTGAATAACCGATAAAGATAGGAGGGCTGGGAGAATTGCAGCGCGTTGAAGGTAAGTGATGAGACTGTGCATTCTATTCGGTCAGGTAAAGCCATCGGAGTGACTTCATGTCAGTAGTAATGCGGTGGTGTTTAAAGATTTTAGCGACATCATGAGTGAGAGTATTCTTAGCTTGGAGGCGATTTATTGGGGGATTGTGTCTAAATTCAGGGAGAATGAATTGCGGTAGCCTATATATATAGTTTAACATTGACAACAGAGGAAGTATTTAATGGACTACAAATGGAATATTTCAATATCTTATGTGAGTTGGAAGACAGATAATGAGGATCGAGGTGGAAAGAGTGGACAGTCATAATTACAGTTTTAGGGGCTGGAGTTTGGGCGGAGGTCTCATGAGAGTTGGGCTGATCTAGAAGTTACTATATTGGATGGGGTGCTGCAGTGATCGTGGCAGGTAATAGGTCAGAAAGGAATGCAGAATATGTGCTCATAATGTGTTGTCAGTGCGATAAGTGGCTGGGTTGTAGACCATAGCGTTTGGCTGTGGAAGAAATGTTGGACATGGAGGGGTGGCATGTAGCATAGAATGAGAAAAAGAAGAAAAAATATCGCCAAGTATTAATAATATTAACGAAGAGAAATCTCTGCAACGAAGCTAACATTCCTGTGACGCTCTCCCCCCGCGAAGCGGGGCGAGACCTGCCCCTATAGAGGAAGAGTTCTGTCTCTGCCTCCCTCACTACCTCCCTCGCATCCATCGGCGAAGCCGATTACCCACCAGCATACCGGCATACCTCTACGAGCCCTTGGCTAGCCGTGACAAAAGGACGACGGCAGGGGGTGGACGGAGAGAGGGACTGACGGCTGAGACGGACGGCAGGGGCCACTTCTACCACCCTGCCCTTTCATTTCCTTCCTGCCTGTCTGCCTACCTGCCTCGAAGACAACTATAGGGTTTGATATCTGCCTGCCTGCCTGGGAGGCAGAGGGGATGGAGGGAGGGTGTTAGGGATGGATAGAGGGCTGTATAGGAGAGATGGACGGACGGTTGGAGGTAAGGAAGGAGGGAGGGAGGGAGGGAGGGGATGGGCGAATGGTTGGAGGTAGGTAGAGAGGGACGGACGGACGGACGGAGAGAGGAAGGGAGGTTATAGGCAGGGTGAATGGATGGAGGGACTATTATATAAGGCAGAGGCAGGATAGAGTGAGAAGACTAGAGATCCTGAGTGGCCGAGTGGGTTGGTAGCCCGCTCGCCACGCCGGCGGCCCGGGTTCGAATCGAGGTCGGTCGGTTTATCGAGATTAATTTCTCGGATCTTTACTGCGGGTGGCTCGGTCGCAATATAAACGTGGATACGAGGTTGCTTTCTGCCTCCGACACTAATCATCTTCGATATGAAAAAGTGTCGTTAAGCCGAAATACAAGAGTGAGAAGACTTAATCAGGATGCGACCGTACGTATTATACGTATTTTATTTTGGACGATAAAATACGTATAATACGCGTACGGTAAAACTTTGCGTGCCGTACGTTACAATACGTTGTACACTATAATTGTAAAATTGAACACGAAACGTTGCAACATAGTTAACTAAGTTACTAAAAGGCATAGCTGCCAAAAACAAACTTAACAAAGTTTACTGTAAGGTATCTACTGCGCGTATTCTTCTGAAACATCAACAAATTCTCGTATGGCACACCATTGAACATTAAATTGTTTCTAAGTCAACGTATTTTTACGTATAATACGCGTATTTTACATTCGGGGATAAAAATACGTATGATACGCGTATTTTATTATGGGACTCAACGTACGGTCGCACCCTGGACTTAATCAACATATCCCGTGACCACGCATCTCTTAACATTTTCGAATTGTTTTGAACCGTCCTAGGACGGGAAAACATCTAGTAGGCCTATGTTAGGCAATAAATTGCGGAACTGACGTTGGATGGAGCTTGATGCTGTATGACTGCCTTCCATATCAGCTGCAGTTCTATGGCTGCTGGCTGTGATGTAAGAAGAACGCATGGAAAGCAAAAGTAGGCTATAGTTGCCATCTATAAGCTGCTGCTTAGGCAAATAACAGCTTCAAAGAACGCCTGCCTATATCCTACTTAAGGTAATGACTTAAAATGAAGGCTTACACTAAATGTGTTCAGGATATATAGTTCAGTCACCACCGTGATTTTTGTGTTCTCTACCTCAAAAGCAGTAGGAAGCCTAGTATCGGGTTTAGCAGATAGGCCTATACCTAAAGCTGACGGGTATGAAGCGTTGGCTATTTCACTTTTTTATGGCCTCGCCATATTATTATATGAAAGTGGATCGCCAGTCCTATCCCTCGCTGTCTTCTCGTCTTTTTCACCGCAAGCACACGGTCATGGTCTATAGTCACTTAATGGTCGAAGAAAGTAGTTTTTTTAGTGAACCAGAAATCTTAAAATACCTTCTTCCAGGAGGAGATTTCAACCCCCCACCTTTTGTTTTACTGTACAGTACGCCAGCATACAGGCTCGCGGTCTACATGAGTCTCAAGTCACCAGTCGGCAAATATGATTTATTAGGTATGATTACTGCTCCCATATAAACAATTGAGCAGCTTGAATGTTTAGTTGAAATCGAAGAAATAACTCTTCAACACTGAACTAGTCAGAACGCCGATTGATGAGAATCATGAGACCTACGTAATTAGCGACCATGTCGAGCAAAACAACCAACAGCGGCCGCATATGCATGTCGCTTTGTTGCTGCAGACTGATGCATCCTCTCTCTTGGCAATTCTATTCACTCTATGCACAGTAAGAGTATAGCATGTCTTCAGGCAATTCTGGTCCTATTCATTGGTCACCCCGCTGTTCCAGCACACTGTACTTCTCATTAAATGCTTGCAAACAAGTTACAGGGTGGTATATAGACCAGGTTGAACCACCTAGAATTCTTTTGTGTCTGTTCCAGCACACTGTACTTCTCATTAAATGCTTGCAAACAAGTTACAGGGTGGTATATAGACCAGGTTGAACCGCCTAGAATTCTTTTGTGTCTGTCCCAGCACACTGTACTTCTCATTAAATGCTTGCAAACAAGTTACAGGGTGGTATATAGACCAGGTTGAACCGCCCAGAATTCTTTTGTGTCTGTTCCAGCACACTGTACTTCTCATTAAATGCTTGCAAACAAGTTACAGGGTGGTATATAGACCAGGTTGAACCGCCTAGAATTCTTTTGTGTCTGTCCCAGCACACTGTACTTCTCATTAAATGCTTGCAAACAAGTTACAGGGTGGTATATAGACCAGGTTGAACCGCCCAGAATTCTTTTGTGTCTGTTCCAGCACACTGTACTTCTCATTAAATGCTTGCAAACAAGTTACAGGGTGGTATATAGACCAGGTTGAACCGCCTAGAATTCTTTTGTGTCTGTCCCAGCACACTGTACTTCTCATTAAATGCTTGCAAACAAGTTACAGGGTGGTATATAGACCAGTTTGAACCGCCTAGAATTCTTTTGTGTCTGTCCCAGCACACTGTACTTCTCATTAAATGCTTGCAAACAAGTTACAGGGTGGTATATAGACCAGGTTGAACCGCCTAGAATTCTTTTGTGTCTGTCCCAGCACACTGTACTTCTCATTAAATGCTTGCAAACAAGTTACAGGGTGGTATATAGACCAGGTTGAACCGCCCAGAATTCTTTTGTGTCTGTTCCAGCACACTGTACTTCTCATTAAATGCTTGCAAACAAGTTACAGGGTGGTATATAGACCAGGTTGAACCGCCTAGAATTCTTTTGTGTCTGTCCCAGCACACTGTACTTCTCATTAAATGCTTGCAAACAAGTTACAGGGTGGTATATAGACCAGGTTGAACCGCCCAGAATTCTTTTGTGTCTGTTCCAGCACACTGTACTTCTCATTAAATGCTTGCAAACAAGTTACAGGGTGGTATATAGACCAGGTTGAACCGCCTAGAATTCTTTTGTGTCTGTCCCAGCACACTGTACTTCTCATTAAATGCTTGCAAAGTGCAAACAAGTAACAGGGTGGTATATAGACCAGGTTGAAGCGCCTAGAATTCTTTTGTTGCAAAAGATAGTTTGGTGCAAATTCTATTGAGCCGTTGTGCGGTAGGCAGGAACAGAAGCTTTACACGACTCAGAAGCCGCCTGTAAAACTGTTAGCAGACTTCACAATTCTTTATAATTCGCCTGCTCTACGGGGTGTCGGTCTGTTCTAACGCTTTTCTATCAGCCCACATCATGCAGAGATATCCTAACAAGTCGCACATGAATTTTTACTTTCCTTTATTGAAAACCCAGCTGTGCAATTAAAAACCAACATTTCTGGATGTGTGCAATATCGGCAAATGTATAGACAAAGGTACTTAAATAAAAGAATACATAGGCCTACACGTGCATAATGGTTCAGAACATTTAACATAGCGCCCTTTATAATTACCTCTCAAAAGCGCTGCATACATGTTCTTTCTGGCAGCCTCTCCTCCTCTTTCTCTTTTCTTAAAACCTGCTTCTTCTCTCGGGGTCTTGCGCACTGGGAGCACTTCTGAAAGTTTCATCCTACAAGGGGCGCTTTATAAATGTTTAGAAACAATACAATTCAATACATAGCCTATACAATAGCAAGAGATACTTTTGAAAGCATGCGTAGGTTTTTCACTCATAACTGGCTTTCAAGTGAACAACCACTTAACACAATGAGCCAACATACATGTATGCATAGTTGTTAAACCTTCTATGCCTATTAGATAACCCCGCCGACACAACCAGTTTCTTATGGTTAGAACTACATGTATGGGCCTACAATGCGATTAATTAAACCCCTACTTTCATTTTCTTGGTCTATCCACGTACACTAAGAAAACATAGAGAGACATATAATTATATATTTTATATAAGCTTACAATAAATTATTATGAACACGAACACAGAGCGTCACGCGTAAGATCAACAGCTAACCTAAACAAGGACGGCGCTGTTCCAATTAAGTATCATTCGATGTTTTAATTTAAAATATTCGAAACAAATTTATTTTAAGTAAATGTTTTCCACTAACTGCAGAGATCGTCTTAATAGCTTACCTGTAGCAGGAGCAGCCACCACCCGATCGGTGTGTGTTGTCTCGTAGAGCAGACGATCGTTGCTGCTGCCGATGAATTACATTGAAACGCAATCGGCTCAAGCGCGAACGCCACAATGCCGTTGTCGCAGCTGCATCGGCGGTTCCTGTTGCTGCTGGTGCTGCTGCTGGTGCTGCTGATGATGATGAAGACGATGACCAGAGGGATAAGGCGGACGAGAGCCGTGATCCCTGGCGTGCATGTGTCGATGCCTATAACTTCGTTTCAGACGGACACAACACCACTGATTCGATCGGCGGGCTAATGCATGCGCAGGTGTCGCGTTTCTCAAGACCGCTATAGGCAAGCCTATCGTGTGATATAGAAGGATGCACTCAAATGACCTCTGTCCTGTTGCACAGTGGCCTATTCTGCTGTATCCGCGATACAGCTGCAGAATTCTTAGTGTTTCTGTGGAGTTCGTATGACACTCATTGCCTGATCCCTAAAAAGGATTTTATCGGATGAACTGCTTCACCTCGCTGCTTATTTCAATGGGAGCCACACCCTTTAAGCGCTGATGTGCAAATCAATTAAATTAGTTCAGTCAGGAAACTCAGGATGCTATCTGACACTCCTTCAAAAACGGTGTAATTCACTTCAAATCCAGCTGAGCCGTATAATGTCTAATACACTGAGTTTTAAATATGCCGAAGGCCCCTATTCATTTCTCAGATTTTCATATCCAGTGTTAGATTTAAGAAGAGTTGTAAAACATAAAACATGTGCTGATGCTACAGGTGCCGGTCGCAGCTTGAGTCATAATAATAATAATAATAATAATAATAATAATAATAATAATAATAATAATAATAATAATAATAATAATAATAATAATAATAATAATAACAATAACAATAACAATAACTAATACTAATAATACTAATACTAATGCCGTTGCCTTCCGTGGCACTTTTTGCTCAGCCTGTAGTTCACTAAACTTGACGAGTTATAGCTCCTCCAGACGTGATTTCCATCGTCTCTGGACATTATTTGAAGAAACTGAGGAACAAAATAATAATAAGACGAAACAGAAGACGAAACGGAAGACGAAACAGAAGACGAAGAAGAAGAAATTTAAAATGAAGTTTCAATAAGAAACTGTCAGAACAAATTCTGCGGTCTCCATAATCGTGAGAGTTGGATTTCTATCTAGGCCTATCTCTCTCGATATCAACTACTCGTGTCTCCGATGACTTTATTCATTCGAGTACGACCCATTTCAGGACATCACAGTCGCCGACTGCTGTATAAGAACATATGACTATAGTGGCAATCACCCTATGGGACCCGTGGGACGCGTCCCCCCCAACTTTCGAACAGCTTGGGACCGTACCCCTCCCCCAACTTTTGAAAATTGTGAGGCAAACAAGAGCCCAAAATGCACTCCATTTGGTATCAAATGCTCAAAATTGCGTCGGTTTCCAGACCCCGATGGAGGAACTTACGACGCTCCCCCATGCCCCTATAGTCGTTAGGAGCTTCTTGCCTTCCGCGATCTCTCCCCTATGTACCATTAATGCCAGTAGGGCCTATATAGTACAAGGCTCTGGCCTTGGACCTACTGATTTTGTCATAGCCATTTCTAGCCTTAAACCTAAATACAGTGAAAACCGTCTCACCAAATATGCCGACGATAGCTACTTGCTGGTCCCTGCTTCGTGCATTGACAGCACTCTTTCTGAACTTGACTATATCTCTAAGTGGGCATCCATTAGGAATCTTAAATTAAACCATGCTAAGACCAGAGAAATGGTTGTCAAACGACCAAGGTCCAAACTTATTGCCCTCCCTCCTCTCATCCCTGGCATCGAGCGGGTCCGGGAGGTGGTTATTTTGGGTGTCACCATCTCTGATGGGATTGGATTTGGGGCACATATGGACAAAATATGCTGCAAAGCCCGAAAATCCATGTTCGGCTACGTGTTTTGGTCGCCCACGGTCAACGTCTCTGACGTTGTTAGGGCTACTACCCTCGCACGGCTACTTTATGCCTCCCCTGTTTGGTGGGGATTTGCCACCGTAAGGGAACGTAAACGCCTTAACGGTATTCTGAGATTCTGAGAAAATTGACCCGTTCAGGCTTCCTCCCTGCCGATTTTCCTAGTTTTGACAAACACTGTTCTAGAGCTTATTCTAATATTTTCCGTTCAATTCTCTTAAACCCTTGTCACGTCAAGTTTATTCATATAATAAAGTCACATTTTTCACAGATCTAGATGGTTTATGTACTTTTATATTGAAATCATCGGTGAAAAATTTGAGGTAAATTAAAGTCCAAAATGTACTCCATTTGGCATCATATGCTCAAAATTGCGTAGGGGGAGCTTACGACGCTCCCCATACCCCCTAGTCGTTAGGGGCTTCTTGCCTTCGGCAATCGCAGCTTCGCGCCTTCGGCGTTCGCAATTCCACCTCCCCCACTCATACATTCTAGTAGGTCCCCCAACTTCTGGACCGTGGTTGCGCCCTTGATACTGATAGCATTGAGAAACTCAAGGACAGGTCTGACTATTAGACCACGCTGGCTAACCGCCTCAGAATCTGCAGCATAATGCACATTGCTTGTTTAAGTTTCGACTGTGTCAACTTGATATTTCTTCTAATAAACGAATATGTGATGATGAGATGGCAGCGTGATGTTGTTTTCAATAGTGGCTGTATGAGAAACTGAAATCAAACCGGGAAGGATTCAGAACGACCCAAAGGTCTTGAAAATTTAACTCTTGCTCAAATGGGTTCAAAGTCCTCCAAGACTCTTGGCTACAATAGTAGTAGCCTATGGTAGGCTATTCTGGGCGTCTTGTCATATGAGTTATGCCCAGAGGTGCAAAAAACCAAACTTTTTTCAAAATGAAAGTTGTTTTTTTGGTTTTTTGGTTTTTTATGGTTTTTTGGTTTTTGGTTTTTAAGATTTTCCTATTTCGGATCATAAAACTCATAAAATGGCATAATACCGTTCAAATTAATCAGATGCATATTATAGGCCTAAATGAAATTAGCCTAACTAGAGCAGTAGAACCGTAGAATGTCATAAAACGAAGTTAACAAAGACCATACAACAATTGCCAAGAGAGTTGAAGAGACGCCATTTTTGGCATTTATAATTTCTAAATTTGTAAAAAACCAAAAAACCAAAATTTGCGATTTTTTTGTGTTTTTTTTAAACCAAGAAAACCAAAAACAAAAAAACAAGCCTTTAACAGCCCTGGTTATGCCTCAGATGTCACTATTCAACGGCATGACCGTGTTCTGACCAACCACTACCACTGCCATAATAATGCGACCGTATTGCAGTGGTCTTCCACCGTGTTAGCTGCGATAGTCAAGGCGCGAAGCGCCGAGTAGGGGAGGGGTTTGGGGAGGGGGATGTGCCCCCTCCCCTATTTAATTTTTTTTTGAATTTCCACACTGTAATGGTAGCATTTTAAGCTGTCTTCTGAACAAAATTGCTCTATTATTTGAGTGCTGATAAGAACCAGCTGTCACCCGTAGCTATTATTATTATATTCATGAAATATTTCAGAAATATTGGGGGGATATAAGCAGCTCCGTCCCCCCCCACCTCAAGTTTGGGGGACCGTCCTCTCTGTCCCCTAGAATCATTTTCTACTTTGTCGTCACTTACTGTAGGCCTATCGGTGAAGTAAAACACTCCTTTTATTGATTTGTGGTAGAACCGTAGAATAAGAAATAATTTTGTGATTATTGTCGCTAATTAATGACTGTTGTAAGCGATAATAAAAAATCAACGAAATAATTTGAGAAACTGAGAAATTAATCATAAATTGAACATTTTTGGCGGGATAAATTCACCAGGTTTAATTATTTGACAGTTATATATATATATATGAAATTGTGAGAAACAGATTTGCGCTATAAAAATGGCTAACTAACTTAATTTTTGTGATGACCAAGACGAGGTTTCTGATATTATGGATCAAATATTATATTTTCAAGAGAAACTGTCTTTAATATTTCAGTCAATAATGAATATCAGACAATGCAGAATAAGGTTCTACAGTCATTTCTTAGATCCATCTCTAAGTAAAAGAGGCTGCTTCTTTAGCGCTTGTTTCAGAAATGCTATATAAATATGTCGAGAGGGAAATGGGTCCAAGTGTGCCTGCATGGAAGGGTCACTGCCCCACACTGGGTAGCCACAGACAGCCATGTACGCCATCTGGGGAATACATTGGCAGGCCATGAGGAAGCTGGAATAACTACCTCTGTTGAGATGGAGCAATATAAATTAACTATTGAGTCACCGCTAAGTCTATCTCTACCAAGTTTGCCTACAGAGAAAGTAGAATTAGATATAAATACCAGTGACCTGGGTTTGAACCCGATTACCCGACACCATGGACTAAATATGCATGACCAGTTGCTCTCTCGACAGCGCGAGTAGTCGCCAGGCGGCGCCACGGTCGCGACAATATCACTTTGTTTTTGTTGGCGCCTTTTGTGAGCTTTCATAATAATTTTATAGTCTTCAATTTTCCTTCTGACGTCACACAGTCAAACACTCGAAAATCTAGAGAGTTAGGAATATCTTGGTTACCAACGTCCTCTTATAAACTTCAAGGCATGATCATATTATAGCATCGATGTAAACTGGAAGAGTAGGATCTGGCAGCAAGATTTTTGATAAAGCAGTGGCTGGTGACTGTATATCCAGTGGAACTGCAGATGACACAGAGGAAGGCAGAGCAGACTGTTGTATCTGAATGGTGGGGAGAGGAGATTTCGTTCAGTGATTCACTAATAACATTTTTGACAAACTTGCAAATGGTTTCATCCCATTATTTTGAGTATTGCATTTTGAGACAAAGCTGTTTTGTTAAGTTTTTCTACAAAATGTCGTTGCTTCTGTGAACATGTGTAGACCTATTCCACATGAGTCAATTTCAGACTGCTGTTGCCGTCAGCGGGGTGTTCTACATACTGGAAGGCGGGAGCTAGCAAATTGCTTTGCTGAATAACGAATGTCGTGACAACTGAATGAATCCCTTCCTTTTGCTTTATCTTCAACTGCAACGTTAAAACAAAGAAATATCAGTTTAAAAACTGTAAATATAATCGAGTTCCACATGTACTTACATTAGGGTGGTCCTTAGCTCCATGTAAAAGAAATTTTTGATGAATTTTATAGGAGGCACCCTTCCAACTTATTGTTGGTAATCCCGTAGTTTAGGTTGCTAAATTATTCTAATGTCTTCAATGCCGTACTTGACGTTGGTAAGTAAGCACTCTACCTATGTCTATCATAACTATAATCAATCCCGCTTCCAATTCATGGAGAATTATTTTTAATCAATCCAGCTTCCATTTAATGAAAAAAATGACCCAACTTCTATTTCACCAGAAAAATATTTTTCATCAATGGAACTTTTATTTAAGCAAAGAACTTATCTCATGGGTCCAGCTTCGACTTACAGAAACAATTATTTTCCTTATTCCAGCTTCTATTGCATCAAAACTTAGTTTAATCAATCCAGCTTCTATTTACGGAAAAAATTATTTCCATCAATCCAACTTCTATTTAAATATAGAAATGGTTTCATCAATCCCACTTCCAGTTAGCGAAAAAAATTTTTTTCCTCAATCCAGCTTCCATTTTAATTTGACGATATGAAATAATTTAGCAACCTAAACTACGGGTTTACCCTTATTGTTTTAGGTACAAAAATATTTATATTGAAAATTTTGTAAAGATTTTATAAGTTTTAGAGCTTGCTACCGGACCGAAAATATACAGGGTGGGCCATTAAAAATGAGAACATCGCGTTCAATCTGAATTATTTAGTTAATTAATATATTTTTTCTTTTCAAAATGCAAATAATTTGTTGCTAAATCTTATATTTTGTGTGTCCGCCTCCGTTTTCAACAATTTCTTCTAAATGTCTGTGCCACGCGATCGTAATAATGATGCTCCTGTCTATAAATCTCTGGGACATTTTTCGCCAATCCTGAACAATGGCCAGCTTCGGTTGTTCTATTGTTGTAAATTTACGACAAAGGTAGACTTTTGTTTAAGGGGACCTCAAACAGCATAGTCTACCGGGTTTACATGTCTAATTCGATGAAGGTTCTCCTGGTGATGGAAGTTGAGTGCGTCTTGTTGTGTGTGAAGGAGCTCCGCCATGCTGCAACGTCCAGTTGTGACGATTACATGTTGCTCAGATATCAGGAAGAGAACCTGTTTCTAGACCATGATCACAATAGTATTTACTGTTTACTTTTACTCCGGGTCCAACAAACACTACATTGGTTTTTTCCATCCAAGACACACCGACCGAAACCAAATATCTTGGGGTCTTCGACTGCAGAAACTATGATGCTGCAACTGAGATGTCCACGTTCTCATACTAGTCTTGTTGTTGGAATTTGCTTTTCTTTCTTACATCGGAATAAACACGATCACTTTGAGAATTAACTGGTGTGGCAACTGTAAATGTCTTTTCATCTGTGAACCAACATAAACTTAATGCTTCGTGCTCTTCTCGCGTTAGGAAACATTTCAAGTAGGCTATATACCTGATGACTTCGTTGCAGTCGTTTTAATTTACAGCATTCACCTGCCCCATCACATGATTGTACGCTTTAAGTTGTAAATTTTGCTTCACAGTACGTCAAAATGGCTTGATTTGGTAAGTAAGTATATCATAAAATAATTTACGTGTTTAAGATTTGCTAAAAACACAATCTGATATAGTATTAAACACGACTGAACGCGATGTTCTCATTTTTAATGGCCCACTCGGTATATCAAATTGTAAAAAATCCGCTGATAAAACATTGAATAGTGTGTAATATTCTTATGCAAAAATTCCATAAATTTTGGTGGACAGTGGTATTTACTATTTGGTTCAATACACATAAGTGAACATAAAAATGTTGATTTCCAATTAATATTTAATATATTAATGCATCAGTGTTTTTTTGTTCCTGTCTGGATATCTTTGACGATATTCCTTAACAACCAACAGCAGAAACTGCTTCTGATCCTCGCTATTTTGTTGGAAGCTTGTAATACTTGCACACGAGTGCCACTCCTCGCTCTGTCATTCATAACTCTTATTAAGCTGGCGGTGGTTTTTTACTAACTTGCAGTTGTTATCTTTTGGCCAAGCATCAACATCTTGTTGAAGGAAACTTGATGGAATGCCTGTAATGCTGAAGAATATTCTAGTCTTTTCCCTAACAAAATCTTCCAGTTGCTTCGAGCTGATCAATGTTGTTCTCTTTTGAGGATGTTGATGCCAGTTTTGTCCAGAGCAGCAACCATTTGGCGCTTGGTATCATTGGAGACCCTGTCATGAAAGTATGCATTAGCCAGCAATTCCTCCGACAGATGCCAGAGGTGACCCAGAAATTTTGTCATTGCAACCTCTGTAACTGCGCTATTTTTCTCTTTGTATCTGTCAGTGTCCTTCAAGAGTTCCAGGTCAATTCGAGAAGCAGATGGTGCATACGGTGCTTGAAACAAGACTTTGACATACAGCATTACAGTGAACAATCAGATGTTAGCTATCCTCTTTTCTTCTCTTCTTGTCAACTTGAACTGTCTCTTGAACATCCAAATCTTAAGACTGTAAATACTCCAGGCCATTCACCTCGCTCTTTGTAGTCCAGCTGGTGCTCTGAATGGTATGGCCCTGGAAGGCACTCCGCCCAAGACGATTATGGTCAGCTACACCAGTTCGCGATAGTCGTCCGTGGTTGGTATTGTTGAAGTTGGCTCTCAGCAAAGGCAATAATCTCTTGATTCACAGGAAACTGCACCGTGCAAAACTCATCGGCTGTTACTGTTTCCTAGTTTGATCTGTCTATAAGTTCCCAGCTTTTCTGGAATCTCTTGAAAATCATTACTGGTATGTCTGGACCTTTGGATGGACCATGAGAAAGCATGACCACTGCCTCCACATTATTTCTAGTATGAGATGGTGACATGCACACCACAACATATTCTTGTCAAGTGTCTGCTCCAACAGGATGCAGCCAGCCACCACAGTCATTCCATTGTCATACTTCCTCACAGCACCTCGCATCTTGTTCAAACCTCAAAAACTATTCCCATCTCTACTTCTTCTTCTCTTATGCGGCGACATCAGTTTGAACCCCGGGCCAGTCACTGCATCTCACTTCAACCTCTGCACACTTAATATCCGTTCACTTCTCAACGAAAAACATTACACAGCGTTACATGACCTCGTTTCATCTTCCAACCATCGTCCTGACGCAATCGCCTTAACCGAAACTTGGATCACCTCATCTGCCACTAACAGTCAACTTTTCAGCTGTAGACCTGACGGATATTCTCTCATAAGCTCACCCCGGCAGCCTAAAAATTCATCCAAAAGTTCAACTTCTAATCTTGGAGGCGGAATTGCCTTCCTAATACGCGAACCAGCTACCGTTCTTGCATCGCCCACCTACACGTACAAAACCTTTGAATTGTCATCTGTCACAATCAAACTGCCCACATCTAAACTAACGATCTACAACATCTACAGACCCCCGACATCATCAGCCTACTCTGCAAAGCCCAGTGCTTTCCTTGAGGAATTTAACTCATTTCTATCTGTTGCTGTCACCACACCCCACGAATTTGTCCTCACTGGCGACTTTAACATCCACGTCGACAACCCTGCCGATTCATTTGCATCACAGTTCCTTTCCTCACTAAGCGCTTTCAATCTGATCCAACATGTTTCTTTCCCCACTCACAAATATGGCCACACTCTTGACTTAGTCATTACTTCTGTCTCATCCGGCCTGTCACCGATCCTCATCAGTGAACTCAACTCACCCTCTGATCATTACCCTATTTTCACTCAACTCAATATTGAACCATCTCCTCGCCCCCACCCAAACTATGCTCATTCCGCCGTATTGGCTCCATCGACCTTGATGCATTCAAACTTGACCTTCAATCCTCCTCCCTTCTCCTCAATCTTGTTACTCTCAATATTGTTGGAAAATTCTTGTTATTCTCCTCAATCCTCCAACAGACCATAACGATCTCCTGTCTGCATACAATTCCAACTTTGTCAGAACTCCTAAACAAACACGCTCCAGTCATCACTAAACCTGAAACTCATGCAAAAAATCCATGGTTCAATTCTTTCCTTCAGGCTCTCAAATCATCGCGGCGTCGCCTGGAACGAGCATACAGACATTCAGGCGACGTCTCTATTCTCAAAAAACTTAAAACCTTAACAAATAGATACCATAGCCAACTTCTTTCAGCAAAAAAACGTTACCTATCATCTCTCGTTCATTCAAATTCATCCAACCCTCGAAATCTTTGGAAAACTGTAAATAGTCTTCTCCACCGTGGCTCCTCTCACCCCCTTCCAAACTCTATCCCACATGCATCCATTGCCGACTCTTTTGCATCCTTCTTCACTGACAAGGTTTCCTCCCTCCGCCTTTCATTACAGACTCTCTTATCAAAATCAACTTCTACGCAATCTGACTCCTCCCCCTCAATCGATCACAATGACACAACTTTACCACCTACTGCATCTTTCAACCTATTCGAGCCTGCTACTGAAGCAGAAATCGCTACACTCATTCAAGCCTCTCAAAACAAACAATGCGACCTTGACCCAATCCCAACTTCCTTACTTAAAGACTGTGTAACCCTCCTCGTTCCTACTGTAACCAAAATCATCAACCTCTCTCTATCGACTGGTACTTTTCCTTTACTTTTCAAAGACTCTGTTGTCAAACCACTTCTCAAAAAACCATCCCTTGATAAAGAACTCCTCTCCAACTACCGTCCAATTTCAAATCTCTCTTTCTTATCTAAGCTCTCGGAACGGGTTGTCCTCTCTCGTCTCAACGGCTACCTCACCTCAAACAATCTTCTAAACCCAAATCAATCTGCCTACACCAAGCACCACTCTACCGAAACTGTCCTTGCCTCGCTATACAACAAACTTGTCATGGCGATAGGCCGTCAACAAGTCTCTTGTTTGTGCCTCTTAGACATCTCTGCCGCCTTCGACACAATAGACCATTCTATCCTCATCAAACGCCTTTCCTCTGTATTTGGAATCTCTGGCACTGCCCTATTGTGGATAAAATCATACCTTTCATCACGCTCTTTCACTGTCAATGCCGCTGGTTACTCATCTAATCCGCACACCCTCACCTGCGGTGTTCCTCAAGGTTCTGTTCTCGGTCCTCTGCTGTTCATTCTTTACACCTCCCCACTTAGCAAACTCATTTCCTCATCCTCTACTGACCATCACCTCTATGCCGACGACACACAGCTTTTCATTTCTTTCTCCCCTCACTCCCTTCCAGACGCACTAAATCATCTACGTAACACAATCACCCAGATTTCAGCCTGGATGACCGCTAATCTGCTATGCCTTAACCCTTCAAAAACAGAATTCCTCATTATTGGCCTCCGCGAACAATTAAACAAACTAGCCTATCCTCCCGACCTTTGTCCAACCGATCTCACTTCTCCCGCACCTTACTCTTCTCCTGTCCGCAATCTTGGAATCATCATCGATAAAAACCTCACCTTTTCCGACCATATCAGCCAGCTATCTCGCACCTGCTATATGCACATCCGTGACCTCCGTCGATTGCGCCCAATACTTGATTACAAGACTGCATGCACAATAGCCACCTCAATTGTTCATTCCAAACTCGACTACTGCAATTCCATTTTTACAACATCGACTCTTCTCAAATCAAACGCCTGCAAACAATCCAGAATGCGCTCGCCCGCGCAGTCACCAAAACTCCCAAACACCACCACATAACCCCTGTTCTGAAATCACTTCATTGGCTTAAAGTCCCTCAGCGCATCCATTACAAAATAGTATCTCTTACCTACAATGCCCTTCAAACGTCTAAACCCTCTTACATTCGCCAGCTATTCACCATCCAACCGCCTGGGTCTACTCGCTCATCATCATACCTTTCTCTATCCCGGCCTCCAGTCTCATCCTCTCTGAAATTCTGCAACCGCTCCTTAGTCTATGCTGCACCAGCTCTTTGGAACAGACTCCCAAAAGACCTCCGCCAGTTTGCTCATCATCCTATCTCGCCTCTTAACTCAAACTCTCCTCCGCTTGCACTCTCCTCTTCTGCTTTCCACTCACGACTGAAAACCGAACTCTTCAAGATATCCTATCCTGATTCAACTCCTGCGCCACCACACGACCACCATCATCACCGATTGCCACCGTAGCACCATGCTGTCTCCTCGGCTTGACCTCCCCGGATTTTGACCTGGCACCGAAACGAACAGAGGAGTTTTGGCTATTGCGGACTTGATTTGATATAGCGCCGGTGAATAAGCTGGTCTCCCTGACGTGGCTTTTTGTGGGCGCTGAGAAATTTTCGAAGATTTACATTACATTACATTACATTACATTTTTGGTCTAATGTTTACTTTCCTTTTATGTACAGCACTGTCTCTCTCTTCTTGCCAAAGTCCTATCAACACAACACATCTCATCTGGGTCCCCTGCGTAGGCTGTGTTAACAGAAACTGTCTACCCCTTCAATGCTGCTATTTGCAAGGTTTGGGCATGTGCAATGTCACACAAATCCTCTAAACCTGCTTCTCATTCTTCTTCTTTATTCTTTAGCACTTCTGGTTGTTGCTTGTTCTCCTTATTTTCCCTAATTTTTTAATAGTTTTTGAATAAACCTTTAATTTTTCTTACAAAGCGTTGGATGTCTTTGCGCAAACTTCGAGAACATGACTGGCTATTCGGAATTGTATTGTATCGATCAATTTATATATGACAAGCATCTGCTACTTTTTGATTTATTGTTTTTTACAATCGTAAAACACTGTCAGTATTTCTTCTTTGCTTTGTAACTTTGTATTACTGAATGTATTATTCCTGACCTAAGTCACACACGTGTCTTTGTATCTTGTATCTTACAGTGTATCCAATTAGCTAAAACCTAATTCTAGACTTTCCTGTCAGCTTAAAAGGTACTATTTCAGCATTGTTTTGCTAACTGATATAATATATTCGTTCGTAATGACATTTAACATAAGCTAGCGCACAGAGCGCCTCTGAATAGATATCTCGAAGGGGCGCTATATAAATGTTCAATTACATTACATTACTATACTTGCAAAGATCAAGTTGACTAGATACAAACCATGCAAGTCGTAACATTTTATGGCATAATAATTTACAAGCGTCAATCACAATGACTATTCGCTTGTATCAATTACCGCTCAATGTTAGCTGTCCATGGCAAACTTTCAGAGCCGGTAGCGACCTCTAGATATTATTATTTTGAGCTGAAAAATTACAGAATTGTTTTCTCATTCATAGAAACCAAACTAGAGGGTGCCCCATGAAAAAGTCAAAGTTGATAACTAAGGACCACCCTAACTTACATGCACATCTTCAGAAAGCGACTTATTAAGAGACTTTTACAGTGTATATTCATTAAAATATTCATTGTGTTGTTTAACTAGCTGCGTTATGACAGCCAGAGTTGAACAGTAAACGAAAATACAATAAAATTTATAAAAACACACCTGGTTTACACGCCACTCTGTTTAATGTGGCATTATGTCAGCAAAGCTGTAAACTTTACACATTGTGTTGTTTAACGTGCCATACAGGAGCTTCGTTGACAGTTCAATAATAACTTTCAGCGTTATCCCTTTTATTGTGCAGCCTGGTTAACATGTTGTATCACTTGGAACATCCCTGAGTCAACATTTTATTTTATATATTACCCTATTCATGCTATTTGGAAGCATAATATGGATATTTAAAAAATAATTACAATTTTCCAACAATGTTTCCCACAACAGGCTATGAAAAATAAACTGCCACTTATTTTTTAATGTCACATTGCATAATATTCTATTGTAGCATCATACTTACATCTCACATTACATATTTTCATTGGGAACAGATGCAAATCATGCTGAGATTGAATTAAAATAAAATCAGTTGAAAGTATGACCCATCTTATGACTCCTTGCCTTCAGAGCCTCTCTCAAAAAGTAACTTTCCCAATTTTTGAGAGTTTACCAGGCTAAGGTCATAAAATTGCTAACCGTGACAGAAACAGCTTACATTCATCCATGACATCTCGCCCAACATTGTCATGCATCTTAACCTCAAGTATTTCAGGTTCTCCAGGCTCAATGGATATCTGAAAAGTAAAGGAAGAATTTTACTAGCTGTCAGCCTGTCATATGCATAAGGATATGCACTTCCTGATTTTGTGTTTAGTAGGAGTTTTAGACTATGTATGTAAATTATATTAGAATGTTACAAGAACAGACTCCATAATGATTGGACTTTACATTTAGAATCGCACATTAGAAGCAATCAGAATGTACAGGAAGAGTTCATTTTATGTATGTGTATCTTCTTGGTGAGTGTTAAGAATAAAGTTACTCAACCACAATTCGTGGTTGAGTAAGGACTCGTATGTAAAGTAATCTGTCACATGTGGTGAAGTTTACACAAGCGTTAAATAATCGTAATTATAATCCAATCAACAAACAACCAATGCAATCAAAAAGCACCACTCCCGAGGCTCAGGTTCGAGGGTTTAGTCTGGTTGTCCAGAGATGCTTCCAATTATCTAAAAAAAATTCTCATCAGCTTCACTTCACACTGGGTTATAAAAATATTAATAATATAAACACAGAAATCTGTCCATCCGTTGTGCTACACTGTTTCACTCGCGTCACGCACAGTGGGCCAGCCACACACGTCGGCAGACGTTGCCCGAGTGCCGCGCAGCGGCCGACAACCAGACACGATCAAACACCGCATGAGGTCACTTGAGACTGGTACAGCCAGCGAGTAGTCACTGTTAGAGGTCGCTCGAGTGAGAACGACACCGCTATGGGTCAATTGAGACTGACACAGCCAGTGAGTAGTTAGTGTTACAGGTCACTCGAGTGTGAACAACACCACCATGGGTCGCTCGAGACTGGCGCTGCCAGCGAGTAGTCACTGCTGGAGGTCGCAAGATTTCTCTGTTGTTCCTCAGTATATTAAATCTGTCGCAAGGGGTGCTCCATTTCAAAGAGAGCACAGTGAGCAGAAGACAGCACTGTCAGCAGAAGAGAGCATAGTTTGCTCGAGTGAGAACGACACCACTAGCGGTCGCTCGAGACTAGCACAGCCAGCGAGTAGTTACCGCCAGAGGTCACAAGACTTCTTTTGTTCCTCAGTATCTTAAGACAGCACTGTCAGCAGAAGAGAGCATAGTTTGCTCGAGTGAGAACGACACCACTAGCGGTCGCTCGAGACTAGCACAGCCAGCAAGTAGTTACCGCCAGAGGTCACAAGACTTCTTTTGTTCCTCAGTATCTTAAGACTTCTTTTGTTCCTCAGTATCTTAAATCAGTATCTTAAATCCTTAGCCAGGGGTGCTCCATTTCAAAGAGAGCACAGTGAGCAGAAGACTGCACCATGAGGCATGAGCAGAAGAGATTATAGTGAGCACAGTGAGCAGAAGAGAGCGCAGTGAGCAGAAGAGAGCCCAGTGAGCAGAAAACAGCAGTGAGCAGAAGAAAGCACAGTGAGCAGAAAAAAGCACAGTCAGCAGAAGAGAACAGTGAGCAGAAAAAGCACAGTCAGCAGAAGAGAACTCAGTGAGCAGAACAGAACACAGTGAGCAGAACAGATCACAGTGAGCAATAGCATTTTTGCTGTCTTAGGATGGGCAAGCAGCTAGTTAATCATTGGGTTTACCACATTTGCTGTCATTGTCCTGCCTTTTACACAATGATTGAACAACTTGCATTCGTGTTGGTCAAGGTATTGGCCACTATCTGAACTTGGACTAAACAGACAACACAGAAACAGCCTACAAAAATCAGTTATACCAATTCTATTACTTGGATTCAAAATACAGCAACAACAGTGCAGACTGCTGTAGCCTACGTTAACAATACCCAGATAAAGATGGAAATCTATATCATACACATGAAAAGTGTTTCAAACTTTCTAGTACTCAATGAACAGATGCTTTATTTGGATAACTTTTAAGTTTCTTTCATGCATTACATCTCTTTATTTCAAGCACTTTCAAATGTGCTAAATTTCCATAGAAGCTCTAGCATAATTTTGTGATCATCTGGACAGATGCTTGCTTTTCATAGTTGGTTCATAGAAGCTTAATTTAATGGTTTTCATACAGGTAGAACTTACCTGTACAGATCGAACTTACCTGAATACAGGTAGAATTCATTTCTCACATATGCGAGGACAAAAGTGGTCATATGATTTACAAACCTTCACCTACAGCTCTTGACAAAACACACAAATCTTGTATAAGGCATATGTTTTTTTAAAATATATACATGTATGTACAATTATCATTATGTATGCAAGGTTTGTTCGTGAAGTTATGTCAAATTAGTGGATCCATTGTACTTTGGCGTGATAGCTAGGGGCCTCCACCACGGCAGTGCAGTGGGCCTCCACCTAAGTTAATATGGCCCTGGGTGCAACTATTGTGCTTAAGGGCCTCCACCACGGCAGTGCACTGTTGTAAAGTGTGTACAGTTGCCTGGCACTTACGTTCTTCTATTAGGGGCCGTCCATAAAGTACGTCACGCTATTTTTGACCATTTTACCCCCTCCCTCTCCCCTGTCACAAACTGTCACAAAACTCGGACCCCCCTAAAGTACGTCACACTTTCAACATAGAAATAATAATACTTCCGAAAGCAAGGCTAATACATAAACAAGGCTTCGCAACGGCATTATTACTAGCGCTCCTAGCGAGAGGAATCGTGAAAAACACATTCAGGAGATATGCATTTCATGCTATTTTGACATAAAACTAATTAAAATGTTTCAGAAAATTTTTGAAAATTATTTTTAAAGCTATGAAATTATACTAAAAAATAAAAATAAATTATAAATAAAATATAAAAAATAAATGTGTGACGTCACACATGGCCTGACCCCTCCCCTGTCACAAACTGTCACACTTTCTTAAACCCCTCCCCTGGAGCGTGACGTACTTTATGGACGGCCCCTTACCTCGCTGGACACTAATAAAGATTACTTACTTGTGTATACTGCCTTATTTCCTTACTTATACTTAGGAAGTAGCCGAGGGCTCGACCAGCTATGACCAGCCCTGGCAGCCCACGTGCGTGTACTGATCCATTGTACACCGATCGAGCGATTCATGCGAGCAAAGTGTTCTAGCTGTGTCTGTTCATTAAATTTTGATCACCTGGTATTTCATCTGAAATCGAAAGAAGCAGTTTTATAGATACAACCTGTAATTTATAATCTTGAGTGATCTCACAGGTTTAACACTCTGCAGTGTTTAATGGCCGTCAGCTTCGATTTCTCTATTTTTTCGTGATCTCTGGATGAAAGTGACACACCGACAACCTTCTCGTTAACTTTAGTCTCGCGAGCCGTGCAGTTTGCCACCAGTCGAACTCAATGTTCTGCTGAATGTATTCGCCTCCTTGTCGTCATCCATTCGGTCAAGGTGTTTCTTCAGTGGCGTAACCAGGTCTTCCATAAAATTACGCAGTTTTGAAAAACTCTGAGGGGAGGGGTCTGGGGAGGGGCTGTGCCCTCTCCCCAGGGTAAGAAAAATTTTCATTTAGGGGTTTGTAATGGTGCATTTTGGAGACCAACTTTTGATTCAAAGTAATAACATTTTTAATAAGTTCTTTGGAAAATTATAATTATAATTTCATAATTTGATTTTTAAAATGGGTTCAGCTGCAAAGTCCCAGCAACCAACGCAGACTAGAAACAGACAGACTCATCAAAGCAATTAACTAAAGCATAAGAAAATTAATTTGTTGGTTTGGTATATGCTTGGAGAAAGACATCATGCAGGGCACAATGCCGGGAAATCGGAAAAGAGGAAAACCGAGAACAAACTGGTTAAGCAACATAAAGGAATGGACTGGATTGACAATGGAGGAATTGATAAGACTGACGGAAGACAGAAGACGCTGGAGGAATATTATTCATGATGCGGCCGACCCTCGAAACGAGGATGGCTGAGAACAGAACAATGGTCCATTTTGGAGACAATCTTTTTGGTTAAAAGTAATAACATTTTACATCAGCTCTTTGGCAAATTATGATTCATTCATTCATTACAGAGATTTACATAGCGCCCCTTCAAGATTATCTACTTATAGGAGCGCACCCGACCCAACTCCGAAGTCCGAACAGTCTTGAAGTTAGAATAGAACGTGATCTGAAGGTCTCTCTGTTGCGAACCATTCCTTGCGGTTCGCTAGGCGTGCTTTCGCCTGCACTCTAGTTGATTCCTTGCTCATTATTTGATCCGTGATCATCACCCGTTTGCAGCGCTGTAATTGGACCTTGCAGTCGCGCGCTGAGCTGTGATTCGTTAATATTGGCGCTTAATGCTCCCGCTTAATTGTTGGCTATATAAACCCGACGCATGTCATGCGCGGGGTTCTTCTTCGTGGTTCTTCTTCTTCGTTCTTCTTTGGTGATTCGTCGTCGTTCGCTCTGTGTGAGTCGTCGTGTCGATTGCCGTGGTTGCTCGACTGCTGGTGAAGCTGTGTGCTCCGACGGAAGAAGGACCTGGGTTCGATCCT
Organism: Aporrectodea caliginosa; assembly: GCA_020284085.1. Taxonomy (NCBI): domain Eukaryota; kingdom Metazoa; phylum Annelida; class Clitellata; order Crassiclitellata; family Lumbricidae; genus Aporrectodea; species Aporrectodea caliginosa. The sequence continues at coordinate 1,196,717 of JACEVL010000385.1, read as the reverse complement.
CGCTTGTGTTCGACTGCTGTGTGCGTCGTGTGTTTTATGCAGGGTTAGTGCTACGTGATTGTATAATCGAAACTGTGTGTTTTATCGTGTGATGAGTCATGCGATTGCTATTTTAGTATCCGTCGTTAACTAAAGACTCATCGTTGATTATCTGTACTTAGGTTTCGAACTCTTAACCTTTGTTTGAAGGACCGAGTGCCTGTGACTGATATGAGAACAGATTTTCGTATGTAATTAACCATTTAATTTGAATCTTATCAAAGCATATAAAGAAATTATCAATGTCTGATTCCATTGACCTAGAACGGAAAGTTACCGAGCTTTGCTCTCTTTTCCAGCAAATGATAGAGCGCCAAACAGATCAGGCAAGCAAATTAAATCTAGTAGTCGACTACCTACAGTCTGAGCGGCAGTTAAATGCTAATGAAATACTTGCTGTTGAGGGTTCGAATCCAGCAGGGTTGTTTCCCTTGGCAAAGCCTTCAGAAGAAGGCGCGGACGATATTCACGGCCTGGTACCTGGTTCCCGCTCAGATCTGGTAGTTGGCGCGCCCGCCAAACTGGATGATGCTGCTCTGCCCCGTAGAAGTGCCAGACTAATGTCTAAAGCGCCAAAGTCCTACACATTACCCGCCATATCTAAGACAAGAAATATAGTGGTTAAACCCAGGTCTGTGTCAGATTCGAATCTTGTCAGCTCAAGACCGGATGTCCCTCAACAGCAGCGCTACTGCACCTCGCCAGGAGGGCAGGACGCGACACGTGGCACCAGAATCGGGGTTCGATTCCCGGTACATGAACCTGAAAATTCTGACACAGATAGATGGGAAGATTATGAATATTTCTTTGATTCAAATAAAGATGCTACCAGGTTAGAATTGCATAATGTTATGGATTTAGGAGAAAAAGAATTAGAATCGTTGTGTGATTTTGAAGATGATTTATTGGTGAAACTTGATAATCAGAGGATTGATTTGAAGCATCATAATGATAATGACAATGATGATGATGATGATAATCATAATGATGAAGATGATGATAATCATAATGATGATAATCACAATGAGGATGATGATGAGGATGATGTGTTAAATAGATCAATAAGAAGTATTAGTGCAATTGAAAGGAGTTTAAATAATTCTCCTCATATGTTGGAACAAAGTAGGAAGTATTTAGATTTTCTTGTTGACCGACCAGAGTCTAACGATGAGTATCTAGTTTCAGATGCACAACAAGACCAAGACCTGATGAGGGAGGGTCAACCCATCCTCCTCTCATCTACATCCGGGTCTTCGCTCCGCTTCACTCGTTACGGTTCCTTCGACCCAGGTGCACATCCCAGTCACATAAACCCTCATTCGTCGAGCGTCTCTGATCTTCGCGTCACGAATTCGTCAAGCCGCTGCTTGTCGACTTTCTCTGCGCCATTCGTCTCTGCGCCGACCTACGTCATGTCGTCATGGTCAACCGGTGGTCAACGTCGTCCGCGACCGATCCCTAGCACGATCAACTACTTCCGGTCACCGGTGAGCGCTGCCGCAGCTCATCATCACAACCCAGTTGGTCCGGTCGAACCCGACATCTGGCAACGAGCACCGCCTGCTCAGCCTCTGTCGACCAACCGTCAAGAGAGAGACACCGGAACCAGCCGCCAGCCGAAGCAGATTCGAATCCTGACTACGCGTGCCTCAAGTGAAAAGTCGTCTCGACCAAAGCAGAGCCGACAACTACCTGCAATTCCTCGCGCTACGATGACCTCTGGCTACGATGCACTGCGAACTGAGAGACAACGCAATGAGACAACACCAGAGAGGCATACGAACAACAAAGCTGTTCGTGACGTCAATGAGAAACCTGGTCAGAAACCTGTCCGGATGTCATCCGCCGCTCAACTGCCGACCTTGGTCAACAACCGGGCTTTGGTCGTGGACAACGGGTCAGATGATGAAAAGAAAGATCCACCGAGAGAACGAGAGGCCGAAGAAAAGACAACGCCTGGTAAGACTACATCCTCCTCTGCTGAAGTGTCTGGAGCTCGAGCTAATAGACAATGGCTGAAATTGGGTACATACAATGGACGCACAGCTGTTGAAGCGTTCATTAGAAAATTCGAAGTGTGCGCTAGAAACAATGCATGGACTGATGACGAGAAACTAAACCAGCTGATGGTCGCTCTCACAGAGCCTGCTAACCAGCTGCTCTGGGAGTTTGACTCTGCCACTGTTGCTTCTTGGGAAGACCTGGTCAAACGATTAAGGTCTAGGTACGGTGGGTCCGACCAAACGGCCCTATACCAAACCCAACTTAGCACAAGACGACAAAGGGATGGAGAAGAACTCGGAGTCCTCGTCCAAGATGTCCGCCGCCTGATGATCCTCGCTTTTCCGGGACCGACGACAATCCACAGTGAGACAATCGCCATCCGCTCTTTCATAGATGCCATCCGAGACAAAGACCTCGCGATGAAAGTGCGTGAACGTGAGCCAGACTCTCTTGATAAGGCTTATAACTTAGCCATGAAATTCGAGGGCTACCAGAAAGCTGACCGCAGTGGCGTAGACTCTTCCGACCGCCGCTACGCTCGTGCCAAAGCCGTCAGAGAATCCGATACTTCGCTGGACGATGTTCGTAAACTAATTCATGATGAACTAGAACCGCACAGACGATCTGTCCAGAAGTTAGAGAAGATGTGGGACTCGTGGCTAACTCAACCACGAGCAGACACTATTCCATCGGCTCCGCCAGCGCAAGAGACGAAATTCCAGTGGAGACCCAACGCTGGAAGAAACAGAAACGGGAACACGATCCGTCAACGCCAGACTCGGGCTGGTGATGGACAAACTCTGAGACGATGTTTCAACTGTGGACAACCTGGTCACTTGGCAAGAGGTTGCCCAGATCGACAACAGACTGAAGCAACGGTTGCATTTGAACCAGATCAACCCGCTGACGCTAGACTGAATCACATTCCTGGCAGCAGTAACGCTTATCTGGCTGTCCGGGTAAGTGGAAAGAACACTTTCGCGCTTATTGACACTGGTTGTGAACTAGCTTTGGTGCCTGCGTCACTGGTGAAGATGGCCGACGTCACTAAGTCTACGCAGATGTTACGTGCAGCTAACGGTACCGCAATCCGAGTCCTTGGCGAGACTACCTTACAGTGCGAGACTGATAATTTTGCCTTCACTGTCAAATGCTTGGTGACCGAACAAATTTCTGAACTAATTCTAGGCCTGGCTTGGCTAGAGCAGCAACAAGCCCAGTGGAATTTCGGTCAGGGCTGCATCACAATCCGTGGTCATCCTCTACCAATCGTTAGCCGACCGGAAACGACTACCTGCCGAAAGATCGTTGTCGCTAAAGATGTAATGATTCCCGCCATGAGTGAGCTTGACATTGAAGCCTTTGCTATCCTACCTCGTCTGAACGCAACGTATGGACAGTGGGCTACTCAACCGAAACTGCTGGAATCTGGAGTCTTCGTCGCCGGAACTCTGCTGCAAGAAAGAGCAACTGGTCTCATGGTAAGAATGCTGAATCCCACCGGAAGTGACGTTCGCATCAAGAAAGGAGTTTCATGTCCTACGGAGGAGGTGATTGTCCTTACCGACGAACACGAGAACAGTCCTCCAACCGCTTCCGCGCTCCAGGCCGACGCTGTGCAAGAACTGACTGAGACAGAAGTAGAAGAAGTCCTGTCACCTCTCTGGCAGAATATCGCGACTGATGTGCCGCCGGAAACTAAAGCCAGACTACGAGAGTTGGTCCTGAACTATAGACAAGCCTTTTCTCTTCACGAATGGGATCTCGGTTACACTGAGCTCATCCGTCACGAGATCGATACCGCCGATGAAAAGCCGGTCAGACAGACTCTACGCCGCCAACCGCTCGCGTTGCTGCCAATGATTGACCAACAGGTTGACCTCATGATCCAGCAGAAAATCATCGAACCAACGTCTTCACCATGGTCAAGCAATGTGGTTATTGTACAGAAAAAGGACGGAACCCCTCGGTTCTGTGTAGACTACCGGGCTCTTAATGCTAAGACGAAACCCGACGCCTACCCACTTCCACTCATAAGTGAAAGTCTTGATGCTTTAACGGGCACGAAGTGGTTTAGCACTTTTGACCTGCGGGCAGGCTACCACCAGTTAGCCGTGCATCCGAGAGACCGTCCTAAAACCGCCTTTATTACGCGCAAAGGAAGCTTTCAGTTTCGCGTGCTCCCCTTTGGCCTGAACAATTCACCTGCCTCATTTTCGCGCATGATGAACTTGGTGATGGCCGGGCTAAACTTCGTCAGCTGTCTAGTGTACTTAGATGATATTATCGTCTTTGCTGGGGACCTTGACACGCATCTGATGAGAATAGAACAGGTCCTGAGGCGTCTGAGCAATGTGGGTCTAAAACTTAAACCGACCAAGTGTCATTTGCTTCAACGCCAGGTTCTTTTCCTCGGACACATTGTCAGCGGTGATGGAATCAGCACAGATCCGGAAAAGGTGCGAGCGGTTCTGGAATGGCCGACGCCTCGTTCTCTTAAGGAAGCTCGTTCCTTTATTGGGTTATGTTCTTACTACAGGAAATTTGTGCCAAACTTTGCTCAGGTGGCAAGACCAATTCACGCGTTAACGAAAAAAGGACTCCGGTTTGAATGGTCTGAAGATTGTGAGAAGTCATTTCAAGAGTTGAAGGTTTGTCTGACCAGCTCTCCGATCTTAGCATTGCCGAACGACCATGATCCATACGTATTGGACACTGATGCTTCGGGAGATGCCATCGGTGCGGTGCTCTCACAAGTCCAAGATGGAGTTGAACGAGTGGTGTGTTATGGCAGTCGCATGTGCTCACTTTCTGAGAAAAACTATGACGTGACACGAAGAGAACTTCTAGCCGTTGTCTTCTTCTTGAAAACTTATAGACAATATCTGCTCGGGAACCGATTCACCCTGCGCACCGACCATTCAGCACTTCAATGGCTGCGAAAAACCCCGCTGCCCATTGGTCAACAGGCTCGGTGGCTCGCCGTGATAGAGGAATACCAGTTCGATATCCTCCATAGAGCTGGAAGATCGCATGGAAACGCCGATGCCATGTCTCGAATTCCCAGTCATATTGATGCGATCCGACAAGCCGAAAATGTTGGCGCGACATCGTTGGGACTTCCTCCAGAATGGAACGCAGACGCTTTGAGTCAAGAACAGAAAGAAGATTCAGATCTGGGATGGCTCCTGAATAAAAGAACAGAATCAGAACAGGTGCCTAAACCTGAGGTCTTACGAAATAAGAGCCACGTGATAAAAACTCTGGCAGCACAATGGCCTCAGTTAGTGATCCGTAACGGCTTGTTGATGCGTCAATGGCTCTCTGCTGAAAAGAACGAGGTGAAAGCTTACCAACTGATCGTACCTCCGAAAAGGAGAAGTGAGTTTCTTCGGATGATGCACGAAGGCATGACAGGTGGTCATATGGGTATGCGAAAGACTATGGCCCAGGTCCAGAAGCGTGCCTATTGGCCGGGTTGGCGAGACGATGTAAGGCAGTATCTTCGAACTTGTCAGCCCTGTGCCCGGTACTGGCGAGGCAGTCCTCCACGTCAAGGCCGTCTGCAATCCTTCGCCGTGGGCGCTCCCCTTGAGTGCATCGGGATCGACATTACGGGACCACACCCTCGTTCCAACACGGGCTACCGCTACATCCTCACGATTGTGGACCATTTCTCTCGATGGGCTGAGGCGTACCCTATCAGGAATCAAGAATCTGGAACCGTTGCAAGACTTCTCGTTAAAGAATTCATTTCGAGATTCGGGTGCCCGAAGCAGATTCTATCAGACCAGGGCCCGTGTTTTGAGGCGGCTCTCTTTCGCGACCTCTGTCTTCACCTGCAAATCGACAAGCTGCGGACCAGCCCATACAAACCGAGCACCAACGGGGCGGTGGAGCGCTTTCACCGGACTCTCAACGCCATGATCGCCAAGGTGGTCTCGCAAAACCAACGAGATTGGGATGTGCACCTTCCCCATATCCTTGCGGCGTACCGTGCGAGTGAGAGCGAGAGCACTGGCTTCACCCCTAATCGTTTGTTTTTAGGTCGTGAATTGTGCATGCCTGCTGATTTAGTTTTAGGTGATAGTTTGGTTATGCCAGAATTAATGTCTTCTGATGATTATGTTTCTGCGCAGTTACTTAGGATGCAAACTGATTTCACTGTGGCCAGAGAATTTATGCAGCGCCAGGCTACTACACGAGCGAACCGCTATGATTTGAAGGTTAAACCCCGTGTGTTTGCTCCAGGTGACCTTGTGTATTATTTCTATCCCCGTAGACGATCTGGGTTGAAAGACAAATGGTCCCGCTGGTATACTGGTCCTTACCGGGTGATAGAACAGTTAAGTTCTGTTCTGTATAAAATCCAGAAGAATCCCCGTTCACAACCTAAAATTGTGTACGTCGATAAACTGAAGAAAGCTGTCGGAGAAGAAGAAGACTTTGAGAGATCCCTTCCGGCTCCCTCAGGATTTGAACCGGCTGACCTGTCATTTGATCTCGAGTCAGTAGACTCCTCGTTTCAGTTAGGTAATAGACCTAAGAGACGAATTGTAAAGCCTGCTCGATTTCGCCAAGTTGTTCTGGTGTGATGTTTTTGATGTCTTGTCTCTTCACTGTGAAATCATGTGTAGTCTTGTTAAAATAATTACTGTCGATTGGTTATAATTTTGTGGACACACACTGAATATGTTAACCTTGTTTGTTCATGTCGAATCATTGTGTTGTTGACAAAGGGTGCCACTGATACCCTGATTGTTTATTCAGATTGTTTGTCTGAGAAGATTCAGCATAATTTGCCATGTTTACTATAGGGTGCTTAAATTTCTTCCCTTAGTCAGAAATTTCGGGAAGGTTGAGGAGGGTGTTGCGAACCATCCCTTGCGGTTCGCTAGGCGTGCTTTCGCCTGCACTCTAGTTGATTCCTCGCTCATTATTTGATCCGTGATCATCACCCGTTTGCAGCGCTGTAATTGGACCTTGCAGTCGCGCGCTGAGCTGTGATTCGTTAATATTGGCGCTTAATGCTCCCGCTTAATTGTTGGCTATATAAACCCGACGCATGTCATGCGCGGGGTTCTTTGTGGTTCTTCTTCTTCTTCTTGATTCGTCGTCGTTCGCTCTGTGTGAGTCGTCGTGTCGATTGCCGTGGTTGCTCGACTGCTGGTGAAGCTGTGTGCTCCGACGGAAGAAGGACCTGGGTTCGATCCTCGCTTGTGTTCGACTGCTGTGTGCGTCGTGTGTTTTATGCAGGGTTAGTGCTACGTGATTGTATAATCGAAACTGTGTGTTTTATCGTGTGATGAGTCATGCGATTGCTATTTTAGTATCCGTCGTTAACTAAAGACTCATCGTTGATTATCTGTACTTAGGTTTCGAACTCTTAACCTTTGTTTGAAGGACCGAGTGCCTGTGACTGATATGAGAACAGATTTTCGTATGTAATTAACCATTTAATTTGAATCTTATCAAAGCATATAAAGAAATTATCAATGTCTGATTCCATTGACCTAGAACGGAAAGTTACCGAGCTTTGCTCTCTTTTCCAGCAAATGATAGAGCGCCAAACAGATCAGGCAAGCAAATTAAATCTAGTAGTCGACTACCTACAGTCTGAGCGGCAGTTAAATGCTAATGAAATACTTGCTGTTGAGGGTTCGAATCCAGCAGGGTTGTTTCCCTTGGCAAAGCCTTCAGAAGAAGGCGCGGACGATATTCACGGCCTGGTACCTGGTTCCCGCTCAGATCTGGTAGTTGGCGCGCCCGCCAAACTGGATGATGCTGCTCTGCCCCGTAGAAGTGCCAGACTAATGTCTAAAGCGCCAAAGTCCTACACATTACCCGCCATATCTAAGACAAGAAATATAGTGGTTAAACCCAGGTCTGTGTCAGATTCGAATCTTGTCAGCTCAAGACCGGATGTCCCTCAACAGCAGCGCTACTGCACCTCGCCAGGAGGGCAGGACGCGACACGTGGCACCAGGCGTAGTGCCAAAGGAAGCCCATTCCAGATTGCAGGCCAGCAACAGAAAAAGCACGGCGCTGCAGAATAGAAGTCCGCGACCGGGAGACAAGAACCTCAGCCTAGAAGAGCGAGGAGAACCACGGTGCTGGATGCTGAGGGTGGTGCTCCTGTAGATAAACAGAGACCACATCAGCGCCAGACCAAGGAAGAGATCCGGTAAGCGATCCACTGTGGGAAAGGAAGCCAATGCAAGACATCCCGCATATAGTCAGTAACATGGCGGAATCTTGGGATGCAACCAATATAGCGTGCCGCCGAGCGTAAGACCCGAACCAAGCACCCAACCCGAGTCGCCGGAAAACCCACGCAGAGGGCACTGCAATAATCAAGACGGGAAACAACAAAGAAGTGGATAAGCATTAAGGCAGCATTAAAGGTTAAGGAACGGAAGACCTCTCTAAGCTGACGCAGCTGCCAGCTGGTATACACAATCGCGGCATAGCAGGCTGATATGCCGCGTGAACGTTAGTTCTTGGTCTAATGTGACACCAAGGTCCCGGACAAAGGATGAGAAAGCAATGGCGTACGGAGCTGAAATGCCGCCCGGGGCGACGGCCCAAAATGCTGCCCTTGGCCACTTAATTTTGGATATGTTATTTTCTCTAAGAGATTGCAGTTTTCATGACGATCGTCGATCTCATTACATACACGCCTATAATTTTATTTTATAAAGTTGATAGCCTGCCTGGATTTATCAATTAATTAATTTCTTTGCCACTGTGAGAAAGTAATCTGCGGGAACTCCTGGGCAAGGGCCTCCAAATCAATTTTGGCGAGCTGCTGGCGCGTGCCAAGCCAAATGAACTGGGTCTTAGATGAGTTTAGCCGCAGGCGATTGGAGGACATCCAGGCCTCGAGAGCCTCCATTGCCCGGTTCATGGCCCGGGCTTCGGTAATGGCTGCTGACGCAGGACAGTGCAAAAACGCCTGCAGGTTACCCGCATAAGATTGGTTCAGCACAGAGCAAGGCTCAGCAAGAGGCCAGGAGAGGACCAGTATCAGCAGTATAAATAATATAATTAGAGAAGAGGGCCCAGCACAGATTCCTGGGGCAGGCCAAACGGGACAGGAACACATGGAGTCCTAGTAGACACGTAGACCGCAGAGAAGGAACGGTGATGGAGGTAGGAAACAATCCAGTCAAGAAAGTTACCAGAAAGGCCAAACGAGGTAGATAGGCGCCTAAGAATGATATCGTGATCGACGGTGTCAAACGCCGTGCTGACAGCAAATAATGCTAAGAGGATGACCTGTGACCTATCAATAGCCCCATAGATATCAGAGAGGAGGCGAACTAACAGGGTCTCCGTGGAGTGGCCCTTACGAAACCCAGATTGAAAAGTCGGCAGCAAATTGTGCTTATCAAGATACCTTAACACATACAGAAACCAACTTCATGAAGCTGCTGCTTTACGAGTGTCGCAATAGTTTCGCCAGTGGTGTCAAGCGTTGGGAAAACTTGGGATGACAGTTAAGCCCTATAAATTGTTCTTTTGCCACATGCTGAGAACCGGGTTGTTCACGCTATCAACATATCGTATAAGCTGACCGATATCTGTTCTGTGCTCGCATCAAACAATAAACTTAATAAAGTGTACAACCTAGCCGCACGACATTCTGCCACAATAATGTCTCGAACTCACAGGCCACACAGGTGGATCAGCTGATTTTTGAATCAACGGACTTATGTACTGGGTTTTGCGTGGACCAGATGACATTAGCTTACGATGATTTAATCTATAGTGTCGGTCTGTGATCGAAATTTCAGAAGTGCCACGAAATTTGCAGAGTCTTCACTATGTCGGCGAAGGGAAATGTTTTACTGACTGTACAGTAATAAAGTCTGCACATTAGAAATTCAACGAATAATAGTAATCGAGAATGTCAAAAAGTAATTTAAACGGTTAAAAAAATTTTGAGAGCTGCTAAAATCTTTACGCAGTTGCGTAATTGCGTAATGCTAGTTACGCGCCTGACCTGCGAAAGTCTCCTCTTCCACCTCCTCCTCATTCTCCTTCTTTCCCGCTTCGGTCACGTATGAAGCGAGCATCTTGGCGCAGCTCAGGCTCAATAGACGCCGAATGATAGGAGATCATAGGACTATAGGTAGGTCTAAAAGGTCTATGGAGTCAGCATGCGCTCACGAGGAGGCAGCCTCGTCGGGAAACGCACACACCAGCACTACCGGCAACAGCAGCAGCAGCAGCAGCAGCAGCAGCAGCAGAGAGATATTGGAGATTTCGGCCAGACCCACGAAGGTTGTCTGCGTGTGTTAAGAGCTTATAAATGTCATGCTCGATTCGCGTAGAACCAAATTAGACTATAGAGCGGCAGCAGTGAATTATCGGAAACGGATTGAAAGGCGCATAGGTAGCGAGCAAGAAAGCGGGGAGAGAGACAGAGACAGAAACAGACAGCGAGAAAGAGGTATACACACAGAGACAGAGAGACACAGAGAAACTGAGAGACAGACAAAACAGACAGACAGATAGAGACAGACAGATAGATAGACAGACAGACAGACGGACAGACAGCGAGAAAGATAGAGACACAGAAACAGACAGACAGAAACAGAAACAGACAGTGAGAAGGATAGAGACACAGGGAGACAGACAAACAGACAGACACAGACAGAGAGCGACTCTGGGGCTGTTTGCAATGGATTTGTGTATTTGTTCAGCCGTGGTAAAGTGCAGAATTCATCGGAGTTGTGTTGTGCGCTGTAACTGAGTTGTCTTAGAGTACGCGGTACCTGGTTCTGATTGCAATTGGATTATTCGTCTACATCTGGTTCACGACAGAAACGAGTTACTCTTCTGAATGCAACCATGGGAAAAGACGTGGACTTAATTCAAGCTGTTAAAGCGGAAGATCTTACGACTGTCCGTAAAATTCTCGGCAAGACTTCAACCACGAAAAGTAAGTTTACGGAAACATTGAGAGTTATGTACAGATAACTGTAGAAAAATAATATAAAAGTTTTATGCGTTACAATCTACGATTTGTTAATTAGATACCTCAGGCTATCCCAGAGTAGGGCCTAATGATCCGTTGCTGTGGTGAGTTGACTGGAGTTCCATGGATCAAGTCAAATGACAGATAATTAGCATACTACCACTACTAATTAGCATACTACGAACAGTTTCTTGTTGCAGCTTCGAGAAGTGTAGCCTTACATCAGCATCAAATCAAATCAAATCAAATCAAATCAAATCAAAACCTAATCAAATCTAATCTTAGAACTTCTACAGCTACCTTTATGTTATACACTGGATGCATAAACGGAAGGCAATTGGTTAACCAGAATGGTCAATTGATTAATTGGTCAGTCGGTCAGTTCAAAGGGCAAATGAGAATGGCCTAAACAGGATGGTAAACGTCTCCAGCCGAGAACAGAAAGGTGCCAAGGAAACAGCAGAGCAAACAGATTCAGGAAGTGCATTCTGAGATAGATAAATCACAAAGTGAAATTCTACCTGTGCAGAACTTTCTTTCTCTATTTAGGATTGCTACTGTTAAGAACTGTATTGAAAATAAAAGCGTATATACTATAGGCCTAGTGGTAGGATTAGATGGATAACATCGATTATAGCTACGTGCAGTGAAGTTATTATTACCAGTATTAACTGAATTAATTGAATTATGCTGGATAAATATTATTTTGCCTATGGTCTTATATTATAACATATTATTTTCGGTTGTAAGAAATGAGAATGTGTGGAAAGTTTAATGGACTGGACAGAGTAAACTTTTTATACCCCGGTACCTCTTGAAAATATGTCATGGTAAATGTTTCTCATTTGTACTTTTTCTCAAATGTTGCTATACATAATCCATTGTAAAAACACTTATTAAATTTTTATAATACATAGTTGGTAATTTCCGTAACAATGATTGCCCTAGATCAGTATTTATAAATAAACATGATCAGGAGCGTAGCCAGACTTAAATTCAAGAGGAGGCAACTTCACAGACCAGAGCATAATTTTCCCTTAATTTAGACCCTTTTTATAAATTTTTTTTCAAGAGGAGGCAACTTCACAGACCATTGGCAAAATCTTGGCCATTTCAATTGAAACTCCACTATATAAAAAAAGCAAGAGGAGGCAACTGCCTCCTCGTGCCTCCATGTAGCTACGCCTATGAACATGATGTCATTATCCAAATGTATGGCACACGTAATGATTTGATACAACAAGCTCAGCTTCTAAATAGCTGCTTGTACTGTTTCTGTTGTTTTCTGTTGAGTTTAGTTTGAATGTTTCAGTTGTTTGCTGTCTCTTTGCTTAATAAAGATGTTCATTACTTGTATACATTGCTGTGGCACCTCTTTGTCATTCTCACCACTCCTTATCTGGCTTAAGTAAGTAAGTACGGTAAGTAGGTATATCCTTTATTGATAAACCAACTGCTAACCACATTTTGGTGTACATAATTCCTCAAACAGACAAAAAATAAATTTAAGTATAAAGCATCCACGTGACAAACGTTTTACGAGAAAGAGAGTTTCCTTAGGTATGATTCTATTGAGGAATTATTATTCTATTCTATATATTCTATTCTATTATTATTCTATTCTGTTATTCTATTAGATTTCATCATGATATTGGTCGTAATATGGTTATTATACAGAGATCTTTGTATTGATCACAGTCATTATTGTGAGCACAGACAGCTAAATTTGTGAAAATTTGTTTGGAGAATTGTTTGCTACTATTTTCAGAAAATCTTCTAAAGTTTTCATTTAGCATAACAGCATGAAGTAATTATATACTGTTATTCTTAATTCTACTGGAAAAGCCAACTTGTGCTATAACACCTTGCAGAAAATTTTATTTGTTGTTTTGTTTTCTGGGAGTGGCTGGCTGGAAGTTGGTATGCGGAAATTAGTTCTAACCACACTTTGAACGTGGTTCCAGTTCTGGAAGATTAGAGACGGATGGTTGGCCATGGATTTCCAATTAAGCCATACCAGGCAGGGGCAGGCTTTCACACGATCCCATCCTACTTCTTGGTGGGGCTGCTGAAGCTGCTGACCCGAGTCTGGGATTCCATTACTGGGCCAGAAACATTTCCGTGGTGTTGTGCTTGTGCCTGGCGGACTTCCATTAAGGGAGGAAGCCAAGGCAGTCATTACAGATTGATGCTGATGGGAAAAACACGTGGCCTCCTAGCATCTCTGCTGCTGCACTGCAGACCAATGGTTAGCTTTGTTTGAGAGACATAAATTGCATTTATTGCCCAAATCTTTAAATAAATTCATCTAAATTTTTTTGAGGTATATAAATTTGCACTAATTTCCCAAATCTTTAAATAAATTCATGTAAATTAATTTTATTATCATTATTGTTGTGATGTGCCTTGACACATCACAACAAACAAAAACAATGTTAATGATGAGTTAAATAGGCTGTTACATTATGTAAAGTATTATAAAATTTTTATGACATTTGTAACTGAAATTGTTTAGTGCTATATACATATACCCTGCATAGTCACCCATGTTTAATCAGCTTGTGGTTACTTAAAGAAAGTAGATAACTTACAGTATATAGGTTGTAATAAAGAGTTTACTTATGCTGTGACCCTGTGACCCATGATGATGATGATGATAATGCTGTTGTTGTTGTTGTTGTTGTTGTTGTTGATGATGATGATGATGATGATGATGATGATGATGATGATGATGATGATGATGATGATGATGATGATGATGATGATGATGATGATGATAATGATAATGTTTATTTCTTTGAGATTAATTTGCTGGTATATTTTCTTAACCTTCGCCACATGTTTGGGGGTCAAAATTACCCCCAGGGGTATATTTTCATCTGTAACTTTCTAAAATGTGGGCACCAAAAAGTTTCCTTTGGTGACTTTTCCTATAAATTCCTCCTTGTCAAAATGGTATGAGTGACGTCATACGTTGACGCTTAGTTCTGACGCTGTGACGTCATTTTGGTGAGGTCTTAGAGTGAAATTCATGTCCATATCATTAGTGTCCATACAATGAGGTGTATCTCTGCTTCTACGCAAGGTATCTTGAAGATTATTTTTTTGTGTCTAATGTTTTAGGGGTCAGGGAATTCACTCCAGCTACTGACAAATGCGTGACCTTGACGGAAGACCTTGAAATTCAAGGTCACATGATTTTTACATGACCATACCTATCTCTGCTATTATACCTGTTAGAACAACGAAGTTTTTTGGTTCCTATGGTTATTTGGTACAAGGAACTCAACAAAATATAAACAAAACACAACTGGAATATGTTATGTTACATCTTATGTTACATCGTTTCACTTCTCATAATTTGTTTATGACTTGTTGCCAGTGTATCTAACTACATTCGGTACAGGTAAATGATTGTGTGGAATGGTTACCACAAACAAATTGACCACACGTGCTGCATCTGTATTCGTCTTGGTGTCATTCTTTCGATCGCACATGTGACATCGTCCTCTCTGAGGAGTGATGACTGTGTCGTTCTGTGTTGTCGTAGGAACAGGCAGATTCACGTATTCCAAAGCCCGCTTTATCGATTTTCTCCCGCTTACGCAGGGCGTGCTTCTTCTGCTGTCGATCCATGGAAGACACATACTTTTCCCCATTTCCAATATGAATGCTCTCCTTCTGTCCTTCTGATTAGTGTTTGCAGAATCCACCCATTCAGGATGTTGATGAAACCAAATCACGGATGCGTTATGTGCAGCTATATCCAGAAGGGTGAAGAAAAGTGTCAAGGGCCATCGTCTGGTAGAACGTTTCACTGTATATTGTCTGCACATTTTGTCCAAAGTGTCAACTGCACCTTTAGTGCTATTGTAGGTAAGGATGACCTCTGGTTTCTTGTGACATTCGGACGAGATCACATTGTCGTGATGAGCAGTTGACAATAAGATGTAACATAACATATTCCAGTTGTGTTTTGTTTATATTTTGTTGAGTTCCTTGTACCAAATAACCATAGGAACCAGAAAACTTCGTTGTTCTAACAGGTATAATAGCAGAGATAGGTATGGTCATGTAAAAAATCATGTGACCTTGAATTTCAAGGTCTTCCGTCAAGGTCACGCATTTGGCAGTAGCTGCAATAAATTCCCTGACCCATAAAACATTAAAAACGAAACAAAAATTATCAAATTCCATGCCCAGGAACAGGTATACCTTGGGGGTCATTTGGACCCCCAAGCATAGAAGACGTAGTTTTTTTTCTCGCGTATGGCGAAGGTTAATAACTGTCAATGAGAATTAGTCCAATTAATTATATGGCAAACTAAGAAACTATGATTTCATTTGTTCACTGTATACCTTGATACTGGTTTGAGCTGGAATTGTTTACCTTCAAGAGTAGTCCTCTTGAAGGGGTGCTATATAAATTTATGAATGAATGAAATGAATGAATGAATAAGCAACTGACTACAACTTCATTACTTTCATGCTACTCATGTTTCGTATATGGTAGTTCAAAAGGATTGTAACATTTATAGTTGACTTTGAGTTCCAAACATCCCATTTGACTTTGGAAAGTATTTTTGTTTTATGAAACTGTGGAATATTTCTTGGAAATTGTGATAAGTATGTCCTTGGCTGGTAACTGGTAATGCCAGTTTTGTCCATCTGAGTCTACCACTTCTTTCTGCTCTGGTGTTAACTATTGTCAACAAACTGACCAAAATACACAAAGCCGTTGGTGATATAACAACAGCTGACTGACTTGATATATCTTGCAAGTTTTTTAATGTTTGCTGAATTTAATACGAAAAAGGCTTAACTTGTCTTGTTCGAATCCATGTATAAACCATCAACTGTTTGGAGCAAGTTTTTCTGAGAGCTTTACATGATGCTTTAGACTACTTATGATTAGATAATGTGTAGGCCTACAGTTATAAACTGTTGGGGTTTAGTATAAGAATAGCAAGTGTTTAAGCTTGTGAGTCAGTTTATTTCTGTGATTAAGTTATGCTGTAGCTGTAATAGAACTGAAATACTGTTACTGACATAGGTTTCTTATGATGTTGCTAAAAGTTTGTCTTGAATTACCTGATGGGTTTGAGATTTTTGATAATTGCTGTCTACTTGCATGTTTTAAGTGAAATATCATAGTATGCTTTTCCACTGATCAATTTTTCAACAATATGACCTTTGACATTGATGTTACCTCACCTTAGCCTACCTTACGTTACCTTACCATGCCTCTCGTTAGGGTATGTTTATTTTTGTGCATTGATGTTTCTGGTGTATGATTTGGGTAAGCTGGCATATTTTTGTGCTGCCTCTTAGGTTAGACTTTATCAGTAGAAGTTTTACCTTTGAAGCCATTTGACATCTAATGAGTCAATGATGATCCAATTTATATCATTGTGTGGGCACTTGCAGAGCACAGGGATCAAACAGCACAAGAGCCACTTCCAGAGGAGGCAAAGGTTAAGTGGCAAAAGAAATATCTGCCACACAACTCATCATAGCATTCCTTCCTCCTTTTATCCTGCCAGCATCTTGAAATAAATTCTGCTGGGAAGATAATTTATGTTTGATTTCCTCTTGAAAGGCTGTCTTCGCCTCCTACATATAACAGCATTAACAACAGACATCATTTAATGACCTTCCTCCAGGTGTAGCTATAACTGCTGGCTGGCCAGTGAAAATCCCTTGGGTGCAGTCGCTTATCAGGTTCTCTTTGGGTCTGTATTCTTATGTTATTAGTGGAAGCCATGGCTTTTCATCACTCAGTGGCCCATATTTTTATTTCATATGGGATCAATGAAAGAACTAAATCCAGTTAACCTTTTGGATGTCAGAGAGTACAACGCTCCCCTTCAGTCCAGTTCTGGCAGACGAAATGCGATTATCGTGCGCGTAATGTAAGGTATTAAATTTAAAATGTGAATAATTGATCTGTTTCACAAACCTATTTCTGTCCGGACTAAGTGCAAACAGACAGATCCACTGTTGAAAAAATATGAGACTGGCGTGGTATCATCTGTATGGCAGATGACTACGGTAACAATATTTGGTAGTGGAAAAGGTGCAGAGTGCTGAGTGGTTTTGGCCAGTGGTGAGTGGTGGGTCATGGCTTAGACATAATTCTGACCTCATGAGATATCATAAACTGGAGTATTTATTTGGCATGTGCAGGGAGATGGATATGTATGGCTGTTTGGGTGGGGAGGAATCTTTCTGAGAGTGTTAAATATTGGTGGGGTCAGATAGCTGCGGACCACACCATGATTATTAATCGAGGAGGGCTGCTAATAGAGGAGAGGGCAGGACTAAAGGTTAACAGCTAAGGAGCTGCGGCACTATACTGGTGGGATAAAGAATGCAGATTGAAATGACTCATCATGGACGGCAGGTTATTGAAGCCCACTTTGATCCTGTAACAAGGTCTGCTGGCTATCCAATTCTGATGTATGCTATTCTCAAAGTCACTATAGACTTGTGTTTATTAATCTTTTCAAATTGTATGCAATTTACCCCTTATGTTTATTGAACATTTTGATAGGTGCAAAACCAATTGAGAATAGCTAAAGCTGCACTTAATGCAGATTACCTGTTTTATTGGTGTTATCTGACCTGTTTTCAAGGCCTGTCTGCAAAAGTGTACTAAGAATAAGAAGAGTCTTTGCCAGATACCCTACAGAGACTGTCAGACCTTCATGTACAAGGGAAGAAAAAGCCTAGAGAAAACCTAGATGTTGCTCGATTGGCTGTTTCAATGATATCTATAGAAGAACATGAGCAGTTGATGAAAAGGTCACCTAATCATTAAAACCTAGAACATAATATTATTCTGGACTAGGAAAACATATTAAGACATGTGGCATTTCAGCTGGTGGTGGTGGTGGCTTTTTAAGTTGCTTGACGTACTTTTTGGAACTCTCCTTGTGTCTGTGCGCTCTGCTTGTGTCATTTAGATCTCAACGTAAAACTTACCTCTTTCAAATTGCTTGTTCACAATAAGCTGCCTTATGGACTGATCTTCTGAATATTGACCTGATTACTGCTTGGTTTTGGTGTGCCTTCAGTTGATGCCTTGTGTTTTAGATGCCTAAGCAGTATCAAGTTACTAATTATATTTTCTATGAATTTGATTACCCTTGTCGCTGTCCTACTTTCATCAATATTTAAATTACAATGATATAAAAATGCGATAAAAAATATAATTCTTTTCCAATTTTCAAAATTTCTTCGCCAATGTGTCACTAGTGTATCGTGCTATTATTGCCACGCCAATAGATGTATTACGCACACGCCAGATATTATATAGCAACCGTTCTCTGAAGGACGAGTATACTCGTCCTCGGCGTCTGCATAAACTTCTGTAGGACGAGATAACTCGTCCTTGGCGGTCAATGTGTTAAGAAATGTATGTAATGAGTTCTTGTTGATTGGAAATAGGGGCCAAGTCCTGTATAAGCTTGTTTTTTAAAATCTGATTCCTGTTGCAAACAGAAATATGAATGTTGCTATAATATCTTCGCAGGTACAATACAAATTAGTTTTTTTTAGCTTAATGACCAGTGTTAAGCAAAGCACTGATAACAGTGATATTTAGCTATCAACACTTTGATTGTGAAATGAGAAATTACTCATAGAACTTCAGTATTATGCAACTACACTCTGGTAGGAGTCTGGGAGCAAAGTACATGTCTGAAAGATATAAATTTCCTTTGTTTGAAAATGCAGTTATCCAGTTGGAAATCATTTTGTGGGACCACACACATAATGTGAATATCCAGGTGAGTACTTGGGAAGGAGCTGGTTTTCACTACTTAGGTTTTTGAGCTCTGAAGAAATCTGTAGATTATGACTATGACTGAAGTATGATGAAGATTACAAGTATTAATAGTTAAGTCATATAAATTCCTGCATCCATGAACAATGTGGTGTAGCATCCAAGATGGAAAGGGATGTCTTCTCTGAATGTTTGAGGTTTCACATTACTTCCCAATTGATTCTGACTTGCTAAATGATTCTTACATTCCAAAGTAGCAGCTCATCACTTTCTCATATATCTTGCCAGCAAACTATGGGTATCAGAATGCATCACCAAGTCTATGTCTAAGGTGTGCTGCTATCAGATTTCATTGTATAATGTAGATCTTACATAGCTCAGCTTTTTTAGTTACAGAGAAGGTCAGCTTCATTAAAAGCATCTGGCCTTTTCGCTAGTTCACCAATGGTAAAATTTCCTCAGTGGGTTTTGAATTATTATTAACAATTAATAAAGCAGTCGTTTGTACAATAGCTAAAATCTTGCAGACTTCGTACATTTTAATCTAATTGCTGAGTTTATTCTTTCATCTTTGTATTAAAAGCTCATAAAGTTTGAAGGAAGATGTAAAGTCCTAGTGACGTAAATTCGGCTACAACATCTAAATTAATCTGATTAGTGTGATTATTAGCACCATAAATGTTATGCTATCATTAAACGAGAAGCCAGAAATGTGAAGTGCTTAAGTGAGTTTTGATCAGGTTTCAGAGAATTTTTCTAATAACCTGTGCCATGGATAAAAGATAAACTATTATACTGTACAGATTACGGGTAGTAATAATAAATTACACTGGTGAGAGTGACGGCACCAATAAAAAGCAGACAGTTCCATTACAAATTCCCAGATCTTACATCTGGCAACCTCGTAATGTGTGGGTGTGGCCTAGTTTAGAAGAGGCCACAGTCAGTTCTGAACTGCCTTACCTTCGTTTTCTACCTTCAGGGCCCAACAAATGCAGCTATCACTGATCTTGATGCCTTTAAAATTCTTGCAATGCCTGATGTATGATTACTGAGAGTTACTCTGATAGCGCTAACAAAGAAGTAATGTGTTTAAGGGACATTTTTGCAGTATAATAATCCCTAAACCTTTGAAGTCTATTACCAGAATTCCCAGTCATAACACTTTCAGGTTTCATGCTGGGGGTGATGGGCTGTCTTTGGGGCTTTCTGGGAAGGCCCACAAATCATGCTGCTGTTCTATAACTGTTATTTATTCATTTATATAACTCATAACATATATGCATTTTCGGTACTCTATACAGAAATATTCTAGTCCCAGTTTTAGTGAAAAAAAATTAAAATAGAACAGTTTCATGCTTTGATAAAGGTGCCATATGGGCCACTGGGCTTGGCGCATATAGCTAGACTGCTAGACTAGAGGAATGTATTAACACTGGAAAGGCAGGATGTAGCAGAGAGATTGGAAGTGTGTGAAATGGAGAGCCAGTTGATTCCGGTTTGTGCAACAAGGAGTTTCATGGTCAGCCAGAACTGTGCATCATCTGTGTATCTATCTGCCTTCATCTTGAAATTCAGACTAACATCGTTAAACCCAGCTGATGCTGTCAGTTTCATAATTTAGGTAATAGCACTTTTGCAATGACTTAGTAAATTATCATTAAAATTGGCATAAAACTAATACCTATAAACAGTTTGGAGTGTACACTTGTGAGCATGACTGAAATCAATATTCTGTTGCACGAATGTTAATGTTGGATGTAAATAAAAGACGTGTAGTCACACACTCACATGCACGCACGTACACACACATGCGTGTGCATGCATCCACTCACATGCACATACACACACACTGCTGGAGAGAGGAATTAACCAGCAGAAGACAGTTCCTGTGAGGATTAAGGCACAGGGCTCTTGTAGCCAATACATCAGGCCCTTCCTATTATTTTATGCCAAACCCTTCCTGATGCCATAACTCAGGCTGACTCTTTAATGCATTCTGTAAAATAGCTCCCAATACAGGATACTGTATTAGTCGTCATTATTATATTACAATGCCCTTTACAAAAAATTCTGCCTCTTCAGTAGAAAATGATACTTAATCTTTCAAAGACTAAAAATTACATTTCATACATGAAGTCCAAGACTCTTTTTCTCTTCCAGATCCAATCAATGCTGCTGAAAGAGTTATACTCGTTAAACTATTAACGTGTTTTTCCTAGAAGATTTAAGATTCTCAAGGAATGCCTTCCACCAAACAAACAAATATTTTCCAGGCTCTTGTAGTCTCCTGGTTAACTTATGCTTTTCCATCCTGGGAGGGCTTACTGTCAATGGATTTAGTTGGAAGAATTTATTAGTTTTTGCATAGGGCTCGATGCAACGGCCTCTTGCGTGACAATGGCATAGCATTGGGGAAGATCTGGGAAAAAACTAAATTGAAGTTCTTTAACCCTTTAACGACGAGAGTGTACTAAAAGTGACTGGGAAACCAATGCAGCTCGTCGTTAAAGTGTTAAGAATATCCAGTTGGCCCATCACTGTCTAACCAATTATTGCCAGCCAAGCACTTGCATAAATTAAACTCACGGAAAAGAGGTATACATTTGACTTACCATACTTAAATAATACACTGCTGCATAAAAAATCCATCATTCCCTCACTGGGAATACAATACAATACAATACGATACAATACAACACATTACAATACAACTGGGGCGCGGTGGTTTGGGGGTATGTTCGGTGCCTTGCAGCTGGAGGGTTGCAGGTTTGAATCCACCTCAAAGTCGCCACGTAGGGACCCTGGGCAAGTCCTTCACTCGCAATTGCTCATGCGCTTCGGCGTGAAACTCCGATTCAGCGTCTGCGCAGTAGTCGGGAGCGCCTGAATGGGAAATCTGGTAGGGGCGCTATAACAAGTGTTCAAATACAGTACAATACAATACAATACAATACTGTACTATTATAAAAATTGTGATAATGCTAGTTTTAATGATAGTTCTCACATCTAACCTGTTAGTTTTATATCCACGTGTTAGCCTATGTGAAGTTTAATGCTGATAGTTTTAGAGCTATAGTACCATTTGTTCTATAACAGCCATAATTTTATTTCCAAATAACAACATACCATTCATTTTGTCACCTTTACATGCCTATGGCCTATTCGAGTGTACTGAACAGCTTCTAGACAAGCTCATGACCTACAGTATTTAAAAAAAGGACTTCAACTTTTACTTACTAATTGTAAGTGTAATTGCAATTACTTTAAATTACTGTTACTTTAGTAGCTGTAATGTTTAGTTTTATGCTTGCTCACTGTCACATGTATACAATATTACTTTTATTTGTTTAGAGTAGCCTACATGATAGGCTATATATGCTGTGAGTCAGAACAAGGGTGCAGTGAGACCGATTTATGGGGTAGACAAACTGTATTGTTTCATGAAGTGATCGGGTGATTTGAGGTCTGTGAAAAGAAAGACCTTATAATGACCTGACCTGCATTTTGTAAGCAATGAGTCTCCATTTGACCCTAGAACCAGACGTCGTCTGGTCAAAAGTTACAGAGGCTGCTCTGGAGAGATGAGGCCTAATGTAATGCCGTGCTGTGCCTTTTATTGTGATATGGAGAACTTCTTGATGGAGCTTAATTGGAAGCTTTAGGTGGACATTGTTAGCCTAGTGGGGCGTATTGCAGGCTGTCTGCTCTGTTAGTAGTTAAGATTTATGTCTTCTGTCATTTGTGTTCTTGTGAATTGTTTCAATTGATAATTGCAATTAGCCTACTTTCAATTACTGTTACTTTAGTAGCTGTAATGTTTAGTTTTATGCTTTTTCACTGTCACATGTATACAATATTACTTTTATTTGTTTAGAGTAGCCTACATGATAGGCTATTTGCTGTGAGTCAGAACAAGGGTGCAGTGAGACCGATTTATGGGTTAGACAAACTGTATTGTTTCTTGGAGTGATCTGGTGATTTGAGGTCTGTGAAAAGAAAGACCTTATAATGACCTGACCTGCATTTTGTAATGCAATGACTTTCCATTTGACCCTAGAACCAGAGGTCGTCTGGTCAAAGGTTACAGAGGCTGCTCTGGAGAGATGAGGCCTAATGTAATGCCGTGCTGTGCCTTTCATTGTGATATGGAGAACTTCTTGATGGAGCTTAATTGGAAGCTTTAGGTGGACATTGTTTATTTCCTCTGGCAAATGATGATTTACCTGCAGCGTGATAGTATATGTCGACATTGTCAAACAGATTATTCACAATGTAGAGCTTATTTGTTTGCTTTTATGCAAGTAAATTTAGGTAATGATGATGGCTTGGTACATTTACTATGCTCATTGCAAAAAATGTGTGTATTATTTGGTATAATTCTGCTTAGTTAATTATTTGAGATGTTATTACAGAACAAAGGTGCAGTGAGATGATTAATGGGTTACACAAACTGTATTGTTTCTTGTAATTACTACAGCTGCCTGCCTGTCTGTTTGCCTGCCTGCCTACCTGCCTGTCTGTGTGTGTGTGTGGGCAAACTGATGTGAATATAGCTGAATCCATGATTTTGCTGTCATACCATTATGTCTTGGACTCCCACGCAATTTTCATCCCAAACCTGTGTTGTTCCAGATCTTTTTCTGTAGCTCAAATGCATTTGGCTATAGATCTACCGCTGTAGATGTGCGTGACACTTTAAAATCACTTCCGTTGTAATGAACCATTTCTTAACATGATAGCAGGCCTATTTGATTACCGTAACATTATCGTTGTTATTTTGATTAAGTATTGTATGAAATACTGAACTACATTTAGTGATGGTTTGGTGTTATTAATTTCCAGTTTGTTTATATAGTGACTATTGCAAAGGACTGAGAATATCAGCAATGCTGTGATCGTAAGGCTAAGCTGGATAAGCAACATGTTTACAGCTGTAACATTGCTTTCAGTCAATGGCATCAATGAATGCATAAGCTTCAAGACCGCGGTTAACTGCTGCCTTCCATTATGGCACATGCTGACAAAAATTTCCGACACTCTGCACTTAGCACTGTTATGCAGCTGAGAAGCAGATGGAAATTAGTTTGCAGACTGGCAAAGTGAGAATGATGAACAGGGATCAGTTGTCAAAATGGACTATCGGGCGGAAATGGCGTTTTTTTACCCGTGGGTCTCGCTTGCCGTGCGACTGCTGTAAAATCTTCTTTGCGCTAAAGGTTCAAATTGCAGATGTGGTTTTCTGTACTAAGATGGTGTGAACAAGAGGCTTTACCGTATCGACTAAGGCGGCAATGTCTTAAGGCAAGCATTCGGTGTGCTGTTGATGTGCAGCTTGCTTATTTATGATGGTCATCAAAAATTGATTGCCCGTCTTTGGAGTGTAGGGGTGATAGACGTAATTATGTTGACTTTGAATATGCCTCTCATTGGCGTTACATGGTACTCTTTCCCGATAGATTATTCAAGAGATAATCATGGGTTCGTCTAGTGTAATTTGTCACCATCAAGTCGCGACGGAGCGCTGAAGACGGTCGTGTCCCGTGTTTGCACTTGGCTGGGGTTTAGCGGCCTCGTGCATTTACGGTCTTCTAACAATGGATCAGTTTCCGCAAAGGGTCATTCTGGACTAGCGTGATGGTCATTCGGTTTTTCCGTGGGACCGTTAGACCTTTTGCTAAGATGGTTCAACTGATAACGGCATTAATGGGAGGCTGCGCCAAGGAGAGTTTCATTATGGCTGGGCTATAGACGAATCAAGGAAATAAATGCAACAGCTTTTTAAGAATCTGTGCCTTATAGCATTGTCTTTTATTTTGACATTGTGAAGACATACGTCAGAGTCTTTCGCTTCAGATACATGTACAATGCTTCTCAAAATGAATCATTTGCTGATCTAATTTCTGATTTCCATTTATTCAGCTCCTTTCTTTATTTCTAGAACAATGTGAATTTGAGCCTGCATCGTTTTCTACAATAATGTAATAATTTAACTAAATTGTAGCTACTGTCAATGTGATGAAAATTGCCAAAATATTTCCACTAAAGTTAAGTACAATTACCTCTTTAAGCCAACAAATCAGCCTGTAACATGCAACCAGTCTGTTGGCTTAAGCCTACTGATAACTAGGCAGGCAAGGTTAAGAAAATCTAGATAGGGTATGTTACGTCATGTTATAATAAATATTTTGGAGAATATGTATTATAATATTCTCCGTTATTGATTTAATGTTTACAATGTGAAATGCAATACTGCCAACAACATTGTTGATCAGTAAGATTCTAAGCTGGCATACGCGGTTTATGATGGCGGCCGCTGTAGAAACACGTTTATCTCGACCGGTAATCCAGTTGTGAGCTTAACCTCGTAAATTCTGTGGAGGTTTCATTATTGCAGCAGTTTGTGACAGAAAGTGCCAGACCGGTTTTTCCAAAAACATTTGCAGCGGTTTGTGAGGTGGAAGAATCCGGGTGGAATTAAAGGGAAGCAGGTGCAAGAGACGGCAGGCACGAATCCCAGCTTACGTCCAGCAACTAATTTAAACGAAGATTTAATTGTGGCATGCTGATTAAGAATGGTCAGTGGTGGCTGACTCCCACACAAGGCATCACTGACCAGCAGGCACTGCATGGGCAGTTGTCTGAAAGACTAGGCAATTAAGATGATACGTGAATCTATCTCTTGGCAGCCAGAGTGACCAGGTTATCTACAGCACATGGTGTGGCTTAACGTCCAAATGGTGTCTGTTGGTATGTGGTATCTCTTGGAAGGCTCTTAGAAATTATCGGTCCTGATAAAAAGAAACTTTGCCACCGTTTTCTGGTGGGGATATTTCAGTGGCACTTTGTAACACATAAATCTGCAGTGGCAGCTTAGATGAGAATGATAGATAGATTAGTCATTGCATCTGACATGAGTGCTTGGCTGGAAATGTGGCTGATTCAGGTGATTTCTTCTCAAGTTTGTAGGCTCTTTCCAGGTGTTTTGAAGGCCAAAAGAAATTGAGATGTGTCTTATCTGTTGCAGTATTGAGTCAGTGAGCAATTGCTTAAACCTCCAGCTTCCATTGGTAAAGCAAGTGCTGGGTTTTGCACGTTTCAGTTTCTGCTGTTATACTGGTAAAATGACGTTGGTTGTAGATTCAATGAAAACAAACTTACATTCACACATTCCTGGGCATCTTCCTGAGTCTGACTGAACTTCTTTACACATTCACTCAAACACATCTATGTAATTAGTAGCAGTAGATAAAATATCAGTTTTTAACATGTCAGTCGACTTCTATGATGATTTCCATTGGGTGCTAATGCAATTGTCCATTTATAACAGAACCTTCTCGTACCATTGTAGTCTTCTCTTTCAGTTCCATGTGACCAAAGTCTGATATCCTACAGACATGGTCTCCTTGTTCTAGTTTGGTGTTTATTATCATTATGTATAGGAACAGACCACTGCCTTAGGTTGATTAACAACTTAACTTTTACTACAGTCAGAGGATGTAAACTTTGAGAGACAGACCATGGGACCCAGTCTGATGGAAAGGAAATACATATTATGTACAGTCGGTATATTTTGGATTGCAAAAGGCCTCAGCCCCTTCTATATATTTTATAATATGTGATGAAGTAGTAGGCCTACCCAGTGTTTCCGTTAAAGTCCAAAAAGAGGACGTATTTATGCCATGACCCAGAATATTTTGGACGTAGCTCATTGCTTTCGGCTATCACACCAAAAAGTTGAACGTTTTGGACGTGTTTTATGGATATAAAAACGGCCATTTGGGCGTTAACGGAAACACTGGTAGTACCCTGAAAAGGTAATTGTAACTCTTCCTCTTGTTTCCAAATGGGTTTGATTCTGACGTCATTCAACTTCATGTGTATTTATAAACTGAAGTTTTCAAGGTGATCAATCTCTTTCTTTTGTAACAGAAACACGATTTTAATGGGCAATGAATGCCTTTGAAAAAAGTTTAAAATATGCATTAATGTGTATAATACTAATTCTTTCTTTATGCTTACATTCAGCATTTCCTTTCAGAAAGTCATGAGCAGATGGTGATAGTCAAATGATGGCAATATAGACTAGTGTGAAAAAGTTAAGAGCATTGAAAGAATTGTAAATGCTTACAAAGTCTTTATGCCTAATAAATTGGCTTAACACTCCAAAGTCTTACTATAGGCCCAGGAACTCTGACATTACGTTATGTGAAATTTCTCATGCTGTTGATTTATGTGGCTTTTAGTCTAATTGGTAGCTTGTGTTGTGTTTCTATGACGCACGTATGTTTACTACTGAAATGTGGATTATATTTTGTATGTATATTTTTGCATGTTTTCTTTAGAACCAATTGGCTCCACGAAGCAGTTGAACATTAATCAGCAGGATGCCGACGGGTGAGTGACTTTGATTGATCAATGGTTCCCGTACTACTGGTTCCCATACTACTGGTTCCCAGGCCAGGTGCCTAATGCCGGTTCCATGCAGTTTTCTGTATTGATATGTTTTCTTTGTGGTTCTGGGTGTGTCTAATATTAACGCTTTGCTAAAAATAATCATTAGTTATGCATCGAGTAGGAACGGATGATGGTAGGAACGGATGATGGTAGGAACGGATGATGGTAGGAACGGATGATGGTAGGAACAGATGATGGTGGGCAACAGATGAGCGGAATATATATTTGTTGTGGCACTTGTAGCCACAATAAATTGGCTTAACACTCCAATCGTGTTGCATCGATAAAGCAGAATAAGTGCAAGGAACTACTACAGCGTACATACTTCTGGGAACGGAGCAAAACAGCTGGTATATTAGCCAGGTTAACTGGCGTGACCATTAACACTGCTGTGGTTTATTCAGTTCTGCTGAACCTGGCCAAACTTCCTCACACTTCCACTCAAACATACATCTAGCTTAGTGATGGCTGTAAATGATATATTACTTTCTAACAAAGAGTCAACTTTTGTGATGCTTTTAATTGGATGCTTTACTAGCTGTGCATGAACAGAATTGGTGACATCATTGTTTATTTTATTGCCGAAATTCTTGTACCTTTGTATCGTCTTGTTCTGTTCAAAGTGACCACTGTCTGATACCCAACTGTTCTAGCTTGGTGTTTATTATCATTATGTAAGCTTATAATAAGTAAACAGTCCATCAACTTAGGTTCATTACTGTAAGCATAACTGGACTGGAATCTGAGGGAGCCAGACTATGGGGACCCAGTTTGATGGAAAGATAGGTGTAGGCTGTATGTTTTGAATAAGAAATATTCTCATCAGTACACATCATAGCCTTGGCCCATAGTAGTGGTGTTGCACTGATACTGGAGAGATCCAGTTATGTTAATCTAATCTTACCTAATCTAAGTGCTTCTATACTGTAACTGTAATAAATCTGTCAATCGTTGGTCACTGCTAAATAAAGCCAACAGGAAAGCTGCAGCTGTTAGTATGTTTGAATTAAATTGCAATTCATTCTAGTATGGGAAGTGTTTCCGTTAACGCCCAAATGGCCGTTTTTACATCCGTAAAAAACGTTCAAAACGTCCAAATTTTTCGGTGTGATAGCTGAAAGCAATGAGCTATGTCCAAACAAATTCCAGGTCAAGGCGTAAATACGCCCTCTTTTTGGACTCTAACAGAAACACTGAGTATGGGTACCAGAGGCATATCTTGGATGTACCAGGCTACCAGCAAAGTGGAAATGCTGATACGAAACACTGTCATGGTTGCCATGCATTAATCCATTTTAATGAAGAACTTGTCTAATTCTCTCCTTTCATAAGCAATTGGTGTTAGGACAATCAAAGCATTCTGTGCAGTGGACCAAGTGAGAGCACTTCTGCCATGGCAGCTCGTGTTAGAAAAGTATCAGCTCTGTACTAAAACCTAATTGCAACAGATTGCTTTGGCAGTATTAGCCGCCTAATCAGTGGCGTAACTTCATATTCTGGGCCCCCCTGCAAGATTTTCAAAATGGGCCCCCCTCCATACAGCCGATGACAATCTGATAGACAATTTTATGTTTCAAATTATCTGAGGCATACATTTTAATGATTTTAATTTATGATATTTTATTTTATTATTAATTTGTAATCTTATGCACAACTAAAAATTGCATTTGCATTGATGGTGTTTTTTAAGTTCGTTTTGTAAATCGACAATGCTCCAAGGCTTGCTAGCCATCATTAGTGTTTTTTATTTTTAAATCTTAAATTTTGTATTGTAATCCGATCTAATGTTTTGTTGTTAGCTATTTTATTAATCTATTTAAACAAACTTTTTAAATAAATATCAACAACGATGGCCGACGGAAACTTGGCAATGAGACTAATGACGTCAGCATAAATCAAAGCGAAAAGTGAAACTCTGCAAATTTCAACGTCATCTATTATAGTTTGCCTTCGAGTCACTGCTCACTAGCTTAAATCAAAGCCTAGAAAAATATGCTCAATAGTAATATTCCACATCATCTGCCTGCCTGCATGATTTATTGCAAGGCAGATTTACAAGCGGTTTGGCTTTCTGCTGTGCAGTATTAGCTGCCTAATGCTTGCTTGACTGTGAAGTACAATCCTTGAACAATACAGGACAGGAAGAACAGCATAGGGTAGCATTGCTATTATTATGCAGCAGTTGTGTATACTTGTATATGCAATGTGTACCTGTACATGACATGTTTGGCTACAGTGGTTAATGTTACTTTGTAATTTTATTTTGCTTTGTAATATATATCTGCATTGATACAGCACTAGTAAGGATAATTTCTTTGGAACGGTAACTAAAGCAGATCTTCAGAAGACCCATATGTCACTCAGGATTGATAAAACATAAAGGTTAACATCAGAAATGCTGTGGGATCTTTAGTCATAAGCAGTTGTGTGGACCTAAGTTTTTTAGCCACAGTGTCTGATACCTGGAGTAAAATTGGGGGGGGGTCTAGAACAGCAAGCCCCTAAAGACTATGGGTGGTCTTGGAGAGCATCCTAAACTCCGCTACCAGACAAGTCCAGAGCAGAATGGAAGCCAGTGCATTTTGAAGCATTTACCATAAAATTGAGCATGTTTGGGCTACATGTTTGTCCAACTCTTCTAGCTAGGGGTCCATTACTGGATGAGACAGTGAATGCTGTTGACGTGAAGTCCATAATGAATGGGCGACTTAGGAGCATTGTAAACTTCCCAACAGGGTCCGGGAGATTCCCGGGAAGCAAGCACATTTGCTGAAATAAACAGGCCAGGAATCAAATACATGAAATTGGCCTGGAAAATATTCTTTGTTGTACGTCACTTGTATTTGTTGACAGAACAAAGTCAGGAGTCAGAAGTCACTAATCAAAGGGTGGGGTATAACCTGAAAATCTCACCCAATCTACAAGAACTCCAAAGTTTATGGTCTTTGTCTCAGGGGCATCTGGACTGCTGGACCCTCTGGCCATAAACGCCACTGGTCACTGAGAATATAAACATATTTTGTGTTTAGGAAGGAAGTCAGATGAAAAAGGAAGAAGTTGATTCTAATAGGAGAAGTGTTGCAGAATTGAAAACCCATTGGTTGCAGACTCATATAAATTGAACACAATGAGTATTTTTCATGGTGGCCGCATTTAGGGTTTTAGTCTCGTTAGCCAACGTTTGCTTATCTTGTTGGTGGCCAAATCTTGTTAGAAACAGATGGAGTTGGTGAATGCACAGATGTGGCAGGAGGAGACCAGAGGGGTCTGGTTGGTTGCTGAGTCTGATTGCCCTGGGGAGGGAGGGGGAAATGTGTCTAGTTGAGCAGGAAATTTAGTCCACAGAATTATTTCCTATGATGAAGCGAAACTAATCTGCATGATAGAATCCTATGATGAAGGGAAACAACCATGCTGATTGCTTGGCTTAGCTGACCTGGAAGTGAAAGGGAGTCTCTACCGGAGGAACTGAAGTTTATTTCAGGAGTTGAAGTTTTACTTCGGGAGATCAGAGTGGAAAATGCTGAACTGATCTTTATCTCCTAACCTTCGGAAACTTTATGCTGATGGAGATCAAGCCAAATACTTATTAATTGGACACTTGTTATGATGGCGGCTACTGTAGATGATAATGGATTAATCGCTTCAAGACTGTGCTGTCCATTGATGCCTTTTGCAAATTGCAATGGATATCTTTACAAATTAAATCACTGTATTAAATGTAAGAATAATGATACATGTATAAATTACCTCAGCAATAGTCCTACAAATAATGATACAATTAACCTCAACAATATTCATAACTAGCTTATGTGACAAAAGCTAATCATTTACTTATTGAAAACGTATTTCAACTATTCTGGGGCTGATGGATTTTCCAGGTGAAGCACAATAACTGTTGTCGTAACAGTTATTATTTTGTTAATGGTTTTAGACAATTGTAAATTTCACACAATGCACGTGGATTTGAATCACAAAGACAAAAGTGGAAAGCAAACGCATTAGCAATCGACTACAATGCTAACTCAAACCTTATCTGTTTCTTACCTAATGTAATTTTACATATGCTGTGCAGATGCCTCTGAAATGCCCAACCATGGCAGCACTGTACAGAGGATTCGGGAT
Organism: Aporrectodea caliginosa; assembly: GCA_020284085.1. Classification (NCBI taxonomy): domain Eukaryota; kingdom Metazoa; phylum Annelida; class Clitellata; order Crassiclitellata; family Lumbricidae; genus Aporrectodea; species Aporrectodea caliginosa. The sequence continues at coordinate 1,165,323 of JACEVL010000385.1, read as the reverse complement.
TTAATCATCCCGCTTTGGAAGTTCCGGCTTTGTCACTGAACAGATAAACTTGATTATAATTTTTATGCCAGACAGCATTTGCTCGGCTTGGCTGTTTTTTTGCTGAACTTTGTTGGGAGGGTTGAAACACTGTCTTTTGATAAATTCAATATGTCGGAAACAAAGTGGAAAATAATCGGTTTCCCTTGAGTGCTTGCAGGCTGGCTTTTTTGTAGCCTGTCTCAACTCCATACTCCATTAGGTTTAATTTTCAGCACATTGCTTTGGATTCTTTACCACACAATCTGGTTATTAGGTGTAACATTTTTCCACTGGCTTATGCTTACCATATAAACTGGTTATCGGGTTCAATATTTGGCCTGTGATTATTCTTTAGCACAATGAATGGCTATTAGGTATAATATTTGAGCCACAGACTGTTAACAGTTAGAGTACACTGCAAGAATAAGTCAGTCAGCCAAGTATTTGGTTCATTTATTTATTCATTCTTTCCTTTGTGTGTTTGCAAAATAAGCTTGTTATTTACATATTTCATAAAGGACATGAATTATGTATAGCTGATTTTTGTACTTCCACCTTTCCCCCAGATATGTTAAAAACCTATTATGTCATAAAATGAAATAGCCAGTACTGGCAGTGAGTGTTTCGTGAACTGGCACTATGTAGTGCCCAGTCATACTTCAGCTGTAAGCTCTAATGTTATTAACGTGAAATTATTTCCCTCCAGGCTGACTTGTTTATCGTGATGTGGTCGAACTAGAGTTCCACCAATTTATGCTTTGTTGTCATGGATAACAGTAGTATTTCCTGGTTTGACTAAGAGTCTTGGCTTAAGAGCATTGGAACAATGTGCCATTCGAACTAAGACCGTCTGGTTCAACCCACACATCACACGTAAATCATTTAGGCTGTTATTAGCTTCACATTAGCTTTCAGTTCCTCATTTTGCATATAATCATTAACAGGTTCTTTGAAGGAAGGTAGTCGTTAACTTGTTCCTTCTTATGGTAGGTGGTCACTTAAAGGTCTTTGTAGATATGTTTTCATCAACAGAAGTCTTTTCTTAATTAGGCAGTCATTAACCTATTGTTTCTGATTTCGCTGTTGTAGGTGTATTCCTAGGTAGGTGGTCATTTAAAGGTTGTAGGTATGTGGTCTTTAACAGTGGTACTTTCTCAAAACCTGTATGTGGTCATTAGCATGTTCTTTCTTAGGTAGGTTGCAATTAGTAAGTTGGACACTTGTTATAAATTTAATAAGTTGGTGGTTTATTAAAAGGTTCTTTATCAGTAAGGTTAACAGGTTCGATATTGAATATGTGGTTATTAAAAATAGCTTCTTTCATGGAAGGGGTTTATTGACAGGTTCTTCTTGGTAGGAGGATTGTTATAGGTTTTTTCTTGGGAGGTAGTTATAAACACAGACCTACTTTCCTACATAGGTGGTCAAATATATGAGTTAATGCACAGTCTGGGTTTTACTTGGCTGGTTACCAAATGCCTTCCAAGCTTTGTTCAGGTCTTTTGAATCCTGTTGTCTAGGGTCTAGTTTTCTCAGATGTCTATACCCAATAACATCTGTCTGTTTATCTTACCTAAATTGCATCTTCCTACAACTAACCTCCTTGTTGCCTCTTTTTTCTCCAATCATATTTTCTTGTCTTCTTCTTACATTGATCTAAGAATTTAAGTCAGCAAAAACGTATTTGAGCCCAGTTTGCTATGATTTAACAGTGCCAGTTATCAGTTGCGTAGCAAGGAAAGAATTTGGAGTTTTCTATCAGACATGGTCACAAAAGTTAAGTTTTTTGTATCTTGCATATAAAAGCACATAACATTTTTTGGCAATTTATTTTTTTGGGGTGTTATTGTTGAACCCGTAAACCCCCTAAATACGCCCATGCCAGCTATCGTTAATTTGAGTACCGTAGTAATACATTTTGCTAGTAATACATGGTGTATTTACAGATTGACAGTTCTTCATCATGCAGCCTTGGCTGGCAATCATAACTTGATGAAACTGCTATTGGAACATGGAGCACAGATGGATGTCAAAGATAATAAAGGTAAATTCTTGTTCACTGTCTCAACAAATATTATGCCTGCAATAATCATGTGGTACAGAGGATATTCTAATCCATTCTACTCAATCCAGAGTTCCAGATATATAATTTGCAACTTAATAACCATCAAATGTCATTTTACTTTGAGTAGCCTATTTGAAGGCTGAATATTTCATAAAACACAGTTATATTCATAACCTGAAATGACCGAATTATGTATAAAATTGGAATTTAAATGTTCTACAAGACTTTGCTATAAGAAATTGTTTGGATGAAGTTATTGTCCAGATGGTTTTTGGCTGTCTAGTTTATCATAAATATTTTCTTCCCATAATAATTTGGTGGTGCTTAAAGTTTTTATGATTCAAGTATTGATGCCTGGCAGGTAAATTTTGTCAACATATAAACAGCACCCTTGTGAGTTACTTGAAATGCACTATAGTAAGTGTTCTCATGTTATTCAGTGTTCATTCAAAGCATCTAAACAACTTGTAAAACAAATTAGTTGGACATGACCTCATAGGGGGTTATTGGGAAAACACTTATGTCTGTTTTATTACAGACGCAGTCAGTCTCCGGCATACTAAATTATTTAAATGTTTACACTTGATGCTTGCTGTTTAATAATGAGAAGTTGTTGTGGGTCACACATCATATTGAGTTGGAAGGAACGAGTGAATTGCATTATTATTGTGAACAGGTTAACAAAGTTAGTAAATGCTTGAATGCCTTTTTGAACCTGGAGCCCTTTTGAACCCTTAGTTGCTGTATCATGAGTTTCATGTCTATTTGAATTTTTGCATATGCTCAAATAGCTGCTGTTGGAGCTTGTTTTAAGTAAATCTGGGTGTGGTCTAATTTGAACTCTTTCTCCATGGAGGACTAGTCCAGACCCTCTAGGGCCTAGAAGGCATCTGAAGGAAGCTGCTATTCTACCTTTACCAATGATCCAGTTTATATGTCAAATGCAAAAGCAGAGATGATGGCATAAGACAGTTGTTAGGTATCCAAACAACTCTGCTGGACAAAGTTGTCCAGTGAAGAAAGACTCTGATGGTTTGGCCAGGTGAAGAAAATGCCAGCTGACCAAATTCCTCACAATGCACAGAGGCAGATCATCACTATTGGTCCTATCGGACATGACAGAGACTAGCACTAACATCAAGAGGAACGACAAATGACTGAGGACAATGTAAATTACACTTATTCATACCCATTGCCGCAAAATGGATGGCGTCAGGAACTGCCGATAGTGATGAGGTTGATGATGATGTGATTCTTATGTTGATGATGGTAATGGTGATGGTGATGATGATGGTGGTAGTGGTAGTGGTAGTGGTGACAATGATAAATAAACTTCTGCCTATGTTTTGTTTGATTATCATAGGTTTGCGGCCTTTGCACTACGCGGCCTGGTTGGGCAAGGAGAAACCAGTGGAGCTGTTGCTCCAGTCTGGGTCAGTGGTCAATGATCCAGCCTTAGACGGAGCCACTCCACTTCATCTGGCCTGTGAACATGGCCATTCAGATGTGGTAAGAACAAATCAAAGATAGAACCTCATTTCACCCATAGGCACATATGGCAAGACGGTGCAATCTCCCCCACATAGAATTCACATCACCATGGTTGGACTGGCAGCAACTGTGAGTAGGCTTCTTGAAGGGGTGCTATATAAATCCCTGAAATGAAAGAATGAATGAACATCTGAACATTTTTAACCAACATCAGGTTGTGACTGCATGTCTTAGTTTTCAAGTTTTACCTTCTCCTGCAGAAATATCTGTTGGTTGCCATAGTTTCACCTTTTATTCTATCTAATAACACTGAGGAAATCAAGTCCATTACTAACGAAAAAATCTGAGAAAGTAGTAAAAAATATGGAATTGATGTTTGTGATTGTGGAGGTGCATCAGATGTGAAGCTCTGCTGAATAGATAAATCAGCCAGCCAAGGTGAATCAGTTGTTGATCCTCGTGTATGTAATCTGATAGGGCACAAGGTACGCAGACTGGATTTAGTGAGTTGGTTATCTATCTGGTTGGCATTACTGATCCATGAATCAAAGACTAACGGCATTTGCAGCAAGAGAAACAGATTCTGATGCATAAGTTACGAAACGAAGTAGCAGGTCTGCAAGCAAACCAAACTCTTATGGCAAAGTATAAATGGACTTTAATGTCTTCTGGAGTTGTATAATTTAGTACAAGTACCTGAAGTATATAATTGATGGATTTATGCTGAGAACATGCATAAAATTAGACCCGTTGCGTAAATTGTTAATAATTTGTATCCTGAATAAGAGCGTTTGGTGATCCGCAGTTCTATAAGTTAGATGTGTTGCCAGTATTCCTCTGCATGTGAACCATATAGACATATCATCATCACCATCATCATAATCATCATCATTATTCTTGGATGATGACAGAGACCCTAGCTAAGAAGCTTAACAGCTTGTTCCTCAGGAGAATCCTGTGCATTACCTACAATGGACCATGTCGGTAATATAGCTCTCGGATGGAGAATGGCAACAGTACCAGTCTCTGTCATGGTCCGGTAACACAGGCTGAGGTTTTTAAAACCAGTCACATGAGCAACGGAAGATGAAGACCACCAGAGACCTTGTGGACTGCGATGAACAAGCCCCAATGGAGTGGAGAAGACAACATGGCTGACCTGGTATCACTTGGAATAGAGTCATGTTTAAAGTTCTGGCAATCTTGAAATTCAGCCTTAATACGGCATGGAGGAAGGTTAAGGAGTAAGGACAAACCAGCATTGTTGACATGGCTACACTTAGCTGAGCTTTTGTCACTAAAAGAAGAAGAGTGGCCACTAATTTAGCGCCGACATTTTGGAAGTCTTATAGTTAAGGAGAGAAATGCTGAAAATGTAAGAAAACCTGTAAACTATGGGTAATGAGAGTGCTTGATTTTTTGGAAACTCTATTTGTACACTCTAATGTCTGTGATGTGAGAATTACCCCTTGGCTGTTTAGGTCCAGAAGTTGCTCGTGCACAAGGCTGATCCAAGTCTTACAAATCGCCAACATGAGACACCTTTAGATCTCGCCTGTGAATTTGGTAGAAAACGGGTAAGAGTCTCAACGTTGTGGAATTTCTGCCAAATATTGCTATGAGGTAATTTGGTTAGAGCATATTTTGAGCCATTTTGTCCGTTTCATCACATTCATTACTATTTTGTTTGATAGAATTTTTTTAGCAACCATCAGTCAAAGTCAAAGTGATTATCTTTTTTTGTGATGCTTACATAGCTTTTGTTTGGGGTAATCGAATAAGGGTATTATGAATAATTAATGATGATACAAGTATTAGATTTGGCTTAGCTACATGTACAGGTTATTATGATGAAGCAGAGCTTATGAAAAGTTCTGATATAATTTTGTAAACGAAATAGGGTATTACAATTTCTATGGTATGCCTTCTATTACTTTGAAAACATGCTGCTAACTGTTTGTCACAATAATAGTCTTTATTTGTAGGTCTGAAATAAATTAAAGGAGAAATATGAATTATATTAATAGCAATTGCTTTTCATGAAATAGTAACACCAGGATCAGTTTTTGCACTTTTTCTAATCAGGCTATATAAAGCATTGTGCCTTGGCTTTATGATGCATTTTCTGGGAGATGTTTGCTCTAGAAAAACGTGTAGGCCTACAGTTATCTTTTTTACATTTATAAGGCACTACATGTAACCCCCAAAGCAGAATATTCTGGGCAACTGAGTTGCCAGAACTGTTCTTACAGTATGACTATATGGTTCTAAATCAGGTCATGTTAGCACAAATGTGCCTCATGGAAGTGATAAGATGTGGCAGCACCTGTTTTCCAGTTTTTTTTACTGTTTTCGCAACTATTTCCTTTCAGGTGGTTGAACTACTCTTAGCTTGTGATTTATCGAATCGTCTTCGATCAGAATGTTCTGCAGATGTTCTTGAAAATAATAGAACAACTTGTCTGCATCTGGCTGCCAGAAATGGCCATGTTGATGTTCTCAAGTAGGTTTATTAATACCAGATTAACCACTTACTTTGTTTCCTGGCATGGTTTTTATTCTTCATTGTATTCGCAAAGCAATTAAATGAGTCACTGGGGCAGCTGCTTATGATATTCTGGTTTAAAAAAAGCAATTGCCTTCTGGCATTAAAATTGTTGTTTTAAGAAACGACAGTATATAGGCTAATGGAGAACTTATGCCACACAACAAGTCGATCCTATCCTGATTCTGCTCCTGCGCCACTACACGACCACCATCATCACCGATTGCCACCATAGCACCATGCTGTCTCCTTGGCTTGACCTCCCGGATTTTGCACTGGCAACGAAACGAACAGAGGAGTTTGGCTATTGCAGACTTGATTTGATATAGCGCCGGTGAATAAGCTGGTCTCCCTGATGTGGCTTTTGTGGGCGCTGAGAAATTTTCGAAGATTTACATTACATTACATAAGCATTGTTAGGTTTCGTTGGGTTCAGTTACTCTACTATCTACTATGTCGCTGTTGGAGTGAAGCCTCATTGCAGTCTGATTTTGCCATGATCAGCTTCTGTCTCAAAGTTTTCCAACAGAAACGTTTGTAGGCCTACCTAAGTTCTGACAATACACTGAATACAGTAGCCATTGTTGTCTAAATACACAGTATCCATGACTCAGTGCTCAGCATAACATGTTTTTTTTAGAAAAAGTACCTGCAGCGAAGAGATGGTTGAATGGTTACATGCTGGCACGAAGATGAGAAGGACGTGGGTTTATTACCCTCTAGCCCCATAAGGTGGACTCAGCCTTCAACTCCCTAGGGGCAACTGTAAAATGAGCAGTAGGACAGATGGGCGCCTTGCAGGCTGCCATACAGTTATATTCGACTCCTGTTAAACTTGTTATCTTCTGTCACTACTATATCATGTAATCTTACTGCATACTTGTTTGAATTAATAAATGAATATTATTATTAACTCATTTTACAGTATGTAATCGTAATCATAATCTCCAAACTTCTAAAGCGCCACTCGATAAGCCAAGCGCAGGGCACCAGCTTATTCACGAGCACACGAGTATGTTCTTTACTTTTGATCCTCATTTTAGCACTCCAGTGAGGCTGCACATTGTGGTTGTTTTCTGCAAGGTATCAACTGAACATGTGTTCATTTCCTGTTCTATTAATTGAAACATAGGTTGCTGATTGAGTTTGGATTTAACATCAACAGACAGACAGCGAGTGGTACATGTCTTCACGAAGCTGCCAAGTATGGCAAGACTGAAGTTGTTCGACTTCTTCTGTCTGTAAGTTTCAGACTTTGTAACTCTTCTTTCCAGTTTTAGTGATACTTTTGCAATATTAGTTTAACGTTGGTTTATTTTTTTTGCTTGGTGAAAGAAGAGCATCCTTTGCCATTTGGCAAAGTAACAAGATAATTTATTGGTGTTAAGCCCTGTAGAATTACACCGGTAGTTCTGCCTTCTAGTTTTCCCGTTTGGATTCCTACGCTTGCTAAAAAAACTCTAGAAAATTGATTAGAGTGTGTAAACATCTTAGGCATTCTGTCTCTTTTTACACCTTCTTTCTTTTTCCACCTACTAGTTTATTTAATATTCATTAAGGTGTTGTAGCGAGCGTTTTATCACCTGATGCATTTCCTAATGCTAGATCACTGTTTATGATATACAGAGGTGACGAATCGTGACTGGATTCAAGGCATTTTTATATAATATAGCTGATACAAGTTTATGTTGCATCACTACTTGTAATCATTTGTGATATGTAGGCAACATGTTTACGCACATTTGATCAACTGAGGCTGATCAGAGGAAACTAAGGAGGAAGGGAGGTTCAGGTAAGAAGGGTGACTGGAGAGGGAAGAAAAAGAGGGGAAGAGGAGGAGAATGAAGAGTAGGTGGAGGAGGGACTACAGAAGCACTACAAAAATATGTATGACTCAATGCTACAGGTACAAAATGTGGCTTAGAACTGTCTAGAAGAATTGCAAAGTGGTGAATAATATGTCTCACAAAGAGCAGCAGTAACATTACTGGCTTATATGTTACTTAGAAACATTTATATATATAAATATATATATATATATATATATATATATATATATATATATATATATATATATATATATATATATATATATATATATATATATATGAAAAAAGGTCTTATTGTGAATTGAGACAAGTGAGAGCTCTTGTTGTTTTATTGAGTTAGTGTGGAATTGATGTGAGTCGACTCAACTCTTACGAAGAGACGGCTCTTGAGATCGTCAACAAATTCACAGCATCAAGGGCCGCCAAAGAACTCAAACAGATGCTCAAAGGTGAGTTCATCATTTTCATTGTTTCATGAAGTACTGCCAATCTTATATGCAATACAGCTTATAGCTCTCGGTAACAATCATGGTGATGGTGGATTTGGTGCAGGCAGAATTGCTGGCAGTGGTGATGGTAGTGGTTAAGGGCGTCCCAGAGGACTGGTGCAAAAGTTAATGTTAGACCACTAACAGATGAATGTCAAAAGAAACTTCAGTACTGGTGACTATGGTAAATGGGTTGGCAGTATGAGTGGCATTGTGATAATTGTCTGTAGGTGGCATTCGAAGTGTTGATGGCAGTGTATGGTGTTGACTGTGGCAATGGTTTCTGTTGCTTTTGGTCTTATACTAAAGCTTCGGCTGTGTACCATGTAAACACAATTTGCTTTCTCAGCTTTTCTGCTTGCACTCACTAGGTGTCGCTGGTGTTGCGTAATAGCATCATTTAATCCTGAGTGCCTTTGGCTTCTAGATTGACAAAATAATGTTGTTGCTGGGCAGTTTCTCCGAATGAAGGGATTTTCTATCAGTAGACTACAGCATAGATGACTGATACAAAATGGCCAACAACACAGTACATGCACCGAGGGAAGCAGAGAATAGGTTAGCTTCACTATTTCACGCAGCTGGTTTACCAGGTGCAAATGAAAGTAAGAGTTTTAAGAGAATCCAAGAGAACAGTCTGCACTGTAACAAGGATTCACTCTACTTAGTCTGCTAGCAGTACGTTCATCAGTGCCTTTTGTGGCATTTTGTTGTTTGAGGCGAACAAGAGAGGGCATCGTTAGACGGTAATTTCTTTTGGGTACATTCCTATTTCGATGAAAATCCTCCGAGGCATACTACTTCGGTTTAGAACTAAATTTCTGCTAAAGTGCAGAAAGCAAATTACAGCAATCCTACAACCAAGCAGCCTTTTCTTAATGTATTTAGGATGGTTTTTTATTGCACAATTATATGAGAATCCCTACTAATGTACTATCAATCAGATGTCACACCACTCTGAATAGGATCAGCTTTAACCAATGTTTTCACAGGTTTCATGATGCCACCAGAAAGCTTTATCTTGGTGGGTGGTCAAAAGCTTTAGAAATCAGTGCCCAGTTCTGTGTTCTGTCCGTTCTTTGATGTCATTCAGAGCTAATCATCTTTTTCAGCTTAGTTTCAGCTTGGTACCTGTCAGATTTTGACCAGATATATCCAACGGATTATTTTTTACTGAGGTTTCACTTTAGTGCTCTAACAATGAGCGTGTACTAAACGTGACTGGAAAACCAATGCAGCTCGTCTTTGAAGTGTTCTGTAACCATTGACTTGTGCATATTCTGTTCATCATTATAGAACACGATCCTGTTCTGTAATAATGAACAGAATTGTCACCACCTTCTTTACACATGTAGGAGGTAACCGGCACAGCTTGGTAGCAGGGAGGTCTGTGTTCTGCAAGCATTTCCCTTTTGGGTGGAAAAGGCAGGTAGTTCTAAGAAAAGACCATTATACGATGCATTCTTTTTGTCTGTATTTTTAAATAACTTGTAAAGGTACTGTTTTCTATCGACAAACACATGTTGCTTTGTGCATGTTTCACCACGCAGTCTCTTGCTTGCTCTATGCAGTGCTGGTGGATTGCATGCAGACTATTTTGGTCCTGTTGTATTTTCTGGACCTTTGGCCCCAGATAGCAACTGATCCATTGTTCCATTCATTTCGAACCGTTACATATTTAAATGGTTTTATTGATTAAGTCTATGTTTGTAGCATATGAGCTTTAAATGTGCCTGTACCTGCAAGTTCTGGTCAATTGCACATGGCTATTCCAGAATTAATTGGCTCAATTTTTCTGTCTAAACTGTTCTTTTAGCCAAGCTCAATCTGCTAAGCTGTACAGAGCTTCAGCTTTAACAAGAACTTTTGTGTTTCATTGAACGTTCTAATTTAGATAGCAAAAACTGCAATTGGGTTGCTTTGTATGAGTATGTACACTGTACAGTTATGTGTTACATTTGTGTTAATTGTATTTGAGGACATAATGGTGTGCTAAGTATTAATGTATGATTTGTTACTGGTGATATCTAAAATCGGTGTTAACACTTCCTTCTGATAGCAATCTTGCTTCCTATGAAAAGGATATTCGTGAAACTTAGAAAAAAAAGAAGAGCAGTCCCTTCAGCTAACCTGGAGATAGCCATGGGTTTGTAGTGTTCGTGACTTCATTTTCTTAGCCTCAGCATATGAGGGCGGGTGGCCAATCCTCTTCCTCTCCGTCTCATTTTCCCACCAACAGTGTATGGTCCGTGTACTCATTATAGCTGAGTTGGCTAGGAGGCGCAGGTGGGGCAGAAATGTCAAGCCAAATTTAAACCCTGACAGGGATTTGAACCCCAACCTCTCAACTGACAGTCCAGCATTCTAACCGCTACACTATCGAGCTCCCTCTACACTATCGAGTGTGAAACTCAATCTATCAAAAATATACCTCATATTTTGTCTATCGTTTGTCACTTCGAGAGATCATGCACCTTATTGATTTTTTATTCAAGGTAATGTCGTGATGTCGTATGTTTTTGTTAATTAACTCTGAGGTCATTTTACAAAGTTTTTCTTCAAATACTTGTTTCATGTCTCACAAAGGACTGCATGTAGCATTCTTGGACTAGGATGCTTTAGATTTTCTTTGACTGTAGAACTGCCAAGATCAGGGTCATGGTCTGGAAATATTCAAAATACATTAGCTCACCTTCTTATGAGCTTCAAACTATGCAGTATGTCTTCATGCTGTTACCACTTAGAAAAATTTATCATATCACAACACTGTAAAAACTCATTAGTCATGTATAAAATGTTTTAAATAAAATCTTATTAATATCTTTTGCTTTATTTAAAAATCTGATGATGTAAGATGGTATCTACAGAAACCGAATGTGATGACCTTCTACTGGTATCATACCCAGCTGCCAACAATTGTAGCTCCAAAAATGTGTAGTTTTGGGTTTAGTAAAATTTGAACATTTGAACTGTCTTACATTTATAAAAGGCTGCTAATTACTTACTTGCTTACTTACTTATTCTAATATATGCATTACATTCCACATGTCACATTCCTTTCTTCTAAATTTGCAAATGATTGGATATGTTACAAATACTCCATATATTTTGACATTACACAGTTGCTCATAGGTGAGCATGTGACTTGTTACCATGAAGATCCCAGATTCCTGTTTCCTTAAGACAGTCACTATGTTATTAATTAATGTAGTCCTACAGTTGTTCAGTGCATTGGTTAATGCTTGATTGATCTGTCATCTGCTAATGGGGCCATAAAAATATTAGAAAGAAATACGTGAGAAATAAGTACTGACATCACTGTATTGACATCATATGTGTGCCATGCAGTATGATGCAAATGAAATTTACTTGAAGCAAGTTCAGATAGGCACAGAAGAGATGTGTGCAACAATAACCCTTGAAGAAATTCTGTTCACTCTCCAATAGGTTTAGGCTTTCGACAATCATCTGTGTCTATTAATTGTTTAATTGTCTGGATTGACTGATTTATTGGTTTAGTAAGTAAGATTGTTTAATTTTATAAATCACAGTAATAACAATCCTTTCTGTCCTGCTGTGTGTTCTTTACAGAAACTGGTGTAGGAGACTAGTTTTCAGAAATTTAATCAAACTTGTCAGGATAATTTTATCAAAATACTGTAATTAATTTATGTGTCACTGACTGGCTAGACTTTATGTAGGCTAATTAGTGTGCTATGCTTCATCCATATATTTTGCTTCTCATTATCTTTTAATAATTGACCATTTCCAGCTTAATGCAGCAGAATTTTTTATTTGGGCCAAGCTTAACTCTGTGCATTTGGTTGATGGTGGTGCATCTGGTGAAGAAATTATGCTTTAAGTTTGTTTTATGCGATTCAGCTGACTGGAATTGAATATCTCATATCAGAGTACCAATAAAGATAATTCATGATGTTTTCCAGATGCAGGACAAGGAACATTAATTTGCATTCGATATTACTAACAAAATTTAATATATAAGAAATGGGTTTATTTCTTAATATGTAAGAAATAGTTGATTATTTATTGATCATTTGTCAATTAGATAAATTATGTTTTTTGACTACATATCTGTATGTGATAGACACAATATTTGAATACGTATAAGATTCACTGTTGAAACTCCAATGATTGAGTCCCACATGAATTACTTTCCAAACGTATTCTAAGTGACTGGTCATTTGTGGACTGACCATTATTAAGGACCATCTTGGGATTGGTTATTTTCAAATCATGTCTGGAGTGGCCGCACTTCAGCTGCTGCTGAGTTGCTTAATAATCTCCCATTGAATCTGCGCCGCTTGGTTCTGCTTTGCAACGGTGACTTCGATCATCCATCCGCTCTGCTTTCATGGAAGCATTAAGACATCACTCGGACGACGGTGCATACAGTCGCTTAAGATAACATGGCTGTGTGGCCAGCCATGCCACTTTGACGTAGACGCTTCTGCCGAATGCCGGAGACTTGCATGTAGCGGCTCTTAAGATTATAATGCAACAAAAGAACAATGAGCAGTTGAAGTTGGGCAAGTACACTGGCCTAAATGTTGTTAAGCATCATGGCTGAATTTCAGGTAGTTTGAAGATTATTGTCTAATTTTCAACACGGAGATTGCTGTATCTGCAGAAGCCTGAAAGACAACTAGGTATCAGTGTCTGGACTGAAGCAACAGTTGGCATCAAAGGTTGATGCATCAAAGGTTCATATATATGGGCATAATTGGGGTTGGAAAAGGTCATTTCATTAATGCACAGAAAATTCTAATTTATGATCGTAAGCAAAAATAGGTAACACTAAACAGGATAGCAAATGCTTTGCGTAAACAGCAGACCAAGCAGTTACACAGAGTAGGCCTAGTGCAACTGTGATATCGCATTTTAGATAAGGATATGCATATTGTATCTATCTGAAGCTATTTACCGTAACTGAAACAGTTCCAGAGGTATTCGATATCGTTCTGTTAATGGCATAAAGGTACAATATAAGATAATCTGGCGTGAAATGGATAATTTTCACAGAACATGAGATTTTATATTAGCCTACAGAGATTTGAATTTACAATACAATTGTAAATTTATCATAATTGATGAATGGTGAAAACATCTATAATTAGCATTGTTTCTGTTGTATGTAAAATTTCTTGTCATATATGGACACAGTTGAATATAGCAGGAACATGTGAAAAGTGCGTGGTCATAAAGTGACAGAACGTTGCTACTTCATATGAGTAACAAACTAGATTTTGATGTCCGAGCAAGGCTATTATTCTCTTTTTGCTATCAGTGACAATGGATTACTTCAAAGAGACTGTGATGGAAACACAGTCTTCATATGGGTTTATGGCGTTATGCTTGTTGCAAATAGCAGTGTTAATGTTCTTCGTTCGTAGAAAGTTTTTGCATAGACGATAGTTTCAGGAGCTGTTTAATGTAGTTGCTATGGAGACAGCAGTTATTTTGCATACGTTGTCAACACTGGTGTTCATAGTGAATCGGTAGCACAGTCTGAAGACTGCATGTTATGCTGGAGACCCGCACAAGGGATCTATACTGCCACATTGTTACTGTGAATACTGGAAGTAATGGAATTTCTAAAAGCATAGCATTGCATATTAAATCCATTCAGCGATGCAACGCTTGTGGCTTGGACTTGCAATGAGATTCAATGTGACGTGAATTTCACACTAGGCTGCTATTAGAAATGGGACGTTCTGGGCTCGTTCCTTAAGACTGTGTCGCCGAGCAATGGAATGAGTTATCGGCCAAGTGACGCGCTTTGTCAGTCGTTTGAAACGTGCATAATACGAATAGGGACAGACGACAGCGGGGAGCCAGTCGCTCTTGATTTCTGCTTTTACAGAATGGATTTGCTTTGTTGCGGACCGAATCGGGTCAGAAAGGTCAAGTGTTACAACAGTAAGTGGATTGATTGTTGATTGATTACTGCTGAAAGAATGGATTTGGGATTTGATGCACTGGATGAATGGGGCACTTGGGGATTGACTAAAAAAATTTACAGCAAAAGATCAGGTGTTCAGTTTGGGGAAGACAAGTGGATGGTTTGCATTTCTGATTTAAAATATGCTTAGTAATCTTTTGCAACTAATTGTGTCCTATATTGAAAATTCTGTTTTTGTATTTTAATCCTAATTTAAATAGAGTGATTTGCCAGCTGGTGGGCATTGAAGACTGTTAGTCAGTCAGTTAAAATAAATAATTGCTGAGAAATTGGTTTGTACGTAGTTGCTAACAATGTCTGTTATGTAGAATTGTGTACAAAATTCTGAAATCGTTAACATTAGATGACTACCGTATGTTTGTGGCATAATGCGATTCTGCCATTTACTGTTAAGAGCTTCAAAATCCTTTTCTGTGTCCTCCATAGGGGTAAAAAATCTGAAAGTGAAACACTTTCTCACTCGACTCTATTTACGTTCTTCAGAAGTCCTAGAATTTCAAGGAACTCTTAATTGGCTGAAACAGAAACAAAACCACAGCCATCAAAGAACAGAACACAATTTCAACCTTCAGACTGATTTTTTTATGCGTGTATGCTTATTCCAAAGAAAACAGCCTGAGTTTGTGCAGATGGTTTGGTATTTCATAAAAAGTCCAGTTACAAACCTATCTTTATGTTGCTTAATTAAGTTCCTTGAAATTCTGTGTCCACACGCCCATAACCGCACAATCCCTCCAGCAGATGGCATGATGAGGAAAATTTCATCATTAGAATGATATAATATGGGATCTCAGATTTAGGATAATATGTGTAATTTAGAATATTTTGACTGTATTGATCAACTTGGTTGATGATGTATGTTTATTACAATATCTGTACACCAAAATGTGGATAGCAATTGGTCAATTAAAGAATATTCTTATCTTGTCTTTAATAAACTGTGCTTGCCAGCAGTGCCAAGCCACCACCTTGATTTATACCATTTTTCTTATATTCAACTGTTCCTTAAATTAGCACAGAGTTTCCTAATTCTTGTCTGTAAACTTAAAGGCAGTTATCACAATCATAATGAAGAATCATATCTTGACCATTTTTGAGCATGTGGTGAAGGATCTCACCTGATCAGTCTCACCTGATCAAAAATGAGCAGAGGTCATACAGTCACTACAGAAAACATTTACCTTTACCTTTTCGTTTATTCTGGTTTATGCGCAGAGCATTCTGGATTTTGTTTTGTAACTGCATAGTCTTAGACTGCCTGATTGCTACAGTTGCCAGCCGTGGAGCAGCTGTGGCTCCGGTTCTTTCAGCTGTGGCTCCGGTTCTTTCAGCACAAGCCACAGAAATGAATGCCTGATGGTGGCATTGATTTATGATCTCGGTTTGTCAATGTTGAACGGTGCAGAAAGCGGAAGAAGGGATTCTTCGCTGTGGCTCATTCCTGCTGAACAGCAAATTACAAATCAATCATTTTCAGAAGAAAAACTGACAGAACTTGCAACAGCTTTAAAGGGTCCAGATGAAATTGATGCAATGTTATGTGCTTTAGAGTTCAGTTTCTTAAGTTGTTTATTTAATAATAATAATATTCTTTTTTATTAATTCAAACTGACAGGTATGCAGGATCATAGTATGAATGGATGATTACAAGTTATTATAGGAGTCAAATTTAACTGTATGGCAGCCATGCAAGGCGCCCATCTGCCCTACTGCTCATTCTAGCAGTGCCACCTGGCGAATGACAGGCTGAGTCGCCCTTTGGCAGGGTAGCGGGCATTGATCCCGCTTCCTACTTGATCCTACGTCCTTTATTGATAGTTAGTTCCTAAAGTTGCTGAATATCAATAGAATATCAATAACTTGTTTTGTTTAATAAAGGAGAAAAGCGACTGCCAAATTAGTTGAAAAATTTATAAGTTTGAATCGGCCAAGTAGTAGAATATGGCTCTTCATTGAAAGATAGAATATGATTCTTCATTCAAACAACCTAGAATAATAATTTAAATATATCATTTATTAATCTAAGTTACTCTAAAAGCATTTATAAGAGCTAGACTGATAGCAGAATTTAACATAAAACAACTTGCAGTCCAGTTTCCATTCCTCTTCCTTAGAAATTCAGTTGATTTGTTTTTCTTTACCTTTTGAAAACCAAATAAACATAGACGTAAAAAAACTTCTTTTGACTGTTTTGCTTGCAGAAGCAAGCTCTGAGATTTTGACTCGAGCTTTGAGGGATTATTCAAAGCCTCAGGATGCCTCCCACTTGACATTCAAGGAAGGCGATATCATCATGGTAGGTCATGCAAAAAATACATGGCATGTCTTAATATCCAAACTACTGCATTTTATGTTCAAGGATTTAAGACATCTTTGGCTGTCTTACAAGCAGTCAGTCTGTGCAGCCAACGAGACTTAATATGAGTTTTATTTATGGAGCAAAGCGAAGGCAACTGCAGCAGAATCTGGTATTATTAAGATCAACTTTTTTGCTGAGTTGGAACTCGCAACAATGGAAATTGAAGGCCAAGAGTCGTAAAAGCATGCGTGGAACGAAGATTTTATTGTTCTTTGTTGTAAGTTCGAAGGGGTGAGGCCTAGGGCGTAGGTTATAGTTGCTAACAGACCGAGTGGGAAAGAGCCTGCGGAGGACATGGTTGTTATCTTGGATGATAGCAGAGAAGAGGGCTACGTCAGCGGCTTCAGCCATTTGGGTCGCGGTCGGGGCATCCTGAGGTAGAAAGCCTGCCCTCTTGACCCGTCTCATGAGCCCCTCGACGCGATCAACTTCACTCGAGCTCATCAGGCCCCACCTGCAACAGAATCTGGTATTATTAAGATCAACTTTTTTGCTGAGTTGGAACTCGCAACAATGGAATTGAAGGCCAAGAGTCGTAAAAAATCTTTGAAGACAAGAAGCAAAAGAAGGGGAGGAAGAAGTAAAGCAAAAGAAGAAGAAGCAAAAGAAGAAGAACAAGAAGAGGAGGAGGAAGAAGAACTGGAAGAAAAAGAAGAAGAAGGAGGAGGAGGAAGAAGAAGCAGAAGAAGAATAATAAGAAGGAGAAGAAGGAGCAGCAGAAGAAGAAGATGAAGAAGGAGGAGGAGGTGGTAGAGGAGGTGGAAGAAGCAGATAGAGAACAGTTTATTAGCCAAGCCTAAAGGCAGCGATGAATATTAAATGGTTGATAATTTAATTTCTTTAGCCATTGGCCTTGAGCGTGGTGTCCTGTTCTCTCCTGTGTGACCTGATTTTGCTGCAGACAGATGTACTTATTTTATAGTTGAATTACTAGACAAAATATTGAATCAGCTCATAATCATTGATCAAAGGCATAAACATTATTTTGCAAGAGAATGTTAATATTGATGAAAATGAACTGTAAAATTACTCAGCAACAGGCAGCAGAAACTCATTTCAATGAAAAAATTAATCTAAGATTATGAAGACTGAAATTCAATTACAGTATCAAATATTGTAGTATTAATTGAATTATCAATCAAATGCAAGTATTGGATGAATTGCGTATTGAGCATGCAGTCTTAAAGTGCAAATTGAATCCATTCTTTGGAGATTAACCCTTCATCCTGGCATCCTTATAGATTGTTGTGTCACATGAAAGAGTGTGAAAATGGAGAAAGGGTTTCTGCTGAAGTGTTAAGATCCTTTGTTCTACGAATGTATATTGCTCTTTTCCTTTGAAATAGGTCTTTCAAATGCCTGTAAAGAGCTGGTCTAACTACGAATGACATGTAAAATGAAATGTAAAACTGAACTTAATAATATACTGATGAACCAGGGCTCTAACAATAGAGATGACTGTGGTCAGATTGGTAGAATATAATCTGGACTTAACCTGTGAGACAGTGAGTGTAACATACTGAGTTGTCCAAGCCACCATGGTCCCCTAAATCAGGAAAGAGGCCGGGCACTACAGCGGCTGTCCTTCAACTATTGTAAGTATGATGTGATCCACCTTATGAAATGCCATGCTCAAGTCCAAGGGCACTCATAGTGTTCCATTTCTGATGTTGATGAGATAGGTCTGAGGAGAACTACCAGGTTTGAATAGCCTATCCTAAAACCGGATTGTAGCCTTGGCTTATTGTTAGCCGATTCCAAATATCTTAACATCTGCTATACAACTGCTTTCTCAATGACCTTAGAAGAGGAGCTAAAGGTCAGACATAGTTGGTATTTTCTGATCTAATCTGGATTTGTTCCAGGTTTCTTGTTTGATGGCCAAATAATGGCTTGCTTCTGACTCTCTGGCAGGCATGCTTTAGCCAGTGAAACATTGCAGGGCTAAACCAGGAACTGAAGCAGCTCATTCACAAAAAGTCTGTTGAGAAGGAGACTCAGAATGTGGTCTAGCACGCATTTGTAACAGGACACAACAGATCATTTAGGTATTTTAGGATATACCACGTTATACATGGCCTTTCAAGAGCGTATTTGGGAATAAACTACTGAAGGAAAAGCGAAACGATTTGAGTTTTTTCAAATTTGAATAAGTGAAGTGTTAGAATATTAGTGTAACTGAGCAGGATTGACAACTTGTAGAATTTAGAAGGACAAAATTTCAAAGTAAACAGCCTTTATTGGTGAAGCTAGGTTTGCATATGCATCCCAGACAGCAAACAGAATTCTGCATTGCACTTTTGATGCGTTAACATTGTCGTAGAAAAGTGAAACATAGAGAAGAACCATGTTATTAATGGGAGAAGTCAACCTATGTGTAACTAAAATTTGTCAGGTATTAATAATTATTTGCTAGTCTGTTGATTACTATTTAGTATATATATATATACACCTGTATTGTTTTTGTACCATAAGGAGGTATGCACCCAAAGATTGTGTGAAAATCAATCAGGACTGTGAGAAGATAGAGTGTCTGGAATGGAAATTAATGTTGCTCTTATCTTTGGCTGTATTTGTATAACTCTGTTGTACAGTGATGAAGCATCATTTGATGGCACTTAGTGATGTGCAGGAGGTACTTGCTTATGAATAATTATCCACTGTGTGATGCCACATTTATTTCGCACCTGTTTCTTTGCAATTAATAATAGCAGTGTTTAATGCTTTAAGTGTCAATCATCACCATATTATACTGTCACAGTATTGAAAACTTAATGGATGATCTGATTGGAAACATGGGTGGATGATGACTGGAATAAGTTCAGATCGTTAACAAAGTTACTGGATTTTTCAGGTTGTGGATCGCTTTTCCAAAAATGGATTATGGAAAGGATACTGTTCATCGGCCAGTGGTCATGCGGTGCAGACAGGCTACTTTCCATCAGATGCAGTTGTGATTCTGGATCAAAGAAGTACGTTCTCTTCTGCCTATGCTTTGGTCTACCATTCTACTGTTATTATTGTTATTACGCAATGTAGCTGATAGCAGTTTGTCTATCTGATTTTGGACCAATAAACGAATATAATAACCCATGTAATTATTATGAGTCGCATGTCGGAAAATTTTATATGAGTATTGACATAAAAGACCACATTTTTGCTTTAAAATGACACCAAAAGTTTGGTTCTATCTTATTTTTTGACAAAGTTACGAATGATTATGTGCGGTTAAAATTTATTTTAATATATAATCACAAAAATAAAAGTATTCTCTTTACAAAATTCTGAAAATACTTATTAAAACAATGAATATCATCAAATGTGAGACTTCAGAAATGTAAAAAAAATTTTGTCACCCATATTCATTAAAATCTGAAAATAAGAAAAAGTGACATCTGATCATATTTTGCTGTTTCCCTAGGAATGTAAATTGCCGACATCTGACTCATTTTGACCCTTGAGTCACATATATAATAATTATTATATTGTGACAATTTTTGATGTGTGAATCTGAGACGCGGTTAGTAAGTTGCCAGGCGAAGAGCAGTTAGATGTCCAGGTGTTTGAAAGCCAATGAGATATAAGTGTATTTTTCATATGTCATATGGTCGCACGTGCAGGCAATTATGGAGGAACAGAGGCCTAATTATTTGCATGTATTTATTATTAGATCTGCTAGATTAAACAGAGTGAAGTCCTGAAAGACACAGATTTTATTGACTGAGTAGGAAAAGTAGTTAAATTTCAACCTGGATAAATTATTTTGTGTAAAAGTGTCCCATCATGATCACCATGCTCTGCCTGCTGTCCTTTGGGAGCCTAGGGAAAGCCATCCTATTTGAGCCTAGGACTCCCTCTGATCTGGTCAATTGGTCTGTGAGGTTTTAAAGTCACCAATTTATAGCTAATATCTGGGCTAAAGTCTACCAGTAATATCTTTGTTTACTCAAGTCAAACCCCAATGTATAATTATACATAATATATATTATGAGATTATGTGTATGTGGCTGTGTGTATGTAAAAATAGAGTTATGTGTGTGTATGAATTTAAGTATGTACATATTTATGTATCTATCTCTGTGTGTATGTGTGTGTGTGTATGTATTAAGACACTTAATTTAGCACCTTGTAAGTACCTAATAAAAGTGTTGCAAGAAGCACTTCTTGGTTCATCTTAATTCAGAAAAATATTAGAGGCTGAAGCCAGTGAGCTGGTGCTTGAATAATGTTATTGGATGGCATCTGCAAGCCCAGTTATCTTGTGTTAGTTTACACCTATGTCTGTCTTCCCTTCTGCCTTCTCTCCTTTGTCTCCCTTGTCTTAACTGCACAAGCAGAACCAGTGTAGAAATTATGATTGGAAAATTCTTAGTATCATATCCAGAAATATCAGGAGTTGTTGATCACTTGGGAACAGAGAAATATTGGAAAACCGATAAATGTTACAGACATTCTTAGAAGATTCATTCTGCTCTTCCTGTCTTGCTATTTGAAACATGGTCTCTCTCTGCCAGTCTCTCTCTCTCTCTTTCTCTCTGTCTGTGTGTGTCTGTCTCTGTCTGTCTGTCCGATTCTGTTTTTTCTCTGTGTCTCTGTGTCTCCCTTTTGCTGTCTCTATCTCTGTTTCTGTCTGTCTGTCTCTCTTCCTGCCATTGTTTATGTTGCTGCATCTGTCTCTCTCTGGCTGTATGTATATTCCTACCTCAGACTCTTTATGACATTCAGTGCCATACAGTCTAGATAAAGACAGATACTAATGTCTTTATATGTTTTTCTGTCACTGGCTCATAGATCATGTAACTTAGTGTTTTGGCTGTTTTATGGTGTTTCTAGAGGTGCTCATTGTTCTTGGTTTGTTTGAATTGGCTGAAGCTCTGTTCTCTTCTGTTTCCGTTTGTCCTTCATTTCTTGAATGCAGTTTGAAGATCTGTTCTCTTTTGTTTCAATTTGTGCTTAATTTCTTCTTTCACAGTTCTCATTGTCTGCTTCTGTTCCTTCCTTTCTTATCTATAAAATAAGGTTCTGTTGCACCTAATTTTGATGAATTGTTTATTATGGATCTTGAAATATAATCATTTGTTTATTCCTTTCTGGAAAATAAACTATATTTTTAATGCCATTACATACATTTTTTAACTGATGATGAATTTCGAGATTTGCTGACTACAACATTCGTGCAAAAGTAGGCAATACTTGTATTTTGCTTGTAGACCAGTTAACTTGCACACACATAACACAAGGTTCCGACGGCGTACCTCCCATTGGCCGCATGTTAATGGTGTTTCACTGTACGTATTGATAGCGTAGTACACATAACAAAACATGCACTTACACGCATGCACACACTTAAGGACCAAATCATGTTGGTATATTCCAGCAGGGATGTTACCAT
The DNA here is from genome assembly GCA_020284085.1 of Aporrectodea caliginosa. Lineage (NCBI taxonomy): Eukaryota > Metazoa > Annelida > Clitellata > Crassiclitellata > Lumbricidae > Aporrectodea > Aporrectodea caliginosa. The sequence goes on along the minus strand of JACEVL010000385.1, from coordinate 1,143,153 downwards.
TATTGCATGTCCATTGTCCATGTAACCCTATATATTTATGCTTGTCCATGTGCTAGCACATATTTGTATTAATGATTTTTGCAGCTGCTGTTGGTAAGATATCGTCTGATATCCTACCAAACTCTGTCGTACAATCTCGTCTTGCCAATGGTTCTGTTGCGAATCAGACAACGTTGCTGAATTCTTCGATTTCTTCAGAGAACATGGACGAAGCAGAGGAGGGGAACCTCGACCCCCACCAGCCGTTATCACCCATCAGGACTAAGAGCGCTTCAGGTCAATAGTCTTGACATTGATCAATGATATCGTGGTCTATCTTGGAACGCTTGTAGGGAGTGCATTGCAAGACCAAATTGCAGGAAGGGTTGTTGAGATTGGCCTGTGATGATGATGATGAACTGTAAGGAAGTGCTGAAGTTATCACCTTGGATTGAGGCTTTTTTATATAGATGTAATCAGCATGTCGGAGATTACAACACAATTGTGGTTTATCACCAAGATAAGGTCTCCATTTTGATAGAAGTAGTGTGATATGCTTTAGAAAATATATAATTTAGTCAGCTGGCTGTGATCAGTCATCAGAAGGATGAATCAGACAACTGGTTGACAGGAAGTCTGCAAATAGATTCTAGGAAATTATGTTTAATTATTTCTATTTGTTCTGATTTATGTCTAATTATTTCCTGATATTCCAGACAACAAAGTAAAGTGATTTAATGATGATGTTTTTGATAATGATAGGCTTAATGATTATTATGGCAGTGTTACTCTGTGAAAAAGGCTTATTTTGAACTATGATTACTGCTTTAAAGAAGACTTACTTTCTGGACTATTATCAGTTGTTACACAATTACATTTTACATATAGGTTTTTATGAACTATATTTTTCTGTTGATGCAAAACTGGTACAACGTTCTGTTTTTAGACATAAACCGTGATAGTGGGTTCTCAGCAAATAATTCTTGCATTGGACATAGCCGTACAGCAGTTGAGGTTAGAGACTTTATCAGACTTCATGCGATTTGTTATTAAATTAGTGCAGTGTAACTTCATGGACTTTGTTCACCAGTGTACTCTTATAAGACTGATGGCAACTGAAAATCAAAGACACCAGTAAAGAACTGGAATAAATGGGTGAACAGCAGCAGCATAAATGGCATTTCAAGATGCCAGTGGAACCTCATGGGATATTCAATGCCTGTGTGTTCAACTCTTCCAGGTCTTCGGCAGAAGGAAGCAACACTTAACCAAGTCTATCAGTTGGTTGAAGTCAATTGCCAGTATTTACTATTTTGAGAGTCTCTTGAAAGGAGCAATATGAATATCTTATTATATGACATTAGATTAGATTCTATTCTTGGCCCTGGGCTTCTATTCTTTAATCAGTTTCGTTCTGTGCTTACTGTACATATTTAGATTGCAGATGGACTGCAGAACCGTTTGTCTGGACAGAGCTCAGAATCCGGTGTATCAGGAATTTCCTCCTATCAGGCCAGCAGCAGCCAAAGCACGGTCAGCTGCAGCCAAGGGAGTCTGGATAACCTAGATGAGACCAGCTTTTCATCCTCATCAGTCAGAGTACACGATTTTCTTCATTGTGATTTACCGGTAAGTTGATTAACCTCTAACCCCAAATTTTTACACATACACTGCAACTGCACTCTGCCTATCGATTCTGTTGTGCTCCAGCACCTGTTAGTATTACTAGTCTGTTTCCACAATTTAGCTTTGCTTAGGGGCTAGGAAAATCTAAAGATCATGATTGCTGTAACTGATGTGTGACCTTTTATGGTTCTGATGTTGAAGGTACAAACATATTTTAAAGAACCAACTTGAAATGTTTCAAAACTTTATATCTACTGATGATAGTTTCTTCAAGGTTTGTGTGCTTCTATATAGTTTAAGGTAAAGAAAATGACCAGCTTATTCTGCATGCACTCGATAACCAGTGCAGCAATAATGAGAATTAATATGTGCACACACAATACATTGTTTTCTCTCCATAGGCCTAACAGCACATTTTTTGGACTTAGCAAAAGCAGCGATTTGAGGATAAGTCTTTCTCTATCAAACAACAATTCACTGATAACTTGTAATTGTTGTTATTATTTAATATATTGGCACTGCTTATATAAGATATATTAAATTAATTTAACAATTTATGTAACACTGTAAGTGTTTGTAAATTATTCTGCATTAATTATTTGCATTTACACATGATGGTACGATGTTAATGCATAACCAGCAAATATTTATTTGAAAATATCTCGATAGAAAATGGATAAATTGGATATATAACTGATGTTTGTTAGGATTCTGAATTACTGAGTACTTGGCTGCGAGATCTCCACCTGGATGAGTTCGCTCACCTGTTCGTCAATGCTGGCTATGATTTGCCAACAGTTTCACGCATGACTCCAGAGGTCTGGGTGCATCTACTTCTTCGTCAAAATCCTGGGTTTATTACCAAGGAATTTATTTTCCATTCTGATGTCGTGAGATTAATTAATCGAGGGGGGGGCCCGATAGCGCATTGGATAACATCTGGCCAAGAGACCGAGAGGTACCGAGTTCGAGCCCCCGTTGGGCGGATATGCTTTGTAGGCTGCTATTAGCGCCGTTGTATTGCAGGCTGTCTGTTCTGTTAGTAGTTAAGATTTAAATTGCATAACATGTAAATGTACAGCACAGTGCGTTTGTCAGGCGCTTATTAAAGAAAAGATATTATTATTATTTTTTATCATTACTGTCTGCCAGCTTTGTAAAATAACAGTGAAGTTTCAATATGCTGCAAATTATTTTTGCTGGTTTTTTAGAATCTTTAATTCTAAAAAATTCTGTGATTTTCCTGTTATAAGGTCTTCACATTCTAGAGCATTGCTTAAAATGTCTGTTAAGATTAATAAATTCATATTATAAACCTATTTATTGATTATTTGATTTAATGGCTGTAATTGTGTTCTCTGGCTTGGCATCTGCTGAGGCACAGAGGAATTGATTTTTAGCATCAAGTGATGTTTAGCTTCTTACGCTTATAGGATTTGACTGCCATTGGAATAACGCAGCCATCCGTTCGGAAGAAACTGAAATCGGAAATTGCCCGACTGACCATTCCTGATGGAATCCCTGACTTCAGACCAGTAAGAGCAATCATTGAGATGCAGAATTCTGCAGTCTATAATCTGGAATGTCCTTTAGCATGAGCTCTAATTTAATATTATCTAAAGCTGATCTGATGTATATGTATTAAAGATCAGAAATTTTGGTTTCTTTAACACTTGAATGACGAGCGTGTACCGGGTACTAAAATGCCTGGAAAACTAATCCTTTTCATCGTTAAAGGGTTAAACAGTGTCAGCTTGTAGTTGCTGTGCAGCCTTTTGATTAAGATGAAAACCAGTAAATAGTTAACCAAACATGAAATAAAGACTTTAAAGTGTGCCATCTTCAAAATTTAGAATCCAGCTGAAACTTTAGTTTCTCATGCAGGTTACTACTGATCTTCATAATGTCAAAGGTTACTTTTGGTAATTGATTACGGGCTGCGGATAGCATCCTAATACTAAGAAGTGACCATTGTGTGATCTCTTATGTGCTGTTTTGGGATGTTACAGCTCTTTTAATTAGACAAAACTTTCTTAAATTAATGTATGTGATTCACTTTTGCTTCACTTTTGTGGTTTTTTCTGGGTTACCTTTTGTAGAGAAGTGTGAAGGAATGGCTGAACTTTCTGCGTTTGGGTGAATATAACGATATGCTCACTCGTCAGGGATATACTGACATTGACATTGTCACTGGAATCATGTGGGAAGATCTTGAAGATATTGGCATACAGAAGCTGGGTGTGAATTCAGTTTTCTACATTTTACTTATTTATTTAAGTTTTAAATTTTCAGTTACCTACATCTGTTGTTTTCAGGTCTGCTGCCCTTAATTTGTAAGTCGCAAAGCTAGGAGCCTTTCATCATCATCTGTGGCTTGCTCTCTTCTGGAGCGTTTCCGTTTTCCACAACATTCAACCAGTCGCCTCTGTTTTGGGCTAGGCTTCAAAGTTCAGTGGGCGCAGGTCGGCTTCCACTGCTCTTGTCCATGTTACTAGCTGAGCACTCTAACCAATTTATATAAATGCTTGATTACGATGACGATTACGATTACTAATTGGTTGCTATGCCCTTCCATGTTTTAGCAGTGAAGTTAGTTATAATCAGAGAAAAAGAAACACAAATACAGTATTTTACCATTGGCTAAAAAGGATTTGTGCAAATAAAGTAAATCCCAGTGTCTTTTAAATGCCAATCTCCAAATGTTGCTGATTGTTAAAATGATTTGTATGCATAAATCTTGGAAGCACTTATAAAAAAAATTTTACAGTAGTTGTCCCTGTCTTCGGTTGTCCTTATACCATCCGCTTTTTCCTAACACTCAATAACCTTGATATTATTGTTACGAAAAAATGTTTCTAGATCTGCATTCAAGGAAATTTTGAATTAAAAATGCTCACGTTCTGACATCATATGTCTCTTTGCAGGACATCAGAAGAAAATCATGTTAGCAATAGATCGACTGAGGAAGATATCGGGCAGTCTGCACCTTCAACCGATGCCAATTAGTCCAGTGTCTTCTTCTGAGGTTCAGGCAACTTCTAACATCCCACATTTCACAAGCAGCAGGTCACCAGGTTCAATCATATCAGGCAATCCTCATGTCGAAAGTTTCAGTCCAATATCTCTGAGAACCTACAGTCCTTCGTACGAGATGATGAGGCATGTCAACCTAAGAAGTTCAGGAGAGCATGTTACTCTGTCCCCATCTCAAGTAAATGTACCCTATTTCAGTTCTGGATCTGTTCAGCCAAACCCTGGAAGCCGCCTTGCGAATGCTTTTCCTCTCAGTTGTCAGTCTTGCTCATCCTTTCGAAGAAACTGTGAGAACGTATGTCAGAATGAAATCATTGGTCCTGCACCTCCCCTTCCATGTAAAAGCAATTACAAACCAGGCCTAAGCTCAACACTGACCAGAAATGGAATCGTGTTGTTAACCAAAGAAATGGAAAATGTAAATCTAAACCACCCACACCAAGATTGGTTTCCTGAAAAGAAACAAATTGGGAAAATGAGAAGCAGAGGTCGAGAAATGTCGTGTGACATGTATTCTGGAACGAACGATTACCATTTATCGTCCTATGGAACCCTACCGAGAGGACTTTCGTTCAAGGGCAAAGGGTCCAGTCTCTGTCAGCATTATGGAAGACATAAAAATAATTTCTACGATTGGTATGAAGCGGAAAATAGACCAGTGGAATCATTTTCGAATGCAGGAGTGGGACGTGATTTTGATAGGCAAATGACTAAGCCACCAACACCACCAAAGCGCATGAATTCATTCAAAAACGATACACCTGTGTTTGGAATTGCTGGAGAGAAGCTACGTTCGGAAGCATCCACTCCCTTCCACTCTTCTGGTCTACGTCTGCTTGATGCCGTCAATCTCGAAGGAAACTTTCATCGTTTCTGTGATGAGAATTACAGACCATTTGCTTTCAGTCATCCAGAAAATCAACAGTTCAATCGAGAAAGATTTCGTTCAAATGAAACTGCTGTGCCAACTTGTTTAAACCAAGCACCAGCTCATGGTGCATATTGTGATATGACCTACAGAAGGGATTTTAATATGAGCAAAAGTTCAGGGGTTGCCGAGATTCAAGAAAAAATTAACCAATACGCCACTGAGCTGGATGACTCTGGCCTCAGCAGCAGTCAAAACCTGTCATCGGTAAGCCTAAATTCAACTGACTCAAGTGGGACCTTAGATGGTAACTCGCTGCCATTTGCCAATGAAGACTTTGGGACTATAAAGGAACGAAATAGTACGTCATCAAATGTAACGGACAAATCTTCAGAAGTGACATCTGCTGAGCAAAAAGAAGTTGATAAAAAGGAGTATGCCAAAGGTGGGTTTATTCTCAAAAGTAACTATATCTTCATCTGCAAACTCAAATTTTCATATGAGATGAGTTGGTGTAACCTACTTTGAAGCTCTGTCTCTTCGTAATGTTGTCCCTAAATTCTGTCTGATGGACTTCATGCCTACATCACTAGTAGTAGTAGTAGTAGTAGTACTACTACTGTAGGCATGAAGTCCATCAGACAGTAGTAGCCTACTGCTGCTGCTGCTGCTGCTGCTGCTACTACTACTACAAATAATAATAATATCATTATCATATATGCTAGGGCAGGATTGACCAACAGTCTTTACGTTTATTCTTACTTTGAAAGGAAGTCAGTGGAGCATTCCTCTTTAAAAAATTTATAATATGAGAGTACCTTGATACATTACTGATACATATTGGTAAATATGAGGACACACTGGAGGTGATGGATTATATGGTCCTGCCCATATGCATTCCTGCATATGGGCAAGACTGCAAGGATGTCATTGCAGTAGTCTATGGGTATCAAGATGCAGGAAATTATTAGTCATACCTATACCTAGCCAATACCTAATTATGACAGACTGAAACATTTTCCATTGATGAACAATCCATTTTGGCAGCATGCCAGTAATTAAGAGCAGTTTAAATTTAAATGACATGAGCACTGGCAAATTTATTCTAATGAAAAAGCTCTTACAAATATGCATTTAACTGCATTTAATTGAAAAGTGTACTCTTATGGATCTGATCTGCTATTCAATATACTGCTTGTGTTCTACTATTATGTGTACAGATAGTAGTTGTCATGAGTTGCCAAACAGTGTTACACAGAATGCAAATTCCACAAGGCATCAAAACTCTGGTTCCAAGAGGTATGTTCATCTGCGTCATATATTATTGTGAGTTCGCTATAAAAAGGGCAAAAACTAAAAGGGTGAAATGAAAGGTGCAATGAAAATGGAAAGTTGAAAAGGCAAGCATTAAAGCACTCAATAATGCAGGCAAAAATGATATGGACAAAAATAAAGTGAATTAAAATAGAGGCAAAGAATGAAAAAAGCAATTTATAGCCTATAGTCAAAAATTACTGTGTAAGCTATTTGTAAACAACACATAAACTGAAATTCCTTTATTTAAAAAACAGCAGCAGTTACATCTTCAAAGCTTGTATGCTTGTAACTTAAGAAAGATATTAAAAATAACTTAAGAAAGATAATAAATATCTTTCTTAAGTTATCGTGATTTGCAAGGTTATGATTGCTGGCTATTCCTCTTAATAGCCAAGAATCAAATGCCTGCCATCAGACATTTTGAGCAACCATCCCGAGTTTTCAAACAATTGAGATTCAAACTGCAGAGTTGCCCAGTTTGTAGTGTACTGTTAACAATAGAAAAGACACTGTCGTGAATTGTTTTTTGGTATACTTAATTAAATGCTATTGAAAGTTCTACATGCATTCAGCGGCATTTGTAATGCAAACAATCATGTATGTACACCACACAATGTCTAATACTGATCAAAAACTTTCCTAGACTGCATTTGATACTTGCTTTACATGGCCTAAAACCTGCCATATCTGCAGGCAAGTCTAGACATGTCTATGACACATCACAATTTGTCCTGTGTGAACAACACCCACATGATAAAATGCGCTCTGGGCCTCTGGCCAACATCATACCAACCCCAGCACTGCGTTGACCAATCACAGTCCACAGCCTAGACACACTCGAGCAAAGCAACAACTCAAATACTCGACATTAGGTCATGAAAAATTCTGCTTGAGTGCAAGTCATCTGCCAGCCAATCACAAACAGATCAGCAACCTCATGACTCATCATTGTTGTTTCATAGAAAATTCACCTTTAATGCATGTTTAAAACTTGCTGACTCATCAGTGGAAACTACTGCTCAGAGGCAGCGAATCTTTTAATCTCTTAAAATCAACCTTCATGATTCTCATTCCCTGTACGCAGTTGTTGCAAGCTACATAGTGTTCCATTTTCATTTGGTTACAACTCTGTTCATTCTTCAATGTATCGATAAATTTCTTGTGCAGTGCAATTAATATCTTCATTTCCAGTAGATCTTCTTGTTAAAAGTTTTCTCCATTTGAAACCATTACCAGAACTGACATCTTGGCTTGGTGTTTTTTTAACAAATTCTAAACATCTTTCTTACTTGCTTGTCTTCCCAAACTGTTCAGTGTCTTGGACCGGCAGGAATTTTCCCACTGCAGGAGAACTGGTGCCAAATTTATTAATTATTTCTTTTTTCGTTTTCGATCACCTAAATTCTTCAAAATGTATTTAAATTGATTTATATGCATGTTTAGCCAATTCTATGAGTCTACTGCCCTTTAAATGCTAGCCTAATAAGTGTTTCTTGTTATGACTTTTAAAAATATAATAGCCATTTCTTGATTCCGATACAATTTGACCAGTTTCTTGACTTGCTTTTCGAACTGGCAACTGAGGGCTCACACACCGGCACGGTCCGTGGACCACTACTTTGGGAAGCACTACTTTAGATAAAACAAAACTTATTTTAAAACACAGTGAACATTAAGCATCAAACGCATGACTAATAAATAATAAGATGACAGAAAATTATATGAAAAACGCAGACTTGTATACGAGACATAAAACTCGAGACCGAGACCGAGACAGTGGGGTCCGAGACCGAGACAGTGGGGTCCGAGACCGAGACCGAGACGAGACACCAGGTCCGAGACAGTTCGAGACAGTTCAAAACGAGTGAAATGCACATTGGACCCAAGTCCTGAAACAATTTTTCTCAACTTTTGAAGTCTAATACAAGGGTTAAGTCACTGAAATCAGCCGATCACCTGAATTGTATAAACTAACAAGAAATTAAATATTTCAGCCATTCTGAAATCTTCTAAATTATTCTGAAATTTAAACCAACAAAATTCCATTTAGGCCTATTAGCGATTTAGCGACATAGCCTAAGTCACATCACTCACCTTGAGAAACTATAGATGTTGTTCCAAGCGTTTCGCTTATGTTGGCTTTACACAAATGACGAACGGCATGCCATTTTTTGTTTTTCATTGATTTCAAACTGCGTCAGTGCAAATTTCACTATTTCAGGTTCAGGTTCAAGACATTTTAAGATATTTGGAGATTTTGGACTGAAAGTGCAAACTTAAGACTGCTTTTTTCAATACTCTTAAATCTTAATACCAGAAACACCGCTTTTTTAAAACATTCTGTCTGTTTGGCACTTCCGATTAACTAGTTATCCGTTCGGCACAAGACAATTTTATAGCGTAATACTGTACGAAGTTCCGAACAAAATACAGTTTGTACGAGAACTTTGGAGACCGCTTCTACAAGAGAACAAGACTTTCGCTTCGAGACAGTTTCCAAAAAGACAAGACTTTCGCTTCGAGACAGTTTCCAAAAAGTCGAGAAATGATTTCGAGACTGAGACCGAGACAGTGGGGTCCGAGACGGAGACCGAGACATCAAAAAACCTGTCTCGAGACGTCTCGAGACCGAGACAGTGTCTCGAGACAATACAACTCTGGAAAAACGTAAAACCTTTCTTTGATTGTGTATTACACCTTTATAGTATTACTCTCATATAATGTGCTTTATTTTTTTCCATATTATTTTTCACCTTTCTGATGGCATGTTTTTGATTTTGCCATTTCATTATTTTGCCATTTTGATGGATGCCTTGCAATTGTGATGTAGCATGAACCTCGAATGCTTACAGGGTCAGTTAAAATTCTAAAAATGATTCCTATTGCATAATTATATAGAGTTAAATATATTGTACATATAAATGATTAGATATTTGAATCTGTAAATGCATTTGCTTGTGTATAAACTGATTTAATCAAATCGGTATATGTATTCTTATAAATCTGTGTTCTTTAAATCTGTAAAAGACAAAGAATAGTGATAATGGTCTCTGCTGGTATTATGGGAGCTTGAAATTACTTTAATCATCCAAATTTAGGGCAATTTAATCATGTTAATGTTTACTTCATTGGACTGTTGTAAAAATTAGCCTTTATGTTTTTTCCAGGAACACAGAAGCAGTTTTTGATGATATTGATGGAATGCTGCTAGGACTTACGCAAGAACTTGATGAAATGCTTAAACTTCAGACTTAAACATCTTCAGTACAGCTTTCCAAGTCCTCACTGTTGCCTTTTGGCGTTGTTTTCTTGCTAAGGAAATGGCATCATCCTTCCCATCTGAAAGCACAGCAGTCCGCAAAATGACAACTGTCAGTTGCCACGACGTTAGATTGTTCTATATTAGCACTTGAAGGAAAATAAGTGTGTACAGGAGTAGGAACAGACTTAGAATTAGCATTGTTACATTTCTCCTAACTGAACTACTGACTGACATAGCTTTAGTATATGTATAGTAAAGTACTAATACAACAAACTGGAAGTTGTTCCATGACATCATATTTTGTGACAGCAGCTATTGTAGAGTGGATCAACACTTTATCTTTAAACCTGAGGCATCACTATTAATTAAAAAAATAATAAATACTAAGGTGTGTTCTGTTACTATATTATGTTGGCATATCAAGAGTAACCCAGCATTCATATTGAACTGTATCATCACTATCACTTGAAATCACATTAGTTATTGCTGTAAAACCTGTAATGGATTTCCTTCAAAGAACATTTTCAGCGCTGGACTAATGTTGAGAGAGACCTTTACTGAATGAATCTTACCTTGAACCATTTTAACTACTAGCTAATTTGCATATGAGCCTACTCAGAGTCGCTCTGCACTAGCCTATTATGTTAAGTTTCCTTACGAACAAAAATATTACATCAGTTAGCAAAACAATGCACAGTAAGCTAGAAGAGTCACCAGTGGTGGGCCCACGCACACACGTGGAACCGTCCAATGGATTCCCATCGAAAGCTGACAGATGGCATGGATGTTCAGCGTCTCTGAACCAAGTTGCGTCGATAGAGTAGAGCAGCCGCTGGTGTTAGCTGACGAGCAGTTCCTCACTGGTAGAAGATGACGCACGTCCGGCTATTCGTCGAGGCACAAGGAGTACGCAGAAACTATATTAAGTATGTTAGAAATCTCTAATTAGAGTTATCGAGGTTGCTTGTGCATATACAATATTTTTATTCCAGGACTGGATATTTTGCTCCAGGACCAAGCCACTTTTACTGCAACTACTTAGTTACCTGATGTTATATTACCTAAACATCGCATCTTACCAGAAGGCCAATAGAGTTATATGGCTAGCCTTTGCAAGTGCTGTTTGCAAGGTTAATTATATTATAAATTTGTAACGCGCGCATGGTCACACCGAAATGTGAATCTGATGATGATAATCCAACAACATTAAAATGTTTTGAACTTTGATTTGCATCTTAGAAACATGCTACCAGTATTATTTTGTTAATGCTTGACATAAAGTCTAGCAAAAATAACAACAAAGGTGATTGCATTGCAAAGTAATTATTTTAATTGTTCATAATTTAAAATATCTTTAATTTTTTCTCATAATCTTCAAAACTGGTTTTGTTGTTATTACACAAATGAACAGGCCAGAACTCACACAGTTTTCTGTCTTGATTTGAAAACTTTTTATGATACAAAATGATCGAAGTAGTACAGCTCGTATAAGCTGTATACTGGTAATGTTATATAACTACCTATTCCTAAAAAAGGTTAAAAAACTACAGAAACATTGAAGTTTCACAACAAGCTTTGCAGATTTTGTCAAGTAGACTGTTAATTACATACTGCATAGTATATAAAACTCGGTATTTAACTAACACAAAATACAGTTCACTAATTTGATGTTGTATTTAAGAGTACATAGTACATTTGCAGATCTGACGTCAACATACAAATCACAAACCATTTGATACATGATAATTAACATTTTTAGTATTTTAGAATTATAACCAATAAAAGACTAATTTCTGTAACTAGATATAGTATAAAACTATAGTTTAACAACATGCATTTATCATCTTCCCCAAAAACAATGTCATATGTTGAAGGTACGGTGAGCATATTAAGTCGCTGTATGTGGTAAAAATAACATGGGGACTGATGACTTGCATCATGCAAGTTACATTATTGTTTGCAGGGTGCAACCTGTGGTAGGAAGTAATGTATGGGAAAATATCTCCGCACCCGACTATTTGTATCAGTAGTGGTGCAGAGCTCACTGCTTTTATTAGTGACTAAATTGTCTGTTTTTTGTCGAATTCTCATCAGGACACAAAAACTCAGTAAAAGGAATAAAGTCAATCCAGTGACAGCTTCAGATTCTGTAGCGTTCCTAATCTTATGTTAATGTTTAACATATTCAAATGATGGCCCTCTAACACAGACTTCAATACATGCTCTAACTATTCAGTTCAGATTTGTATGAAAATACTTGGCCAGTTACATGTACACTCGGGCAACAGCTTTCAGTAGCCCTCCTTATAAAGACAGCGACACGTACAACAGTCACAGGGCATACAAATACGAGTATGACAAATGCAACCCTACTACAGGCGCAGTTTCTCCTGTTCGTTCGACATTCCATAATTTTACTTGGCATCAGAAAGTCCAGTCTGAATGAATACTATATGAGTCTCTGACAGTGACAAATAAATAAATAAATAAATAAATTAGTAATGGATATGATTTCATTTGGTGTACATATCACAGATACATATTACAGTTATACCAATAGATTACAGAACTGCAATGTCATAGTGAGAGTTTACTTAGTGCATTTCTCATAGCACCTGCATCATGCACTTCGTTCCCACGCAGAAAACGGGAGAAACTTAAAATCTCTTTTCTCAAAGACAGAGTTCCATCTCCAGTCTTTGAACATTACTTGAACGATTTTGATTCAAATGTGAGCTGGTTCAGCATAAATGTTGTTGCATTCAAATGAAGCAAGGAACTTTGAGCGCAAATCTAGTTAAACCCTGTATGCTTTTACAATGGTTTCGTTGATTCTTAAAGGTGATTCTTAAAAGATGAAGCAATGATTGACTGGGAATGAGAGCCAGCTGTTCATTGCCTAAACTCAGCCAATCAGAGAACAGTTTCCTTAATAGTCACTTTTCCAGAAAGCACTATGATAACCACTCCTCCTGCTTCGTCTCTGCACATTACCACTCCTCTGGTATGTAACTAACATGTCTTGGTTGCCACTAGCGAAGATCACATTGTTCAAGACTTGTCTGTAGTCAGGGACTCATCGCTGTCTGAGATGGCACGCATTCGACCGATTTCTGCACACCGACGATGTCTCATTCCAGGAAGACCACTGGCGACATCGACTGAAGCTGGTCGAGTTGACAATGTTGTCATCGTCGGTGTTTTCTGTGCAGGGGGAGTGGATGAAGCTACTAATAGAGATGCTGATATGGTCGATATCGGTATCTTTTCCTGTTGTTCTGATGTGGTTGCTGTTGACGGGGCTGATGCCTTGGCATTCAGCGACGTCACTGGCAAAGTCAATGTACCCATTGTCATCCGTTTTGATGTAAGCGAGAGGAAGTTTGGTCGAACAGGCGAAGTGGCAGCAGGCGAATCTGGTTTGCACTGGTTTCTAGAAGTCTCGCTTGGCTCTTCACGCTTGTTTTCAAACCACGACTCAGATAGTTTTGCATCATTTGCTGGAGAACTTGTTGGTAGTGTTAAAGAAGTGCTAATCTCAGGCAGTGGTTCTTCACATATGATGGAAGGACTTGGTTTGCTTAACATCATCGGATGTCTGTCTAAGTTTATACTGACATTCAGCGAGATGTCATCACCAGCTTTGAGCTTCGTTGATGCATCTGGGTGCTGTATATTCGTCTGCTGGACTTCTGCTGTTGTTCCTTTGTCACTGTTTAAGCTGTCGCTGTATGAAAGCGAGAAGTTGGGATTTCTTTTTGTCGTAGTTTTCTTTTCCTTGTCAGCTGAGCTATCGTCACCACTGCTGTATAGCTTGCTGAGGCGAATCTTTTCGTCTGTAGTCGAGTCTGTCGTCAGAGAATCTGACTTGTCATCAGACTGATGAATACCCATCAGACTGGCTCTGTTGTAATCACGAGGGGATGAGTCTTCACTAGTCTGGCGGGGATATGGATCAAACATGTTGATGTCCTCTAGCTCGTGATGGCTACGCGGACGAGGGTGTGACTTGGACCTGCTCAAATGCGAACCAACCAACAGTCCAATTGAGGCAGTCCCTGACGAGCAACTAACTGGTGGAGTTTGTGAACTGCCTGGTTGAATCACTGATTCTTTCCACAAATTATTTGGATCAGGTCGGGTTGTTACGCTTGATGAGCTTCTTTGCAAGTGACACGTTGGCTTCTCGCCCCACTCTGCGCCAGGTAAGGAAGGTAGTAGTTCCGACCTGTTGGCACTGGGTTCATCTTGTGACCCCTGCGGCCAGCAGACAGATCCTCTTGGGCTGAATCCTCTGGCAAAATATGGTGTCAGTCCTCCAAGGCTCATCGGAGTGAACGCCTGACCGTCAGCAGGGGATAACAGTCGTGGGGTGCTGTCTGGCGTGCTGGAGCGACTGACGGCATTCTGCCTTGACAGTAAACCACGGTGACCCTTTGACCCACTCGTCCACTGTGGCGTCCTAGCAGTTTCCACCTGCTGAGACGACAAACGTTTTGAGAAGGCGTCAAGGGACTGGACAGCAGACCCTGAAGGAAAACTGGGAAGCTGGATGGAGATGCAGTCTCGAGACTCAGAAGACTGTTGACACAAAGAAGACTGGGATGCTCTGTGTTCCGTGCCATCCGGAAGGAAAACTCTCGACTCTGAAAATAAATTTAACAATTATTTTGTCACTCAGCATATTTCTCTTGCAGACCATTGTATGCTGAGGAACAAAAATTGTCCATCAGTTGCCAAAATAACATAATTGCTGATTAGTAACACACCATTTGCCTTATAATGCATCAAAGTAAAATCTAAGCACGTCACAAAATGAAGGGAAGAATGCCACGTCTGCTTATGACACCACATCATAAATGAATGCGAGCGTTTTAAAGATTTTTAATTAAAATACATCTTGGAGTCTTACTGCTACCAGTCTCAAAAGGTCTAACTCTCAACATTCATGAACATAGAATGACTCATGAAAGAACCTAAAATTATTATCGGATATGCCCATCAAATCTGTAAACGCTATGCGGTAATGGCCAAAAAGTACTAAAATGATGAAAAGATGACCCTAAGACAAACCTGTCCGGATGATTGGAAGCTGCAGTTGCTGATGACATGGGTAGAGTGATTGTAAGCCAATTCCTGTTTTTCAGAAACAGTCCAAATACATTCAAAATATATCCACAGCAGGGACAGCTACTGATTCCTCTGAACAGGTTCTTAAGGATGTTATATGAATTTTTGTAGTAAATTAAATTTAGAATTTGGGAACACAACAAGAGAGTGGGAAGGGTTGCAAAAATGGCTATAACAGAGAAGGAGCAGGAACACAAGTAAGACTAGAACTACAGTAAGGCAGTTCCAGAGATGCTAAGCCAAGAAGATAGTCAATGACGAAGTAAACCATGATCAAGGCAGACGACTTGTTGATGACTGATTGCAAAGACCAGTTTACAGTACAGAAAGACATGTAGAGTATCAGTGAAGTGATGTTTAGTTAAACCAGATTGGTGGGGCTGAGGAGTGAGTTAGAAGAAGGTAGCCTAACACAAAATGTTAAAACATTCTGAACCATTACTAATCACAGGCACACATTAGATATCTAGAACTATGTTTGAACAGTTGACTCATCAAAACCATTTTTAGTCGATCTGTATCTTACTACCTCCAAGATGCAATATGGTCTTTTGAGTATATTTAAAACTTTGACAGTTGCTGATTTGTTACTGCTTCACCACAATGCCAAACAACAGACAAAACTGCAGGAAACAGAAATGACATAACAAAAGCTTGGGATGTTGGTGGTGAAAGCGAGAGATGGTGCTAACCATTTGTTCCACTGCCGTCTTGCCTTTCCGGACTTGGTGGACATATGTTAAATGTGAAGTTTGTAGGTAAAGACCCTTGACGACAGACACTCTGGTGTACGGAAGAAGTCTGCGATGCATTACAATCGTCTCCTTTTTCTGGCAGTAATCCTTCAACATAGCTTAGCTTGTCATCTGAATTCAGCTCCTAAAGCAGAGTAAAATAGTTTAAAATGCAGACACTGATTAATGCATCAAGTTTTTGTTACATTCTTTTTATGCTACCAAAAATAGTTGTGTCTAGAAAATACAGTCAACTTAAATTATTTCAAGATATAAAATTCAGAAAAGGCATTCAGTTGAGCAAGTTAAACTCCTGTTAAACTTCCACTAACTTTGGCCTTTGCTCTGTTCTGGATTTTCCTCAGTTCATTGTTCCTGGCCTCTTCTTCTTCCATCTCCTGTAGAACTTCTGCTTCCAGATTAGCATATTCATCCATGTGTTTATGCGACTCCTGATGAAAACAGACTTTGTACAGACAATTTTTCAGTACAAAACAACTAGTGATAAAAGCCTTAGGTGTTACGAGAATACACTATTAGATGCATTCAGTTTTGATTCAATATATTTACCACAGAATCCAGGATTCACACAGAAATGCCACGTGTACCCGTGCTTAAGGATACTCGTCTTAATAATAGTGGTAAAATCTTCACATCTTAAGCACAAACACAAGCCAGATTGCTCAAGAGTCCTTAATTAAAACTTATCACAATTAAAAGTTTATGCTGACAGATGTGCATACCGCTATGGTGGATGATATGTGGAACTGAAGTGATGTCGAAAATAGGGAGAAGAGTAACAGTCAGGTATTTGATTAGTTAAAAGTGCTTTAAGTGATTTCAAGATAGAGAAACATATGCTCCTACCTCTAGATGTTTCATCAGGACAGCCACAACTACATTCACAAGTACAAACTGAGCCATCAGGACAAAGATGACGAAGAAAACTGGAGCAATAATACGGCTGACACAGCAGTTGTGGGTGCAATCATCTGATGCATCACAGTCATCACGCAAAGTATCCTAAGATCATAAAAATAAACATCTTTAAAACTGCATGGCATCATAATGTACTTTAACACTTTAACGATGAGCTGTATTGGTTTCCCAGTCATTTTAGTACACGCTTGTCATTAAAGAGTTAATCAAGTCAAACAAAGAAAAAAAGCAATTGATTTTCAATTGACATTAGATTTTTATTGCAAATTTTGAAATGGTAGTGCAGACAAGATATGGACTCTTGTGAAGGATCAAAACCAAGAGCCCCACGACCAAATGCAAAATGCAACCAAGTCCAGGCTAAAATAAGAACCACACTTACAATCTATGCTTCTACTGGCAAAATCAGAAGAGAATCAAGTACAGCACAGTGATTACAATCAGACCAAACTCATCTTTATATTTAACAACTCTTACCTTCATGATTCCATTCCAGTTGTCACCAGTTGCAACCCGAAAGAGTGTCAAGAACGCCATTCCAAAGTTACGGAAGTGAGCATGCTTATCGAGTCCTTCACATGGATGAGCATATGAGCACTCTGAAAAGTAGCATGAAATGGTACAATGTCTCATATTTCACAATAATTATTCACTTGCTGACTAAAGCATCAATTTTTGGAGTTTAAAAGTTCACGAACAGTGCAAAGAAAAATGTTGACAGTAAAAACACAGCAACTAAATATTGACAAACTTTAGAAATGATGTGGATCAAATGACTACACAGTAATATATCAAAAAGCAGAAAGTGCAGTAAATAATATCTATGGTACAGATATTTTTTATTCTATGCAAACACAAATACTGACATAGATGGTAAACAGTCATTTCAGCTATGTCTTCATAAGTAAGTGGTAACAACATTCCAAACTATGTGCATCCTGTGCCTACGAAAGCCAAGCAGCCTCCTTTTCAAAACACTGATAACATAACATAACATCTAACATAACAAGGGGTTTAAGTGGTTCAGAAGACGTGTAGTCTGTGTTACCGAGATTATTGATCCTTACCAACTTTTCCAAACAGTTCCACACCAAGTGCAGCAAATATGTAGAAGAGGAGGAAGAAGAGTAAGCCAAGATTGCCAACTTCAGGCAATGCCTGCATAACTGTATCGAGCAGCGCTCGGACTGAGCGTGCCATCTTCAACAGTTTCAGCACTGTCAACAAATAGACTAAATAGTTGGCAACAGACTCAACAGTAACTTTAAAAATCATCTGTTCTAGCTACTAAGAAGTAAACACTACCCTTACAAATCACCTGCTCTTCATTCCCTAGACTGGTTTATGGTACCTAGCGTATCAACCTCACCCTGGCACTTCTCATCTATAAAGCATGTGTGAATCATCTGCCATCCTACTTCTTATCCATTGGTCGGCATCCATTCACAGTTGCTGGTTCCTTCATCTAGAATTCTTTTCCTCCTCATGTTTGCAACTCTTCTACCAAGATTATCTTCTGCTCTCAACTGGAAACTTATCTCTTCCGGTTCGTTTCCTTTTGCCTGGCTTCAATGTGAACTTATGTGTAAGATGAGATGATATTATCAATAAATTACCGCAGATCTGGGGAAAAAATGACTAATCCTTGGGGTAGACCAACTTTTGGAGAACCTCTCATGAGTTTCTCTTAATTGGCTGTATATAAAGTTTCAATTACAATTACAATCAAATTACAAATTGATATTGTAAATTAGCACTGCACTTCACGTCCACACTGATATATATATTTGATGTATTATTAATTAGCTAATAATGTTTTTGGTATTTAAGATTAAGGTTAAATTGTGCACATTTGTAACTGCCATTGTTACTTTTATATCAATTTGCACATTAATTCCACTAAATATTTGTTTAATTCAATTAAAAATTACATAAATTTATCACATTAAACAATCAAAATCATAATAATGCTTATGTGTTGAACATGACTATAAAGTCTATAAGAATCAAGATTATAAGCTCATTAATCTGAATAACATCTTTCACAATAAGAAATAAAATAATAAAAAAGTAGAAAAATGTTTACTCCATCTTACCTCTTGCAATTCTCATAACTCTCATTACTCGTATGATAGTCGGGTTGATAGGTATGAATTTAGACTTGATTTCTTCGAGAGCTATTCCCACAATGGAAAGCACAACTATTCCAACATCCAGTTGATTCCATCTGAAAAAGTATGACAATGATACTTGACTATACCTCTTCAAAATGCTAGATATGTCTAGCTGTGTTTCATTGCCCCTTCCCCCCACTTAAAAATCAACAATTACTTGAGCACAAGGTGCGGACTTTACAACTTTCAACAAAATTAATATAAAAACTAAACTGTTCAAACAAGGCAACTCTTGGTACACACAGTTGTGACAACAGTAAGGATAAATAGCTAAATGCTGTCAAGACCTTGTAAGTTAACCATACAAAACTTAATTAAATAAACTGTGCTAACAGAAGTTTCTCCACACAATGACAACAAGTAATTTAGGTAGGTTACTTTTTACGAAATCTTGTAAGAAGCAGTAACTACCTGTCCTTGATGTATCGGAATAAACCCAGAGCAATCACTTTGGCAATTGCCTCCAAAACGAAGACAGATGTGAACAAAAAGTTGAATATCTTCAGTGCAAAACTCAACTCCTGTAAACATAGCATAACATAGTTGATCAACGACAGAGCTTCAAACGCACTGATACTCGATGAACTGTCATTCCACATTCCACACATCACCAAATATTAGATGAAGGTAGTTAGGGGGGGGCTCAGACACTCAGTCATTTCAAGTTGATGTAAAAGTTTCGTTTTCACTACCAGTTTGAAGGTAATGGTCTGTAGATCAATATTCGTCCGAGGGGAAAGCATGCAGAAAAAAATTAAGCGTGGGGGCTCGAAAACCCCCTCTGGCCTATGGGAAATATGTGTATTTTTTCCAGTCATTTCAAATAGATGCAAAAGTTTCTTTTTCAGTACCAATTTGAAGGTAATGGTCTAATGACCAATATTGGTCCGAGGGGAAAGCATTCAGATAAAAAAATGAAGCGTGGGGGCTCGAAAAACCCCTCAACCTATGCAAAATATGTGTATTTTGCTCCAGTCATTTCCATTAGATGCATAAGTTTCGTTTTTCAGTACCAATTTGAAGGTAATGGTCTCTAGATCAATATTGGTCCGAGGGGAAAGCATTCAGATTAAAAAATGAAGCGTGGGGGTTCGAAACCCCCACCTCCGTCCTTTGCGAAATATGTGGATTTTACTCCAGTCATTTCAAATAGATGCAAAAGTTTCTTTTTCAGTACCAATTTGAAGGTAATGGTCTATGGATCAATACAGGTCCGAGGGGAAAGCATTCAGATAAAAAAAATAAAGCGTGGGGGTTCGAAATCCCCGGCCTATGCTAAATATGTAAACTGTTGTAACTTTTGATTGGATGGTCCGATTTGAACATATTTGGTATGTATGGATTCAGAATCATGAGTTGCAAGTGATATTGACATGCACATTGCACATAAAAGCGTGTATTGCATATAAAAGCGTGGTGGTTCTAAATCCCTTTTCCGGCCTATGCGAAATATTCATATTTTGTTCCAGTCATTTCCAGTAGATGCATAAGTTTTGTTTTTCAGTACCAATTTGAAGATAATGGTCTCTAGATCAATATTGGTCCGAGAGGAAAGCATTCAGATTAAAAAATGAAGCGTGGGGGTTCGAAACCTCCCTCCGTCCTTTGCGAAATATGTGGATTTTACTCCAGAGTATTTCAAACAGATGGAAAAGTTTCTGTTTCAGTACCAATTTGAAGGTAATTGGCTACAGATCAATACTGGTACGAGGGGAAAGCATTCAGATAAAAAAAATTAAGCGTGGGGATTCGAAAGCCCCTGGCCTATGCGAAATATGTAAACTGGTGTAACTTTTGATTGGATGGTCCGATTTGAACATATGTGGTATGTATGGATTCAGAATCATGAGTTGCAAGTTATTAACATGTATATTGCACATAGAAGCAGTGATGGTGCCAGTGTTGACGCATATCCACAAAACTAAAGAAAGTTTCATAAGAAAGTTGCTAATAAACCGGCTATAACAAATTGAACGTACATATACCGGGGTAGTTAAGTATTGCATATTGTTCTTGTCCAGCTACTTCGCACATGTACACTTGCAAAGACGTGTGCATTTCAATTTTGCCTTCATGCACTTGCAGAGAGAGCAGGTACTTGTGCAAGTGCACTTCACATCCAGGTGGAATACATCCCTGGCGAGGGGAAGCGAGGTCCATATGGGAAGCAGCTTGCCTTCCTCTTCCTTCCACCCATGATTATTGGGGTTGTTCAAAGGCATCATGGACTAGGCATCGACACTAGGCATTATGAGCTGTGACACAGTTGTCCATATGCTCGCTTTGAATACACTTCTATTGAAATGTTGATCCAAAGCATTGGTTGTTGGGGGAATTCTCTCCACGTCCCTAGTCTTCTGTGAGAACACCTTCATTCGGACGAGGTCAACGTCAATGTCATCGTTGGAGTCATTGGAGTACAGCCTACAGACAAATTTCGATGCCACTTCTTTCAGCCTTGGCGATGTTTGAAATGGAGTGTCGACGACAGTTGCAAATTCCTCCTTGAGGGATGGCACTTCGTGCATCAACTTTCAGCTATGAAAAAGATGTGTACATCACTGCAGGTGGTGAAGTCCATCATGTAGGAAACAGTCCACTAATGGAGCAATGGAACCATGAAGAAGCAGACACTCGTGTCCTTATACATCTCTTCCAGGCACTTCAAACATGGTCACTTGGGATGGTTCATACCGGAGATACTGATGTTGTCGTAATTCTGTTGAGTAATTTCCATCATATCAAGGCTCTAAATCCTGCTGCAGAAATCTGGATCTTGTTCAAAATGGGAAAGCAAACTAGAATGATCTCCCTGAACACTATCGCCTCAAACCTTGGAACGACAACGCATTTACAGGATCAGACATTTACAAGATCAGGATCGTTCAAGTTCAAGGGTAAGAGATACTGTTGCAAGTTGATGCACGAAGTGCCATCCCTCAAGGAGGAATTTGCAACTGTCGTAGACACTCCATTTCAAACATCGCCAAGGCTGACAGAAGTGGCATCGAAATTTGTCTGTAGGCTGTACTCCAATGACTCCAACGATGACATTGACGTTGACCTCGTCCGAATGAAGGTGTTCTCACAGAAGACTAGGGACGTGGAGAGAATTCCCCCAACAACCAATGCTTTGGATCAACATTTCAATAGAAGTGTATTCAAAGCGAGCATATGGACAACTGTGTCACAGCTCATAATGCCTAGTGTCGATGCCTAGTCCATGATGCCTTTGAACAACCCCAATAATCATGGGTGGAAGGAAGAGGAAGGCAAGCTGCTTCCCATATGGACCTCGCTGCCCCTCGCCAGGGATGTATTCCACCTGGATGTGAAGTGCACTTGCACAAGTACCTGCTCTCTCTGCAAGTGCACGAAGGCAAAATTGAAATGCACACGTCTTTGCAAGTGTACATGTGCGAAGTAGCTGGACAAGAACAATATGCAATACTTAACTACCCCGGTATATGTACTTTCAATTTGTTATAGCCGGTTTATTAGCAACTTTCTTATGAAACTTTCTTTAGTTTTGTGGATATGCGTCAACACTGGCACCATCACTGCTTCTATGTGCAATATACATGTTAATAACTTGCAACTCATGATTCTGAATCCATACATACCACATATGTTCAAATCGGACCATCCAATCAAAAGTTACACCAGTTTACATATTTCGCATAGGCCAGGGGCTTTCGAATCCCCACGCTTAATTTTTTTTATCTGAATGCTTTCCCCTCGTACCAGTATTGATCTGTAGCCCATTACCTTCAAATTGGTACTGAAACAGAAACTTTTCCATCTGTTTGAAATACTCTGGAGTAAAATCCACATATTTCGCAAAGGACGGAGGGGGTTTCGAACCCCCACGCTTCATTTTTAATCTGAATGCTTTCCCCTCGGACCAATATTGATCTAGAGACCATTATCTTCAAATTGGTACTGAAAAAACAAAACTTATTCATCTACTGGAAATGACTGTGGCAAAATACGCATATTTCGTATAGGCCGGAAAAGGGATTTAGAACCCCCACGCTTTTATATGCAATACACGCTTTTATGTGCAATGTGCATGTCAATATCACTTGCAACTCATGATTCTGAATCCATACATACCAAATATGTTCAAATCGGACCATCCAATCAAAAGTTACAACAGTTTACATATTTAGCATAGGCCGGGATTTCGAACCCCCACGCTTTATTTTTTTATCTGAATGCTTTCCCTCGGACCTGTATTGATCCATAGACCATTACCTTCAAATTGGTACTGAAAAAGAAACTTTTGCATCTATTTGAAATGACTGGAGTAAAATCCACATATTTCGCAAAAGACTGACGTAGGTGGGGTTTCGAAACCCCCACGCTTCATTTTTTAATCTGTATGCTTTCCCCTCGGACCAATATTGATCTAGAGACCATTACCTTCAAATTGGTACTGAAAAAACGAAACTTATTCATCTACTGGAAATGACTGGAGCAAAATACACATATTTTGCATAAGTTGGAGGGGTTTTCAAGCCCCCACGCTTCTTTTTTTATCTGAATGCTTTCCCCTCGGACCAATATTGGTCATTAGACCATTACCTTCAAATTGGTACTGAAAAAGAAACTTTTGCATCTATTTGAAATGACTGGAAAAAATACACATATTTCCCATAGGCCAGAGGGGGTTTTCGAGCCCCCACGCTTAATTTTTATCTGCATGCTTTCCCCTCGGACGAATATTGATCTACAGACCATTACCTTCAAACTGGTAGTGAAAACGAAACTTTTACATCAACTTGAAATGACTGAAGAAAAATGCACAGGCACGTTCCTCCACTAAGTCAAGAGTACATACAACTAAATTAACTGGATCCATTACCAATAAGTAATTCCTTCGCCATTTAAACTGAACTGCCTAAACCAAAAAGTGAAAGATATGAATATGACACTAAAACAACAATTGACATAAGGCATGAAATGACAAAATGATGTAATAACCTACTTTTCTTGAGTAAATATTTTAGTACTCTCCCTTGCATAAAATGATCAAACTCAAACAGAAATACTTTTACTTTTAACAAAGTAATACCTATCTTTTTGTACTTTACTGAGCTACAGTGTATGCTTGAAAGTTTGTTACAAAAACAGATATGATATTTACTTGAAACCATGTTGTACAGGGCAAACAGAGGCAAATTTGGGCATCTGTCACTCACACAATATAAAACTGCTATAACACATAGACATAATCAAACCTTTGGCATATCGTAATACTCTATGGACATCGTCATTACATTGACACCAATGACACAGGCGATTGCCAGGTCAAAGTATTTGCTGCCAATGACCGTGTGGAGCCAGAGTCGCGGTTTGGAATAGTGTGACCAGTATGGTGGCTGGAG
Organism: Aporrectodea caliginosa; assembly: GCA_020284085.1. Taxonomy (NCBI): domain Eukaryota; kingdom Metazoa; phylum Annelida; class Clitellata; order Crassiclitellata; family Lumbricidae; genus Aporrectodea; species Aporrectodea caliginosa. The sequence goes on along the minus strand of JACEVL010000385.1, from coordinate 1,118,701 downwards.
TAGTTCTTCAAAAACAATAACAAAACATCTTCATCGTATGACCAGCAAATCATATTGTTAAGCTAAGCTTAGCAATAACATCTGTGAGCTAAGCTGTCAGTTTCATTCAAGCAGTTGTTATAATTTTAAACCACCCTTAAAACGATTGTCTGCCATTTCAGAGATGTTTCATGTTGAATTTCTGAGAAAATCATTGCACATTCATGTATAGTTACATTGAAACTTTACTTATATAAAATTTTCACCCAAAAAATTAAAGAAAAGACTGCTGAAAATAGAGCTAGTACTTACTTTTTCTTTTGTGTTCCAGCTTCTTGGCATGGCGTGCTTCACGCCTTGCCTTTTCTTCTTGCTCCTGACTCTCGCGACATTTGTGGAAATTCTCAACAACGACACCAACAAACATATTGAGAACAAAAAACCCGACCAAAAGCAAAAAAGAAATGAAGTAGACAAGACACCACTCATTGTGATTGAGTCGTGGCTACAAAAGAAAAAGAAAAAACATGTAATATTTTATATTTTATATACTTGCTTAGATGTACCAATAATAATCAAACAAGAACGCGCAAAGATGCAGCATTTACATTGCAAGTGCTGCAGATACATGACCGTACCTTAGAAAACCCTGACAAAGTCAGAAAATAATAAATCAGCTCAGAGAACCATTAACGATGATATACGTCTGAAATAGTTATGTGCATAAGGTTCACCAATTATGCACAATGTATTATAACTCAAAATATCTAATGTTAAACTTCAGATACATAGCTAATTTTGAAAATTCTATTTTAATTTACAACTTAGACAAGAATTTATTTTCAATTTTTCAAAACTTTATCATGAGAGTTAATTAAACACGACATCAAATACTTGAAACTATTTCACTATTTGTGATAAAAACATGCAGTGTTGACCAAAAATCCAACAATACTAGCCCCATCTTCAGATACATAGCTACTATTTTAATTTACTTAGACAAGAATTTATTTTCAATTTTTCAAAACTTTATCATGAGAGTTAATTAAACACGACATCAAATACTTGAAACTATTTCACTATTTGTGATAAAAACATGCAGTGTTGACCAAAAATCCAACAATACTAGCCCCATCCAATGCAACAATAAACTCATTTAAAACATTTTCCGACTTTTTAGGGTTTTCTCAGGCTTGGTCACACATGCATCATACTATTGATAAATAATACGTGAGCAATGGTCGGCACAGTAACTGATTGCAAATATGTCTGGGGTTTAAGTCCTGGTGCATACTGTTAAACTGTGCCAAGCAAGAGAGGCTATCCCATTGATGGATAGCTGTTTGCGTGTTAAAATACTTCTGAGGACAACTGCTGAAGAGATATCTAATTAATGAGCAATTATTTTATCTAGGAGTAAATACCAAGTGTACACAGTTTCCATAATCAGGTTAAGTTAATTCACAAATATGTAAATATGTAAGACTGTTTGCCAATGTAAGTGAGTGGCATAAAAGTTCACACCTGTTGGTCGACTCCGACTGCATCAAGACCAGTGTACATGATGTTCACCCAGCCATCTTTTGATGCCAACACAAAGAGAGCCATGAGAGCCTTTAAAACACAGCCAAATAAAAAAATAGATCTTGTAAATAGAGGTGAAATTTGAATACAAGTAATTTCAATAAACCAACTCAATTTATAGGATTGCTGGTCAAGCAAACATAATTTACAGATGACTAAACAGTAAGTCTAAGCTGTGTATATACGAATATATTTGTATAAAGCTGTAGTGAGTTCAAACCCAGTTTAGTTTATTCCTTTAAATCAAAATGTTCTACCATTTTAAAAAGTCAGAACTTTCAATCATATTTCTAGTCCAAATTATGATTTATAAAACTAACTTACTGTAGGAAATTTTAGTCAGGTTAAGTAATTCTTTTCTATAAACAGGTTCAGGTCCTTCACTCAGTGAAATTCTCCACATTGGCAATAGTAAACAGTAAATGTTTTATATGTGGGATTAGCTTTGTGATTTATACAAGAGTTTTGTAAACTTTGTTAACACTTTAATGACGAACTGCATTGGTTTCCCAGTCACTTTTAGTACACTCTTGCCATTAAAATGCTAAACAACTGAGTCGAGTCACGTTTATGTAGGAAAATGTAGTTATTGGAATAGAGTAAATACCTGTCCAAGATTATCAAAGTTATATTTTGAGTTGATCCATCTGTAGGGCGGTCCTTTGTTAATACAGTCAGTCTTGTTCACAATGTCTCGAACATCAGGTCCTTCACAATGGTAGAATGTCCCCTTAAACAGCTACAAGCAGAATCATTTATGGCATTTACGCGATAACTTCTGCAGACTGTGTAAGTCATAACATCTCTAACAGGGTTCCCTGATACAAAACCTGACTTGATTTAGTTTAAAAATCAGTCATTTAAACATATCAACTGAAGTTCTCTTCTGCTATCTTGCCTTTCATGGATATGGTTTTACATTGGATCTTGCTAGAGTGCAACTGGTTAACAACAGCAAAGCATTTTTCTATGGAACAACAGAGATTCATATCACACAAAAGGCACCCTAACTGTACAAATGCTGGTAACTGAGAACTTGCTCACTTTGACTCAAATGAACTCTTACATGTCCTTGAAAGTAAAATTTTAAAAGTCACCAAAACATAGTCTTACCTGAACTCCAAGGATGCCAAAGATGATGAAAAACGTGCAGCATATGAGCACGATGTTCCCGATGGGGCGCAGTGATGACAACAATGTCTGAACAACCAACTTCAAACCAGGGGCTCGACTGATCACTCTATTCAAAGTATCAATATAGAAATGTGATGGGTTTAGGTCACATTTATGAAACTGTCATTTTTGCAATCAAAGGTCTAACTCTCAGAAAGGATTTCTAGAAGGGTTTGTCAGCTATAAGTTGATGACGCCTCATGCATCATGATACTGGTGCTTAGAGGTCTGCGGGTAGAGCATTTTTGCTACCCGACCCGTACCCGTAACACAGAACCGCTACCCGTACCCGTACCCGACCCGTACTCAAAATTACTACCCGACCCTACCCGTACCCGCGGGTATACCCGTACCCGTAGAGTACCCGTCACGTCATTAGCAAGCCTTTACATAATCTCCGTCCCTCCGTCCCAGGCCACTAGGCTTACAACTCAGCATGCAGTAATAATAATAAATAGTCTTATGATGATGATGATGATGATGATGATGATGATGATGATGATGATGATGATGATTATGATGATGATGATGGTAGCAGCAGCAGCAGCAGCAGCAGCAGTAGTAGTAGTGGCAATAGTAGTAGTAGTAGTCGTAGCACCAGCAGCAGTAGCAACATCAGGAGCAGTTGTTCTAGTAGTGATGATAATAGGCAGTCAACTTATGGAACCTGTCACATGCAACTGTAGTGCTGTCTTAATTGCATTGTACATTTTATCTCTGTGGCCTAAATACTGTCACCTAGAGGTCCTAGAACACTAAGTAACTGTTAACAGTACGTTGCAGACTCGGTCGGTCAGGTTCATTGTGCGCCTACATTCTCTATTAGGCTATATGTTATGGTGACATTGTAACCCAAAACTTCGCATCGGTACGGGTAAAACCGGGTATACCCATACCCGTGATGACCCTACCCGTACCCGACCCGACCCGTGAAATGCGTACCCGACCCGTACCCGATCCGCGGGTACGGGTCGGGTACGGGTAAACCCGCAGGTACGGGTATACCCGCAGACCCCTACTGGTGCTACATAATCTGTAAAAATAGATTAGATTACATTCAATTACCATATATGTAAACTCATCTACCTAGAAACAGCTTCTAAATATAGGCATATAAAAGAAGAACAGCAACACTTGAAGCACCTTATAATTATGAGCAATGGCTGACACCGGCCCATCAATTGTAGTCAAAAGAAACAAACGCAATGTCACTCACAGAAGATTCAAATTCACTTGTCGCATTTACATAGCACACATCATCATCCCGACTAGTAACACAAAGACGAGAAAGTCTCCTCACCTCAGAGGACGAAGCGTCCGGAGCAGACGGAACACTCGAAGGATGCCAAAGATATGTCGACTGTGTGACGCTGTCAGTGAAATGATGATATCAATAATGGAAACGACAACCAGGCTACCATCCATTATGTTCCATCCGCTCTTCAGGTAGGCATGTCGACCAAACAGGAAACCCTTTGCAATCACCTACACTCACAACAGCAAATAGGACAACCAATTCAAACCAGCTGCATATCAACCTGTGGTCAAGTCACACCCTTTTAGATCAGTTAGAGAACATTCAACAATGAATACCGTGCTTTTTAGATGCTAAAAGGTGCTATATAGATACAAGCATACATTCACATATATACATGCTTACATTCACACATATGCATTATGCACACATTATTATTATTATTATATTCGTTTATTTTGGCTCACAAAAACAGCTGACACACAGCAACTGATTACAGCAAGTTCAAAAGAATAATAAAGATAGAGATCAAAATAGAAAACAAAGAAAGAACTGCAACTAGGAATACACATACCATATACACATATATAGTTCCAGTATTTATTTCAGTCCATGACCTAGTTACAGTAGATATGCCAGTTCTCGTTGATAGATTAGGACCAGTTGTAAAGTTAAAATGATGCCTAAATGTGGGATCTATTGTGAATTCTTTGGACGTTAAGATCTAGATATATATAGCAAGCCACCTGGTCCCCAAGTGCACTGTGTTCCTGTCCTCATTGTTTAATCTAGTCCAAGACACAAGTCCTCTTTTGCATGTTTGTCCATCTGGCGACCTGCACTCCATGCCTCTTCAAGCCCACTCTTTAGCTCTCCTTCATGCTTTGTATTTTTCTTCTTCTTCCTTCCCCATCCATTTTACTACCCATGCATTACACTAATGACCAATGATCACAAATTCTGCTATTCTCGTTGATCATCCACCATCAAACTCCCCTTTCTATCATTCCCCAGGACTTACCTTTTCACCCACTCCTCTGCATTTGAATTTCTCACCGCCTTTCAACAACCCCTCCGACTTGAAGCATTGCTAGTGAATAAGCTGGTATCCTGCATTTCACAACTAAGTAGTGCTTTAGAAATTTCCAAGCTTGCGATTACTGATACCTGACCTAGATTAATTCTAATTTGGTTTTCATGCCAGAATTCTAAGTCGCAGGATCTTATCTTGTAGTATACACTTGCATTCACACTTCAGTACATAAACAGACCAGAAAAATAAATGATATAAAGAGTACCTATCAATTGGCTTCACTATTCCATCTAAGGTGTACTGGTCTACTTTTCTAACAATTTTGCCACATCTGGTCAACTTCTTGCCTTAGGTCATTATATGTATTATAAACATATTATACGAATTATATCCAGAAGAGCAAATTACACCAAATACAAATAGGAAAAGCAAATTTCCAGATCACTATCTTGCTGAGACCTTGAGATAACTAATTTATTCTAATTATAGTTTCAGAATAAATATGACATGTACAAACCTTGATGGTCATTTCCAGCGTAAAGATGAAAGTGAAGACATAGTTGGAAATGTTCAAAAACTGCCTTTCCTATAAAGAGACAATGACATAACATATACTGTACACAAACATTCCCAACAATTCTAGATTAACATGGCTTCTGCCTTAACATTACCATATTCTACACACTGATATTTACACGTACTGTTGCAGTTGATTTTGTTCAGCAAATATTTTAAAACTGCCTTAACTATCCCCTGTTTTAACAGACTGATCTTCTGAATCTAGCAACAACAACCTATAATAACATGTTCTACACCTGTGGGAGCATACAAACCAAACAATTTGGAAGAAAAAATTGCACAGTTTTTCATGCAATAATTTAAATCAGTTCACAACTATATGTGCATCATGCTCACCAGACTGTCAGCAGGGATGTCAGGTCTTTCCATTGCAAGTGTTATGCAGTTCAAGGCGATGAAAAGTAGCACAGTGAAGTCAAACTTCTTTGTAATGGTCAGCTTTGTGCACAGCTCCCTCAACCTAAACAAGAAGAGTTTACTTATAAGTAATGATTCAAGAATCAATAAGAAAGCGATTCCCAAGAAACAGTAGCCTATATCAGATTAAGGCATAACATTTCATGAACAGATAAATTTTCTGTATTTTCTGAATTTCAAATTTGTATTTTGTGCCTTTCCCAGAAACCAATCTCCTTATTAATGTAATGTCTCTCTGTATCTTCTGGATATTGACCTGATTACAGCTTGGCTTTGCTATGCCATCGGTTGATGCCTTGTGCATTAGACACCGGCACAATAGAAGTTACTAATTACAATTACTCCAAAATGCTTCTGCACTGTCACTGTTAACCCTAGGGCTACCAAGCTTTTTTTGTAACACGGACTACCAAGGGGGGGTGGTTACCACCCCCGCTGGATTTCGTGTTTGGTTTTATATCATAACTTGTAATATAGCATTGGATTCAGCATTCATTTCTGCACAGAATGGTATATTTAGTTGTACATTATGTGAATGCACCTCGAAATTACATCACTTTTAACAACGGGACCCATTAATTAGCAATATTGTATATTATTGCGTACATTTTGTACTTTTGGATAAACAAATATAAGATTATGTGTGTTTTGAAACTAATCTATGTATAAAAGATACACAAAATCATCCCTACACATGTTTATATAGTATAAATGTACATCCATACATATATATCCATACATATATATCGGTTTACGTTATAACGCTGTATTCAGCCATTTTCACACAGATTACGCGTATTATTATTTATTTTGATCACTTCCGGTATTCAAAAGACAAAGATGTAGGTATGCAAATGAAGCCCTTCATTCCCTCTAAAGAATGGTATCTTTGTTTCTCTTCCAGGATGACAAATGAATACGCTACAGACAAAAAACTAAGGGGGGAGTCCTTCCATTCAGCCATTTTTCACGCATGTTACGCGTATTATAATTTATTTTGAGCACTTCCGGTTGTCTCAGGTCAACTCAGTGACCATAGAAATGTAGCCCCACATTCCCTCTATAGAATGGTATAATTTGTGTCTCTTAATATTAAATGACGGATAAGATATAGTCAAAATCTAGGGGGTGGTATCCACCCCCTCTGGTACCTCGGGTATATTGGGTATAACTTTTGAACGGTGTGAGATATCATCTCACATTTTACCTCAAAACGTGTGCAAATGAACCCCCTACAGCTACCTAAAAGGTCAAATCTTTATTCCATACGGAAAAAGTTTGAGATGAAAAAAAACAACCACCCCCCCCCCTTGGTAGCCCGAGGGTTAAGAGCAAACTCAATTATTCTGCTAAATAATGTGAATAAAGTGATTCTCTTGATTTACCATATTGAATGCTTCAAGTTACACTTATAATTAAGAGATTGACAGAGCACCTAACAGTTAAACAACCTGCAGGTGCTGCATAGAATTACAGTGACTGCAAAAGTGTTGGTCTGTTGGTAATTGAAGTATCATTTGCACGACTAACACCACCTATTTTCTGCATTTGCACAGGGTCCAAAGCTATGGAACTCGCTACCCATAAATCTTAAAACAATTAACTCCATAGCATCGCCTAAGGTGAACCATAAATTGTTTCTCATATATCGTAACTGAACCTTTTCTGATGTTTTGTTTTGTTGCATCTAATTGTATCCATGTATTTGAAATTTTTATGTAGGCCTACATGTGCAGGTCGTCTCTGTTTGACAGTCTATTATCTGCAACTATTTTTATGATTATAAAAAGGTAAGGTGAACTTGATAAGCTCATTCAAGCTTTTTCCCATTTCAGAACTTATCCTTTGAGACAGTTTAAACCAATAATTACAGTGAATTACTGTTAATAAAACTGAATAATCTGACAAAACATTCAAGACTTAAAGAGAGATATTTGGTAAGTATACCATATACATGTATTAATGTACTACTAAGACAAAAGTATAATATGTAACAATGCTAAAACAATAAAAATACTTGAGAATAAAACAGATACATATAATTAGATAAAACCAAATGCAGTGGCAACAATTTTCTACCTGTTTGATGGTGGAAGTATATAGAGTGCATAGGCAGCCCTTGACTCAAAACATCTGGGTCGCTTTGGACACCAAGAATACCAGTGACAATGCTGAAAAACCACAAGAACAGAGCTAAAGAAAGTGCAGGCAACTTCTGCAGAAATCAGTCTTCACAATAGGAATGTCAAGTTCTGTTTCTAACACTAGTAGGTCATTTAATAATACTAATAATAATCTTTTCTTTATTAAGTGCCTGACAAACACACTGTGCTGTACATTTACAGGTTTTGCAATTTTAAATCTTAACTACTAACAGAACAGACAGCCTGCAATACTTACCAAATGGCAATGTCACATGCAGCACAGTGATGCCCATAAGGCAATATTCCTGTGCTTAATATATCCTTCCACATGAGATCATATGTAGGATACATGAAGCCCTTATAGGAATATTGTCAAATGGGTTTCAAATGAATATGACGTTGCTATTGGAATCTCTAATACTTATTTGTCCCAGTATGTTTACAATCTGCATTCTTAAAAGTACTAATGTCAGTCTAACTGTCTAACAGTGGATACTGTTACATACTGGACATGTGATCACTAGCATCTCTAACAGTTCAGGAAATGTTTTCTGCCCATTTTTAAGACATATTTGTTTGGTGATTCCTAGGTAGCCATACCGGAGTGCCTTTGTGAGTAACTGAGAGTGCACTATACAAGTTCGCAGATACCTGGTACATACATACACACATACTATTGTTGGCTGAAATCTCATGCGCTTATGGTAAACACCAGGAAATACACAAACAATCATTGTGCTCTGCCTCTTCCACTTCACGATCCCGAGATATTGCTGGAAGGGTTTTGATGGCTCTTGAAGACTCACTTGTTTATGTCCCCTTCTTATCAGCTCCTTAAGTGCATTTGCAACGCATTTAGTTACATCATATTGCACTTTACAAATCAACTTATTATAATAATTGTGAATTATGGTCAGACCTGCTGTGGTAAACAGTCATAACAAATACGCTCAACTACTAGAGATTCTATTTTCCACTGCACTTTGGTCGCAATCATTTCAAGCGCTCAACTAGAAGGAAAGATTAAATCTGACAAGAGCAAGTGAAGTAGAAAATGATAAGAAATAAATGATGGAACATTGCCACATCATCTAATATCAAGACTATAGCACTGTTACAATAACACACACACTACCAACCAAAGTAAATCCATAGGACTGGTCAAGTAAAGAGTAATAATTAGGGCTGCGGATTTTAACGATTAATTAATCGATTAATCGTTAAAAATTTTAATCGATTAATTTTTTCTTGTTCGATTAATTTTCTATTAATTTTTTACTTATTTTATGACGTAAACCAACCCATTTCCGGAATAAACAATATGGCAAACAGTAATAATGTGAAACATTTGAGTGGAAAATTAAGCGATCATTTTGTATTTAAGGTAAATGCTGAGGGAAAAGTCGATTATGGCGAAAATTATAGAAGATTTTCGTAGATAGAAGGTAGTTACTGATGACTACATTTCTCAATTTGACAATTTGAACGTTAGCATGTCGAATGATTGAGAGATTTTTGCAGTGTATACAGCATAAACAGTTTTTCACACTTTATGTAACATGGACCAAATTAATCGAATTTAATCGATTAATCGCGATTAATTTTTGGAGATAAATCCATTAGGACTGGTCAAGTAAAAAGTAATAATAGAAACAATAATTCAACAAAACGACACAGAAGGCGAATCAACAACCAACATGGTTGCTGACACATTCAGCCACATGGACACAGAAATATATACGCATTATAAGCAAGTCATTATCAATCATATATTATCATCAAACAACTACGTACAATGTCATCATCCTCCTCGTCTAGGTTTCCCACATCAGCACCATTGTTGGCACCATTTTCTTTCTCTGCCTTCTCGCTGGTTTTTTCTTTCTGATCGAGGTCGTTGGTGCCATTGGTTGAGGTAAGATTGTTGCGCTTATATTCATCCAACGAGTTGCTTCCAACTGAACTCTGTGGAGTTAGTGGACGCGGAGAGCGGATAGAGTTCTGACGGCTCAAGCCATCACCACGGTGGCTGGATATAGAATTTTGACGGCTTAGGAAAACTTTGTTCTGTGAGCCAAGTAATTGGTTTGCGGATAAGCTGTGATGGCTAATATCCCGCTGGTTGTTCAGTGGTACAGAATCATTGTGATCACTGCAAATTAAAGAAAGCTTACAATTTATATATAGAACATTAATCAAAATTTGCCTTGGAAAGGCTTCCAGTTGGCTTAAAAACCATGTCTACATGTGTTTAATATATTGGTTAATCTTCTGATTAATGTTAACAGCTTATGATGCCATATGATGGAATTAAACTGGTGAGAGCAGCTCATCTTTGACACACATTTCCATGTCATAATGAACAGTGTTTTTGGCAATTAGCTTTTCTTAATGCCAGTCAGCACTGGTATATCTAAAAAACACACCTTCCATTTGAGTTTAGAGGGTAGAGGCGTAACAAAAATTCCCCGTTGATTCACCTTTGTACCCCTGCTCCTTAATGTTCACTGCACTGTTTTTCTAAACTTAAATGGAGGAAGCCCTTGATTCACCGTTGCCAGCCAGCATAAGTAATTCTATTGACGCATAAATTAGAAATAGCATTACCTAAAGACCTGGAAGTCCTGAAAGACCTAGCTTTTATTGTAACAAGTTGCGTCTGTGACAACTTGCTTATTCAGAATAAACGAATAGCGATTGATTGATTGATTGAATGATTGATTGTCATGAGTCCTATGAAATTGATTGAAATTGACAGAAAGTTTTATATAAAACACAAAGAGCAAAAAATCAAAGTGAACCAATCTTGGTCTTTGTCTGTAATAACTTGAAAGAGTAATTTACAAGGTATAATTGAAGAAAACATAATTAACAAACAACAAAGAGAAAGCAACTAAGCAAAGAACAGTACAAAGTGTATAAGTGGGTCTTACATTTGCTCTTCAAGAGGTGATAATGTAAAGAAATTAAAAGAAATGCAATGGGTTTCCATGTAGACAAATGATGGAAAGCTTTAACTCACCTGTTTGGCGTTGAAGCAAGTGAAGCTCTGTGCATCTCAACATTACGAGGTGGGACGTTCAGCATCAAGTATCTGACAGAAATCAACTCAGACTGATTAACCACAAGCAAACAGAAGATAAATATATGTCAACACACATCTTCAAGCCATTGAAGAAAGGGCAGCGAGAACAAAGATTGAGTTAGTGAGCGAGCAGGCAAGTGAGTGAGTAAGTAAGTAAGTAAGGAAGTAATTATATTTTAAGAATATGACAAACGATTAGATACCAGGTCTGTGTTGCTGTGTTAATAGGAGGAAACAGTGGAAATATGGTGCAAACTATTAGCCGCATCCAGCCATTTGCAATCACGTTCAGAGTTGAAAAGGCAAAGCTAACACATTTGTTTACACTGCTGTATAGAAACTTCTCAGAAGCAGACTGGAATTTCAAGGATCTTTTGCTGAAGCATAAACACATCCACAGCAATGCAACAGCTGGACACCCTTTCCCTTGCAACTTGCTTTTACTACTCACATACATACCACAAAAGATGTAGCACTGAAATGGCTCAGATGGTCTGGTATTCCAAGGATGACCATTCATCTATGATTTAACCAGGCTCAATTTTTTTACACTTTCTTGTGCTTGCCAGCATTGTACTGACAGCACCAAGCCACCATAACCACAGGCACTGTGATAACAGATCAACAATTGGACAACCTTTCCTAAACAGAGAATAGTTCTGCCATTGTTTTACGATTACCTCATGGTCATTTTCAAACAATGACTGTCCTAAACAGCACAATTTTTAGCTATTATGTCTTTAGGACTCTTTCTAACTGCTCAATTAGCTAATCCATCAATGCCATTCATCCTTGACATCAATCTCATTTAAAAACCACTTGGCTCATCTTTATTTCAACATGCTTGCAGATTGCCTGTCTCAGTAGACAGACCAACTAACACTTTGTTTGACATACTGGCAGATTGTGTGTTGCCTGGTTGCACACTCAATTATTTAGATGTCTAGATTGTGTTAAGATTAGAGACCCCTTAAATTACCAGAACAGTAGGCAGCCATGCTCGGGTCTTGAAACTTCGGTCCATTGTCAATTTACACTTTTTATCCCAAAAAAATGAACGAAAAGTCCAATTAGGATAACCTTTTTTGTTCTGTTTGACGCGATGAGAGCTACATCTGGAAGAAATATTTACACTAAATTCAGGATCATTTTTCGTGACAAAAGAGGAAATTAACAATGGACCCAAGTTCCAAGTCCCGAGGCTCAGTGCCTACTGTCCTGGTAATTTAAGGGGTCTATGGTTAAGATATAAAGTATTTAGAAATTTCAGTTACCTGTCTGGTTTTACAGCTGACACATTTGGAATCAGCAGAGATGACTGGCCAGACTCATCAAAATCCTCACTCATGCAATCAGGGTAATTGTCCATCAGACCTTGACTGTCCACTGATTTGCTGGACCTCCTTGACCAGGCGTGACTGATCGACTGATTCCGGCAGCAGCTGCTCTTTCTCCGCAGCTGTGGTGACCCAGGAAGAACGCTCAACAATGACTACAATGTGAAGAAAATGTTTCTAAAATTAAATATGCTACCTATAAATACTTTATAAATTCTCTACTTGCAGCATGCCAATCATCGTCGATATGACGGCGTCGTTAAATAAACGTATTTTAAGTAAGTCTACTTGCAGCATGTCTATCAGTAATATTTTATTACACACACAGTCAGTAAATCCGAATAATAAACAGGTAGTAAATCTGAAACAATACAAATTTCTTAAAAATTTGTAAAACTGTCAGACTTTAATTTAATTAATGATGTTACAAAGCAGCATGGTAACGTTGCCATGGCTGGCCTTCACTCTGGCAGAGGCTGCCATGTTACCTGTGATGAGAGCCTCTTGTCCCATCTAGGCCTCTATGCATGAGTGATTGAAGAAAACATTTCTTTGAAGAGGAGCCACATAAATGTGCAATTACAATTATGATTTATGATTAGAAAGAATTTCAGATTTGTGAGACTTTGTCTGAGTTTAAGACTTAAAGTGATGCCTAGAGCAGAGGATGCACTTATAACTTTTAAATAGATAATACTTTAGAACAACAGTGTTGGACAAGGAAAACTCACAGGAACTTTTTCCAAAGAATCCGTACTGGAATGAAAGCCCGCAGCAAAGGCGTGTTCGACAGCCAGAGTGTTCCTGGCATCCCTGCTTCCACAGCTGACCTCGTTTGGAGATCCCTGTGGAGTGGCCATCGGAGTAGCAGCAGTGTGGGTGATTATCGGAGGGTTACAACTTCCCCCTCCTACATCACAGCTCAAATCACTGTCTCGGTTGACCACAGCAGAAGCTGGAAGTCCAAGCATGATCTTTTCTAAACACAGAAGATGATTAATGCAGATACGATTTACCAGGGTTGTTTTTGCAAACCACGCCAGGGTCACCCGTTCATCATTCATCATCGTTATTTCGTTGGGCAGAGGAGCCAATTGGTTAGAGCACTCAGTTTGTAACGTGAAGAGTACGGGTTCAAGCCTCTTCTGAGACTGCTAATGCGTAGGGACCTTGGAGAGGTCCTTCACTCATAATTGCTCAGCGCCATTGATTGATGATCGATTATCAGATAGTGATGCTTGGAAATGCAGAAGTAATAATCACTGAAATTCAAATATATATCATTCAATGGTTGGGTAACAAGTGGCCCAGTAACAGGGAACTGACTGACGAAACTAAAGCTTGCTTTCAAACTACACATAATACTTTATCATAACTGTAACTGCGCTTTTCTTGTATTACTTTCATGTCCATAAAAGCCAAAAAGCCATACATAAACAACCAGCTTATTCACAGGTGTTCAAATAAACCACAATTAATCATCACCTCCAAATGGTTTTCTAAAAAGCACTACATAGATGTCTGCATACTTTATAATGCAAAACCTAGGACAGTGTTTTGTTCTGGCTGATAATACTTATGACAGCTGGATTAAATGATAGGTAGATATTGGACAGCTTGGCACATGGTGTTAAAAGCTGCATCAATGAACAGTAAAAGAAAGAGTTAAGGGAAAGATTTAAAAAAAAATCATGTTCATATAAAAGATATAAAGACATTAATCATTAATAGATACTTATATTCACAATAGCATGATGTTCATGTATTATATATAAAAGACGACTGTGTTCATAAAAGATATATATATATATATATATATAAATGTTTACAAAATGATAATACTCATGTTTGTAAACGTATAAGATATAAGATATATGATATAAATGTTTACAGTTTTGACGTGGGTAGCTTGGGATGCGCTGCCTGCTTGCTAGAGCTTTGTTGCCCAATGTCTGGTTTGGCATGCTGCGGATCCTGGACTCCTCTACCCATAGGGAACTGGCTGTTCCTTTGGCAAGTAACATGACTGTGACTGTGTCATCAACCTGGAATAGTCTCATTCCAGATCTGCATCATCTTCTGACCAGGGACTCTTATAGGCATTTTCCATCAACGTTTGAAAGCTGTTCTCTAATTCAGGGAATGCGTGGAATGCTGCTGGGTAGATTAAATCACTGAATGAGCGAATGAATATAAATAGATCTGCACAGGCAAACCTATTTCCATATATATATATAATATATATGATATATATATATATATAGATATATAAAGAACTTGTGCTTAAGTGCTGTGACTGAAATAAGAAACAGTTTCTGGGATAAAAGGGATTTATTCTGGAAAGCTAAGCTCAATGTGCATCATTCCTAATCTCTGAAACCAAGCAAAAGCCATTAAGGGATCATTTTAAAAGGCCATAAAAAGCCAAACAGGTGATATTCCAGCTAAAACACTCGTCTCTAACCATGTCTGTCTTGAATGTCACATTTATCCACTTATTCTGATGCCGACTCATAAATTATCACTTCTGCATTTTTCTTGCAATAATAACATTGCAGTGTTGAGAAGGCCTAGAGTCTTACTAATTCACTATGATGCCAACTTGTATGTTATCTAAACTGTTTTCATAAGTTGTGACTAAGCAATACAGCCAGGAAGTATTTTAGCACATTGAATGGATGAATATAGTCCAGGTAGCATATAGCATTCCGTGTGAGACTCTTGGTGCCTAGGCTAATAAAACGGCTCCTTCCATAGGCCGCGATGGACATGCAGTGTGTACAAGACTAGTGCTTAATTTGCTCAAGTCTAATCACAAATATATCAGCACTTATGACAGAATATTTTACGAACAGCAACACCGAGTCATAATGATGGACAAGTTCAACTACAGCACCAGCACCAAATGTTACTTTTCCTGGTTACTTCGGCACTGACGTCTACAGCTAGACCTATTGTCTTGGCAGCAGCACAGCTCAGTCTATCGAGGCAGATATGAATCTTAAAAGATTTCTCCTGCAGCCGAATACAGAAGCAGGTAATAATGAGGTGATCGATCAAAGCCAAAGCTGCTTAAAGTAACATCAGATCAATCACAGGTAAGGTAACGAGCGCATTTTATTCCCGTTCTAGATCAAATGTCTTTATGATTCGCTCAAAAGAAACAGAGCGTGCTATGATTGAATGCAGCGGACAAAATCTCCTGAAATAGCAATCACTAATCACTCGTGACAAGATACGTAAGTGCAGAATCGGAGGCTGCTTCAAGGCACCAGGCTATAGCGCCCCTACCTGCATGCATTATGAGAGTAAACCAAACGGAACCGGTGCTTACCTTTCTCTTTGTTATTCTTTATGTCGTCAGTTTCAGGTACGTCACCCAATTTACAGGAATAAAGCTGCAGTAGCAATCCTTTCTCTTCTAGTTTGTTGATATCTTTAATCTTTGACTTTCTCCGCTGTCCCTCCTCTCTTTCCTCTTCCTTCTTTCTTTCCTCAGCCTATTACAATCATTCAAGTGAAGTTCATATGATAGCATTCAGCTTAAAAACTCCACACTTCTAAAGTGCCATTCGAAAGCAAAGCACAGGGCAACAGGTTATTTATGAGCACTGAAAGTTAAAAGCTAAAAAGCCAAGTTATCATCATCATCATCACATTCATCACCATCAAGAATACTACAACATTACCATTACAACAACCAGTTAGAAATATCTTCATGATCATCCTCGTCTTTCTCACTTTCCTGATGCCATCATTTTCATCAATGTAATTGTCACAGTCATCACAACAGTCATGAACATCATAGTTATCCTTGCAATCCTTATAGTCATCATTTTTGTCATCATGATTATCATCATTGTTATCGTCAATCACAAGCATCCACATCAAGGTCATTAAGTGCAATATCTTTTACGTTTGGTCAAACTGACCTCAGCTTCTGCAGAGAAACCTTCCACCAAGATTGCAACCAACAGGTTAAAGAGGACATAGTTGCCAAAAGTCATCAACGCAATGAAGTACAGAGAGGCCCATGGCGTCGTCTTTGACATTCCGATATAGAGAACTTCGTGCCAATCCTCTTGTGTCAGGATCTGCACATTTACAGATCTGCAGATGTGTAATGTTGTTTAAACTATAGGTTAGATAACTGCTTCTTCTACTGAGAAGCACTCCGTACCCAAAGTGGACAAAATAGAACAATGTTCAATCTTAAGAACAATGTACCACTGATGCAAGTTACTGTGATGGTTAAGGTCAAAGGAATGACTAAGTAAAAGAAATTCAATCTAATACTGGCACCATTATGTCAACTATCATACTCTATAGCAAGGTCTACTGTTTGAATTCAGCCAACTAGGTTCCACGCAGTTAAACTGTTCAAATTAACATGAATAATGATCCAGATCCAGCTATGAACAGCTCAGAAGCTTTGTATAAAATAACAAACCAACTTAGTCAATATGCAAATTAGCAGCTGCCACATACTTTACTTACATACAATTTCTACTTTAACAAGAATAAATTGCATTCATATTAGGTACTAAAAGAATGTACACGTAAGCATGTTTAGTATAATTAGTTTAACAAATTTACTAAGAATTTGAAAAGAATAGGTAAAATACTACCAGCAAATACAAAATAAATGAAAGATGATATAATAACCTAAATAAACACAAAATAAATTATATATGACATAATTCCCTTAATAAATACAAAATAAATTATATGTGATGCAATGAGGCAGAAAGCAGGCTGTCCAAAGGCTTCTTTGCACAGAGAATGCAAAGACTGAAATATCTTAAGTAATGCTCGGCTAGCTGCTACATCTTCTATACTTAAGCATTCTGGCTTCAGTCTGAAACACTCCATTGGCTTCTACGTCACCTCTATCAAAATATTAACCTATGGATTTCTATATATCACTATATTTAATATAAAAACTGCAATAGACTTATGAACATTTCGATTTGGTTGAATTAACGAAAACATTATGATCAATGCACAAAACTACTTACCTGAAAGACAGTAATTATAGCCCAAAGCAGACTATCAAAGTTTTTCCGTTTGCAGCCACGTCTAGTTCCATTAGCCATCACATCACAGAACTTACATCCAAAAAGATTCATTCCTAGGATACTGCAACAGTAAAATATCACCACGGATGTTTATCAACACATAATCTAGATTGAGTGCAACATCTGATGATGAAACATAATGGCATCTCTCAAAAGTCTATAAGTCACGAATATTCCTATCAGAAAAGGTGAGACAAAGTAGATAATAATGAAATGCAATGTAGGTAAATCACTCAGGCAAGTATCTGCAACCGTTCAAGGTGCTGAAGTGATGTCCGAAAGAGTGGAAATACTGTTACTTATATTTGTATCAGGAAGAATTTTTTTACAATTTCAGAGTATATGCTATTAATCACATTTACAATTTCAGCGTACACGAGTCTTAATCAGTTTAAAAAAAAACCATAAACAAGTCTCATACAGTTTAAGAAGAAAAAATAAACTATAAAATATAACATAATATATAATAAATTCAGTTTTACATTTGCTAACGGAGTTTGAAACGAGAGCTTTTACACACCTGAATATGAATATAAACAGCACAAGAAGTGCAAAGAACATTGCAACGTTGTCCATCGTGCGAAGCATGACGACCAACTGATAGCGTAGTGCCGGCAAAAATCGCACCAGTTTAAGAATCCGAAGGAGACGGAACGTTCGAAGAACTGACAACCCTGCAGCGCCTCCTTGCATCAGTTCCACAAGACTATTACCAAAAATATTACCAGGTCTCTATAACGTCCAACAACTGTAGCAAAAACTACTGCAATAATAAAAATATAAGAGCGTAACTTGACGAACACGATGAAAGATTTCACTACGTCTGATTGCCTTTAATTAGCCTACATCAAGTCTGTGGTGAAGTTGGATGAAATTTAAACTATGCAAACACCAGGACCTTATATGGTGTGATGGCCATTCAATGGTGGTGAGGGATGATCAATTCATTGGAAAAATGAGCAAGGATCTCATAATGATCAATTTCCAAGTAACTGTAAATGTACACGTTTTTATATCCCGACCGCATGGCCTCGGCTCGGCTCATTTTTCAATTAATTACTACAAAACTGTAAATCACCACACACCACAACACAAAAGTTGCATCAGTGAGACTTACATTACTAAATAAAATGTGCCAACTCTAATATAATCCCAAAGAGCCAAGCTGCTAGGTCACTTTCATTTCCAAGTATACACCCAGAGAAGTCAGACAGCATTAACTTTCAAAAGAAAATCTTAGAAAAACATAATATTTATAGAATAAAACTTTGCTCAGCAGAATTAACAATACGAACCCTAAGTGCATCACAAACGCAATGCACTTACAAGAGAAATTGCTAAGTAGTAAACGTGTTGGGTAAATGACATAACACAAATGTTCTGGCACTTAACAACTGAAAACTGCCCGACTTCGTTTATGGCTTGGATCGTCTATGATCATCTTTGAATGTCTGGCAATTTATTTATCAGGCAGTCGGGCAGCAAATACATGAAATGCAAATGCAACATAATAGACTTCTCATCAGAAGCCATCTCTTTCCGTGGCAAGTGAAGGAAAAGCTGAAAGCAGTCAGACATTGGATGCTCCCTTATGCAATTGCAGTGTGACAAAGTAATTTCCACTCTGTCATTGGCTGGTAAGCTCCAAAGCAAGACCTTCACAGAAACATTGGCAGATGTTTGATAAGCAGTGCTTAACTGGATTACTTGTATCTGATTGCCTTTAAAGTCACAGAAAAAACCAATTTCCAGATTCCTTACAAGGATGTAGCTCTTATCTATAGAAACCAAATGAATAAGCTGGCATACTAAACATGTACAATAACTGTTCTTATTAATTTTAACTTGTATCAATACAGCATGTGTTCTGTAGCCTACTAGAAAAGTAAGATATGCTAATAATATAACTATCTCAACCGATTTGTATACGATGCAGATCACGCATAACTGATCCCTAGTTTTAAGCATTCTTTCACAAAACAATTCCTTCAAATGGATGCACAACTGAATTATTTGAGAATTTTAATTGTGAGTAATTACGAAGTTTATAAACTTAGTACTGTCGTGTGCATCCAGTACTTGTGGCAAACAGAATTTTGAATGTACTCTGAATTTGACATAAGCCAAAAAGCAAGTCAAGAAACCTAGCTTATTCAGAGACATTAAATTAAAACAAAGGTTGAAGATGAAGGCAGGCTGAGATTGCTTCACAAATGAAATTCAATTAACCATACAAAAGAAGATATTTTGCAGAGCTAATTGGACTACTCTAAATTAGCAACATTGTTATTTCCTGCGCTTTACTAATTTGTAGATTGTGCAGCCTCAGTTAGCAGAAATAATGACTGTGTCATAAGAGTTTCGTCAGCACAATGCGCTGTCCTCTAACTGCCAGCACTATGTACCATCTGAGACATTTGTGAACTCTAGTGACAAGCATGTTGCCATTTGCCATCTGGCTTCTTTGCTGACATTATCATAGGATTATTATTTCCCAAATGGACAGGGAGTAAATAATGCAACCACTTTGCCTTTCCTCTCCAGCAATCTGACAGAGTCACTTCAGCAAAAAGCGTTGGTCCTCAGATAACACGTCGTCCTGAACTGTACAGAGCTTGGCACGCATTACAAGGTCAGGCATTCAATAGAAATAGGACAGTGCCCTAAAATGCTACTCAGTTACTATTTACCCGGCAGTTAATTTGCCACTTATAGCTCTCAAAAACTTCACAGCAAATAATGGGTATGATGGACTATGGGACCCGTGACGGGCAGCGGCAGCTTTAAATATTACGGAGTTTAATGAGTACATCAATCACTCTTGGTGGTCTGCATTACAGCTGCAGCACCAGCGATGGCTTTAGAGTGCAAAGTGCGTTCAGATTGAAGAGGTAGATTCACCAGGGTGCATTTAACAAGTACAAGATATTGATGTTAATTGGTGCATCGCACATGTGCTACAGAAACTGTACGTGTAAGTAGCAGCTAGCACAGTAGCAGTGCTGCTGTTAGCACAATAGCAGGGCTGCTGTTACTATAGTCTAGTGGAAACGATTATGACTATGGGCTCTGATGTCTTTTATATGCTACTGAAAGCATACTGACAAACATTTAAAACAATTACTGCATATCATTTTTTAGTAGAGCTTAATATTATATTTTCAGCAAATTTTGTTTAAAAAAATCTGGTATCAGAGTTCTCATCCCATACCTGAGTATTACAATGAATCCGTCGAACACATTGAAACCATTTTTGACGTAACCAAACAATCCGTCTGCTATTAGCTTCAGCAACATCTCAACGGCAAAGAGGCAACTGAAGAGCAGATTGCTGTATTCCAGGATCTGTGTTAATACTGCTGGCTACATTCAAAGAAAGCATATGTTCTTAGATATCAAGGAAACTCACAATATGAACAATTTTTACAATAAACTGTATTGGGTTTAGGACATTTCACCCATGATAACTCCCCCGGACATTTCCCCTGGACTTTTTCCCTAGGGTAATTCCCCTGGTCATGCCTTCCCAAGTGTCATCAACCCATAGAGTCAGTGGATGGTCAGTACAATAATATGCTAAACAATTGTTCACCTAAACTGGATCTACAGTATTATAATGTAAGCGATTCATAACTATCGTTACAAATATGCTAAACAGCAATCATTTGGCAATGCGCTATATAACCATCACTTGATAAGCAAGTGCACCTGATACACTTCACTGATGAAGAAACACATAAACATCGTGCAGGGCCACATTAAGGGGGGTGCTAAGGGTGCTGCAGCACCCGGGCCCGCAGTTTTGAGGAGCCCGCATTTTCGAAAATAAAGAAATTTTTAATGTGCTTGTTATTACCATACTGTTAAATATAGCGAAGATGCTGCAACATAAATGAATACGAAGTCGCAATTAATTTAATTACTTATAGTTATTTACCTGACACATCGCGTGTACATACAGATAGTAATGTAACGTTAATTGTGTATTGTGTCTTTATGCAGTAACTATTCACTAGTTTGCATGTTATAAATAAGTGTGTGGTGGACTGGTGGTTGTCAGAGGTTTGGAAGGTAATCACATTATCACAGCACCCGGGCCCGCACTAGCCTTAATGCGGCCCTGACATCGTGCTAACAGAAAACTATGATCATTTGCAGTCAGACATTTGACAAGAGAAAGTCACAGCTCAGTAGAAGAATATTGTCGAAACATTCACAGCCAAGTCAATATTTCACTTATATCTATCCATTTTGTTACATCAAATGGAAGTATTAACTTAAGACAGCATCTAGTTCTATCAGCTAATAATCAACAATATCACAACAGTTGAGTCAGTTGACAGTGTTCATGGAAAGACTAAATTACTCTAAAACATTTATGTTAAGCAAAAGAACTTAGCAGACATGTTGTCAGCTACCAGTGTGAAAAAAGATGTGGTCAGAAAAAAGGTTTAACAGAATGCAAGGCAAGCAACAACAAGAAAAGAGCCATGGAAGAAGAAACACTGCAACAAATAAGGGGACAGGAAATGCATCTTGTTTTTTATTAAGGGAAACGACCCGGGGAATTATCCCATGTGGAAAAGTCCAGGAGGAAATTTCCGGGAACATCCAGGGGGAATTGTCCCGAGAGAAATGTCCAAATCCCACCATATCAATAGGGTCTATGAACATTGTTTACATTAAACTATGACAATAAAGCCTAAGAATATCATTGTTTCCCTTAACTCAATTTGCAAACTTAGAAAACTTATTGTTCATATTTTAAACACATATGATAAGTTTTATTGCAGAATCTTTGAGACGTATTAAAGGGCAATATATAGCTTCAGATAAAATATACACATTTAATAATACTACTTTATGTGCAGCAAAACAAAATATGACTTCCTGAAGAAATTTTCTGGAATAGTCGTTAGGATGGAAGTTAAACCAATGCACTATCACTAAGCATTAGTACAACTTTAGTGCTTAACGACCAAACCATGTACATAGGCTACTTAATCAAGACTACTGCATTACCATTTTGGAAAAATTTACTAATAGTCATTATAGGTTCTTACGAGAAACTAGGAATTAACTAAAACATTAGCTTTAACACTTTATCTTTTAGCGATTCAAAACTCAATTAATGTGTCATTTTAAATGTACTGTGCTTGCGTACTTCACCTTTTACGACTTAGCAAATGCTCAATTACACCATCACCGCTAACAACATCAGAAACATCACTGTCATCATTGTACTGTTTTTTTAAACACGCAACATGCCAGTCTTAGCCACATGGTTCTTTCTGCCAAATTAATTGCTGTCGATGCATCATTGTACTTATCTTCTTTACCTGATTGTGATATTCAATCCCCATGCTCAGCGTGTTGATAAGGATGGCTGCAAGGATCCCTTGCTGGCAATATTTGCTGTTAATTAAGCTCCTGACCAATGTCCGAAATCTTGACCAGTATCGTACGACTTGTAATACAAAAGAGCACACAACACAACATAATCAGCCATGGCAAATCGTCACACAAAAACCCTAATGAACAATGATGCTTCACTTACAAGACAAGATAATTGTGCATTCACACGTACTGTCCTTGACACACAGTTATCAGACTGTTGTAGGACCAATCAGCCACATCTATGCACATTGGAGGTGAATTGCTTGCCAATGTTTCATTAATAGCCAAAAACGTAACGACTGCTGTAGAGGTGAAAAGCTGTAATATTCTTGCCATAGCAGTGTCATTTCGTGTCGTTATATACCCTTATTGTAAGCATATATGTATTACCCTATAATTTGAAAAGCAGCTAAATAAAAACGTTCTACAGCTTCATTAGAAACACAGTATTGGCATCCAAGTTTAGTTGAACAGTAGCTTAATGAGAAGTTTTAGTTTGTAACTCCCACATACTGTAGTGCTTTGTAATACACCACCATAATCAAGTATTTTTAAAAGAAGAAAAAAGCCAGTTCAAATATTTCATGTCAGAAATGTAGACATATTAAATCTGAATAAATTCTAGTAATGTAATGTAAATCTTCTAAATTTCTCAGTACCACACAAAAGCCCCATCAGGGAAACTCTCTTATTCACTGACATTATATCAAATCAAGTGCACAATAGCCAGGTTGTTTGGTCTGTTGTGGTGCCAGGTCAGAATCCGGGGGCGGTCAAGCCAAGACAGCATAATGCTGTTGTGGAAATCGGTGGTGGTGATGGAGTGGTGCAGGAGTAAAATCAGGATAAAAACGTGAAAAGCTTGATTTTCAGTCATGAGTGGATAGCTGCAGGAGTTGGGCAAATTGGTGGAGATCTTTTGGGAGTTTGTTAGTAACTCTCTATATCGCTCTGCTTCCATCTATATGTATATCTCTCTTCCAACAATTTGGGCATTTCTGTAATGCAATACAGTTCATCCTTGTTCTGGGCATTCACCTACACCATGTACTGCCTCAAGGTATTCATTATGCGTGCCTCTAAGTACCATTTCACAATTTCAGTTTCTTGTGCCTGACCATGTAGCCTTCTATTCGCCTCCACTTTGAACTTACTAATGAGACTAATGTTTGCCTTCTGCAATTCCAGTGAGATATCACTTAGAAACCTAAGAAAATGAACAGACCGGTACACCTTGATGTTTTCAGTAGGGATATCAGTGTTTCTGACGTGCAGATTGTGGGGCAGTTGTAGCATTTGCATCTGGTGTCAAAGCCATGCGCCTTAACGGGCTTCTGGCAGCTAGAATTTCAGTAATGAATAGGTACAGCGGAACAGCAATACAGATAACAGAACGAAAATACACTGGCTGAACAAACAAAGACCGAGAATGTTTCTGGTCATCAATCAATGCCTCAAAGGACAGACGCATATTTCATGTCATCAGTTTACACGACTGTTCTTGCTGATCATTGATTGCCTATTGTCTGCTGCAGCAGCAGAAGCCTTGTTGCTTGTAAACCTTTTATAGTATTCTATCAAACCAAGCTTCTATATTTGATGACAACCAGAACCTAAGGAAATAATTCCATGGATTAAACTGTTGGGTGGCCGTCTGCAGAAATTCGTCTAATCCCATCAACTGTAACAGCAATACATGGCAAAATCTTTGCCTCCATGTCAGTCGTTTATGGGTATTCGCTCAGCCAGATCTTGCCAATTATGCATTCTGAAATTTCTTTACTTATTCACCAGCACTGTATAAAATTAAGTCCACAAGAGTCAGGTTTTAAGGTAAGTTTTAGTGCCAGGTCATAATCCAGAGAGTTTCGGGCTAGGAAAACAGCATTCTGCTAAGATGTAAAATTTCAAACTTGTCCACCACGTCATTGGAAAAAAGACTAAATTTATTGCAGCAGGCACAAAATGTTAAAATATTATTTGGTCAAATATTAAATAAAATATTCTATTTCTTAAATAAAAATTTTCTATTTCTTTTCAGGTTTACAAAATTTGCTTCAAAAGGCTACATGAACACTTCATCCCCTGCTCCGTCTTCTCTTCCTTCTCCACACCTTTCACAGGTCGGAAAATCAGGACAGGACAGACTGTATCGGCTTAAGGAGGAAATAAAATACTGCCATATTGGACCAGCAATAAAAGGTTGCAAGGCTGAAAATAGAGAGATTAATTCAGAAGTGCAATATTCTGACACTGGAATAAAGCGAGTCAAAATGCACACGTGTAACGCTGTGGTATATTGCTTTCATTGACTGTCTGTGTTTACACAGAACTTGATAAGCAGAGATTTTGTGCATCAGAAACAAACATTCAGCACCTAATCTGATGCATTTTATTGCAAAAGTCATGACAGACAAATATGGACGGCAGTGTGTGTTTCCATTTATCATCAGTATTTATGAAAAATCATTCATCAGAAACAAATAAAATTCGTGATGGCATGCAAGCAAACTAACAGATGAGAACAGGAAAAAACCAGACAAAGAAGATAAAAAAATTGTTATAAAAGAAAGACTACTGAAATAGCTGTTTACAAGACAAGAGACACACTGCCAAGCTAAACCAATGCTGATCATTATTGTACTGGTAATAAATAAAATGATAACATAATTGCATGGAAATTATAAATGTCACAGAAAATTATGGGTTTAGACTTTAGTGGGGTCTAAACCATAAGTCAAAGTAATAAATTCAAGAAAATTTGAGAAAATGACACTAAAGAAGGCACACATACACATATACATACATGACACTATAGAAGGCACACATACTTTGAGACTTCTGCTGTTCTTCATCATCATCTTCCTCATCATCACTGCTAGTTTCTTCATCTGTTTCTTCATCAGAAAGGTTGACTCTCATCTCACCCTCACTTGTTCTATGGTAGTTCATGTGCAGAATTGAAGATTGCTTCTCATCTGCATAGAACAACATATTTAATGATTCAGACCTCACAGTATAATGAGTTTTTCCCTTACTTTTAATAAGTCAGCATTCTCAGCATTTCAACAATGTTAGACTGTATAAAATCATTTAAATACAATTAAATAAATAACTGATAAAATAACAGTACACCAACTGTCAAAAGTCAGTAACACAAATATTTCAGTGGTTTTGGTTACACTCAACTATCGTCTATCATGCACACCCCTAAATGGGTGTGCATGATAGTGATCCAAACCCTTTGCATGCCACATATGCAAAATTACGACATTGGTCAACTTTCCACTTATATCACAAGTGCAAAATTTGATGTTATAGGTGTGCTCAGTCGAGCGGTTGGAAGCAGGGAAACAGTGCTCTTCCTGCATAATTAAGTTAACTGCAAATTAGGGTAATAAATAACCTATAATTTTCCCATTGGTTATTTATACACACGTGAGACAGTTGCAGAGATCTTAGACCTGCTGAGAGTTGCAATCTGTCTTGTTTTATGATCACACTTTATGACAGAAACAGCGAACAATGACAAAACACTGGTGTATGATTTTTGGCAATTTGGAATTGGATGAAGAGTCAATTTTTAAGGGTTCCATTCATTTAAGGGAAGCAGGACCAACAGTACTGCAAGCATAATTCATGCCAATGATTGATAGAACTTTTCAACTGATAGTGAAAACATAAGATAATATTTGCTATCTCAACCCATTTAATAACTAACTGTCAGAGCTGAGAAAATTTTTCCTAGCTGTTACCTGTTACAAGTTGCGACCTGTCAGCTTGATGTTGAGAATAACGAAATTGATTGATTGATTGATTGATTGATTGATTATACCAACAGCAATGTTGGACAATGTTTTGTCATCTAGACTACGGTTGTTTTGAGCCTCTGATGGCAGTTGGTTAAAAATGAGTTGGCCCGCTTGTAAATGCGTTAGATTTGTTACCGTCTAATGTAGGCCTATTTTCTTCTCTTCACATGTTTAATGCCGTTTTTACCTTAAGAGGTGAAATTGACCAAAACTCCGAATATATCTGGCCGAGGAGGATAACAAAAACTAAGCATATCTGGCATGCAAAGGGTTAAAGGTAGTGGCCAGTTTCAGACCTGTGCCCACCTTGCAATGCAACCACGATTTAATCAAATCGGGCAGCTGCATGGCAGAGAACCTTCAGAACCTTAAGAACCCATGAATCTGTAATAAGATTCACAAACTGCTGATGACCATGAAAAGATAATCATCATCCTTCCATCAGTCATGCTTAAATACAGCAAACTGTGGCTGTCGGTTGTCAGCGTCCCTCCTCAGCCTCCTCGCATCCATAAATCAGCAGCAGCAGCTCGAACAATGATCAACATGTCCACCACCAACAACAACATCACCCACCAAACTGGCCAGATAATTGCACAGCTGTACCCATTAATGTTGAATGAATGGTAGCAGCTAACGCCAGGTGACGAAACGCCGGCCATGTGGAAGTCAGGAGCAGTGCAAAAGGCAGAACTCAGTCAGCAGATGAATAACATTGATGTCCACTGTATTTTAAACATGTCAGGAAAACCTCAGTGAAGCCAAACGTTTCTACATCATCCAACTGCTATGTCTGTGGAGGATCGTGTTATCCGTCTATTGCACCTTATGTAACCATTTCATGGAAACATTTATTCACGCCTTTGTCAACAACTGACAGTAAGCCACCCAGTGTTTACTCTTGGAAGCATGGTGGCCAAGCATTATTGCCTCTGTGTCTGGAGTTCAAAACCCAGTCATGTAATGTCTCGTGTTAAGTCTTGTAACCAAAATAAAAGTTGTCAGTTTCTGCTATTAGGATTTTATTTTTCTCAACCAAAAAACCATACCTATGAAGACTGATATCTATAGTGGTGTTTAAGAAGGCAGGAATTACCTACCTTACCGCCTTGTTTTACCTTACCTTATCTGGCGGTACTTTAGTTGACTTAAGACCACGATAGCACATATTCTTAATTTGCAAAATTTTGCATATTGCAAAGCATACAGTTTAAAGTCTTTAGAGAAACTCTATTAGAATCAAACTCATGTAATAGTTGAGATATAATCTAATCTATTCTACTGCAAGACCTTCTATAGCTCCATTATCATAACACAAGACATCAATTCCAGTCAAAATTCAATAAGTCTGGCAGACCATAGTCAGGCAACTATTGGTATTAGACAATACTTTCATAAATAACAACTATACTATATTTTCATGAAATTTACCACAGAGCATTCCTTCACTTAATTGCATTTATGGTCAGGAACTTATTACAACAAACTTCAAAAGTTCATCACTGAAAAACAGAAGTTAGTCTAACTTTCACGCTAAAACTATTTCCGGGATACCTTTAACTGGCTTTTCAGGTTTACTGCTCTGAATGGTGCATGGGCAAAACCTCACCTCTTGCTATCTTTCCACAGGCCTTTCACTCAAAACTGAACACACTGCATTTTCACAAATCAAATCCCGATTCCTCCCCTTTCCCATCACCTTCCTCGTCGTTTCAACTCTAAATACCATCCACCTTAGCCGTCTGCATGACTCTCTGGATTTTTAACCCTGCCCATCGATTTTGTTTTGACTAAGCGCCTGTGAATAAGTTGGTTTCCATGACTCGCTTTAGAAATGTCGAGCTTACGTTATTACCTCTGTAATAATTTTCCAACATTATTTTGAATAACATTTTATATAAACCTACCAAATCCACGCATATTTCACTTACTGCAGACAACTGACTAGGCCTACTTGGTTAGTTGTCTGCACTAAGAATTCCCCTAGCCTTACGCTGGGACAAAGACTGTAGACCGATACATTAGAGAAACGTCGTTGATGACAGAATATTGGACAGACTAAATGACTGATGAGGAGGAATAAAAATGCCCTAGGACTGTCACACTCAAAACCAGTTGAATCCCACAGTTGCTCAAATCAGTCAGGCATGCATTGGCAAGGTCAAGCATCAGTGCTCAAAACACTCAGAAGCTGCTAGCAGGGTCTCCAGGATTCTGAACTCCAAAGTCCTGTCACACATGATGCGATGGACAGCAAACAAACAAAGGAAAGGATATAAACTAGTGATGACATAATTATTTCCTCACTGAGTAAGCTGAGCTGATGGCATACTTAATATTCTTGTTCTTGGTAAAATAAAGGTCTTTAACTTACGTAAATAGAAATTGATAGTTTACTCACTGAGAAACATAGTTAAGTATTTGTTTATTTCCCTACTTGCCCATCCAATCAACCTATGTACTACTTTTTACTTGATAGTTTAGTTTACCTCACTGTCTCTTAGAACAGAAATTAAATCTAAATCAATCCCTTAATGGATTGTTAAGTATATGCATTTCATAATTGTAATCTCCACATTTCTTCAGCACCCAAAGAAGCAAAGTCAAGGGAACCTGCTCACTCACAGGCACTTAGTCAAAGCAACATCGAAATGCAGTTTAGGTCAAAGTTAGGCAGGTAGACAGACAGACAGCTATAGTAAGGTGGATGGTGTTTGAAGTTGAATGGCATTAAAGATGCAAAGGAATGATACCGGACGAGTAAAACTATTTCATTTAGGAATTATAAGCCTTTTTAGAAATTGCAAGAGACGCAGAATTTTGTGCTGGTAGCACATGATAGCTAAGCTTCGACCAAAAGATTCTTCTCCCTCAGAAACACTATTTCAAGAAAATCAAATGATAGCGATTCATAATAAATCGGCGAGGTTACAGAATCTAAGCTAACACAAACCACGCAGCACTGAACAATACAACAACACTATTGCATTCTAGACTACACACCTCTGCATGATATCATGCTTGACAAAGTTTCTTAAGTCTAAAAATTTCCTACTTGACATCTAGTGGTTCTTGTAAACAAACAGATCCATCCTACTGTAAATATCGGATCAACTGCATAAAGTACTGAACTGGTCATTCGCAATTGAAAACTGTGAAGAAAACTAAAGCATTTATCACAGGAAGAATTACATCCGAGATTAACTTTTCTGATCAACTAATGGGACAAAGGTTTTGACATACGAATCATAATTAACACATTAGACAAACTTTGTCACACAATCACAGCAATAAATCAATTGGCTGCAACTTGAGCAGCAGTTTATGCAACAACATGGCGCCATCCTGTTTACCTGGAACATTATTCGTGATGTTATAACCATAACATTTGTACCCAGAGTGCCCCTCAGAGGTTCTTAAAGGCACTACACAAATATCCAAATACATACAAATGAACTATACATAATGCGCATACATACTTACATATCTGTCTACCTACCGACCTACATACATACATATATACATACATAAATACACACATACTGAGGCAAAATAGCAGCCGTGCATATGATGCATTTGCAGCTACGGCATCACAGTGCTGTTATGCATTAATACCAACAGTTAATTTGTAACTTTTCAACCAATGCCCCAACAACAAGCAAACAAGTTCTTATGTACACGTCAGCATAAATAGCTATTCCTCCTATAAAGATATCAAAACATACTTTTACAAACTGTACACAGAATATTGAAGATGATTCAACACTCAAAGTGATCTTATGCAAACAGCAATAGAATTCTGGCACAGCAGGTATTATACACCACAAAACTATCTAGTAGAAATCACATTTGTGTAATTACGGGTTCGATGTATTTAGTAGGTGGAGAAGGATGTCACTATTGAGTGATTGCTAAAAGGTTAAAAGAAGAAAATTTAAGAGGAAAAGACTACCAACTGGCAACAGAGAAAAGGAATAGTGGGTTTGCACTGCAAAATTTGATAAGAATAATCAAAGAAACCTACAGGAAAAATCACTGCAAAGCAATAATGAGTAAATGACATTGTGAAGAATACATGAGGCTAACGTTTACTTGATTAGTTTGGCATATAACAGTAAAGAATATACTACTAACTTTCATTTTGTCCTTTGTTGTGGAATTTGACGGTGTGCATTGAGCGATGATGAATTTTGTTGAGGTAGTCATTTGACGTCCTGGCGTTGCTCGAGGCCACCACGGCTGAGCGACATCGTCCAGTTTTGTCGAGGGATAGCGATTCATACTTTCCACAAGTACCACTATTGAGAGATGCTGCACGACCAATGGATGACCTTCGACACTGGGCATCTTTTGGCAGTGGCAGGTACTTTCCACAAGACTCACTGCAAAATGACGAAGCCCGAATCACAGAGATTCGCTGTTTTGGCAAGTTTCTGTCCAAAATGTTGATTTTATTTCCTAGCGAGACTGGCCCGATTGAAGACGAGTTCTCTTGACCACGAGTGTTCAGAGATAATGCCCTGCTTATTGACTGCCGCCGTTTACCCAAAGATTCACCAGGAACAGATAAGTAGTTGCTGCACTTATCGCTGCATAATGAACCCATTCTGCTAACCGAGTTCTTTCTCTTTTGTATTAGCTCCTGTGGAACGGACAGATGGTTTCCACACGGGCCGCTATTGAGAGACGATGCTCGACCGATTGAGTTACGCCTACTTCTGCTGCCATCTGGAGGCAATGGAAGGTACTTCTTCGACACCTCACCGCTATTCAAAGATGATGCCCTGCCGATCGAATTACGCCGGACACGTTCCCCGGGAACTGGTAAATAATTCTTGCTAGATTCACTATCGTCAGATGCCTCCTGATTTACAGAATTTTTCCAGCCAGCAGGAGGTAAATCCTTTGAAACAGACAGGCAAGATCTGAGAGGTTCACTGTTGAGCGATGCTGCCCGTCCGATTGAATTCCTACGAGTCCCTAATGGTTCAGCAGGAACTGGTAGAAGGATCTTGGAGGATTCACAGTTGAGAGATGCAGCACGGCTGATAGAGTGTCGGCGGGTCCTAGACACTTCTCCTGGAATAGGAAGGTACGTTTTGCATGGATCACTGTTTATGGAAGCAGCCCTAGTAAAGGAATTTCGTCGCTCAGCATTCCCTTCCTTGGGAACTGGCAAATAATTTTTACAAGGTTCCGTGCTCAGAGAAACGGCTCTCATTATGGAATTCCTCCTGCTCTTAACACCGTCATTTGGAACAGGCAGGTTATTGCCACAAGTTCCACTGACCATTGAAGCGGCTCGACTGATGGAGTTTCGTCTTCTTCCATCTTCAATCTGAACCACGGGCAAGTAATTTCCCCCGCACGTCTCACAGTTCAGTGATGCCGCTCGGCTAAAGGCATGCATTCTTCCTCCAGGTTTTTCATTTACTGAAGCAGCCATGCCTGAAGCTGGCTGGCGGTTACTAGTCCTAATAATTTCTAGAGGTACAAGAAGATATTTTCCCGAAAAGTCGTCACTGCTTACAGATGACATGTGACTGACGTAAGGTGGCGAACACAGGCGAAGCGTTGGAGGAGGAGTTGGGAGCGAATTTGAACTAAATAGCGATATTACAGATGGGAAACCAATTGAAGCATTATTTACATGCAGAAATGCTGGCCTCTGTGGACCAGTTGATAGGCCGAGTTCAGCACCTTCCAGGCTGTCTAACGTTGCATGCGGACTGTCGACATTAGACTTTACGTTTTTAGTAGGTTGGATACCATAGCTGGGGTCAACCTTGTATGGAAAGGAGGGCTCTTTCTCCTGGTCGCTCTTTTTCCGTCGCTTTCGTCTCGGCTGAAGTGTCATTGATACGGCTCGCTCTGGTGTCACCCTGCGACGGGCATGCGCGGTACGGCGGAGAAAGCGATTTATTCTACGTTGTGATTTGCGCACCAGATGTGATATGTATTTAATCATCTCGTCATAGCATCCACCGGGTTCAGAATTGCTTGCAAGCGTACTGCTCGAATGGAAGCGTTTGCGTTCTATTAACATTCGTTCCATCTCACGTTTCTTTGTTTCGGAGAACTGGGTTGCTATGACAACCAGGCACAGATTGATCATAAAGAAAGCTCCAACCTGAAAAATTAATCCAAAATCCAGATCAAGACTAATAATGGTTATGATGTCCTACACCGGCCAATGACTGAGGATTACGAAACTCAACATGAAGCACACAATATTAGTCATGGTGCTTAAGTAGTGGGGTGTTGTGTTCATATTTTATGCCATGCTGTTAATTCTGCTTCTCCAAAGAGAAGCATTTTGCCCTGCTGCACTATATTATATTTATACTCTTCTACTATTCATAAGCAGTTGCCTCATAATATCATTTTTCTGATAATATCTCTAACGACTCCTATGATTAGCCATTTAAGTGAAAATTGTCAACATTACCCAGTATTAGGTATGAGCTATGACATTACAAAATGAACAGATATTTACAAAAATATAACAGTTGTTGGCCAATCAAAATATCCTTGTTCAAAATATGCCCTCCTTTGCCAAAATAAGTGACCATCAAATGGTTAGAATTGTGCATAGCTACAGGGTACATAGCAGAAAAGCATATTTACAGCAATTATAGGCAAATCCCAGAGAAATACTTAAGAACTTTTAGGCAAAGTTTGAAGTTCAGTATAATCACAAAATTAGAAACAAGCTAACTATTTATGATTGCCAAGATATCTCAGGGTTCACATTTTATCATAACAGATAACATAAAAATACATCTTAACATAACATAAACTAAGAATAAAATTTGCCCTCTCAATTGTAACTGGATAAGGTTTATGATATCCAAATGCATGCAACTTAAATTTTTTTCTTCATTTTCAGTTAAATACTGTGACCCATTTAAAAGAATATGAAGACAGAAAACAAAAAGCCATTCACTTCATAGCAACAACAGCAAATACATTTCAGGAAAGAAACACACTGAATCACTTCGGTTACTTACAATAATTAGTGCGACAAAATATATCCAGTCCCAAAAGGAATGGACGTCTTGCACGAAGTACATGATATTCACCCAACCAGCCAGGCTGATTACCTAGATAACCAGTAATAATTTAGATCATCAGAAAGAAAACAAGATCGTGATACAGACTTATAAACCAGAACTCTGTTTCTGAAAAATCAAATAAACACCAAGATCAATCATAATTTCGGTAGAAAAGACAAATCAGTAAGAATGTCCCAACTAGACAGTAATCATAATAGAAATCATAATTGTAATCGCAAAGTGAAAATTTCTAAAGCGCATCTCTAAAGTTAAGCGCAGGACACCCGCTTAGTCATTAGCGTCATGTCAGAGAAGTTGTCCAGACCACGTCAAAGTCCTCTCGCTAACCTACAACTCCCTAAAATAATCCCAATCCAGATATCTTCGTGAACTCTTCACCATCCAGCTAACCCGCTCTACCCGATCATCCTCCGTTCTCACTCTTTCTAGACCCCCCAGTCACTACTCAACTCAAGTTCTCCAACCAAGCAATATCCAACACTGCACCACCTGTCTGGAACGATCTACCTCCTGAATTCCGCACTTTTTCGGTTCCTCCACCATCATCGCCAATCACCCATCAACATCTGCCTCAGGCTCCTCTATCCATCACCCCAAGGCTGTCCACTCGAAACTGAAGTCTCTCCTTTTCAAGAACTCTTACCCTGACTCACCTGATCCTCTACCTTCCAATTCTAGACCTAAATGACACCCACCTTAACATCTGCTGTGCCCCCTCTGATCTGCTGGAAACCCGACTTGAACCTCCTTCAGACTACTCTTTTGGGACAACCCCTCTTACTAAACACAGCGCTCATGAATAAGCTGGTGCCCTGCGCTTGGCTTTTGAGTGGCGCTTGAGAAGTTTGGAGATTATGATTACGATCAAGTCACCTGAAAGACCAGCCCTTAAAGTTAGATAATGATATTATAACTGTATAATATCTTCAATATCAGATAAATGGAAGAAGCACAAAATTGGTCAACCAGTAATTGTAATTTGCCAAATAGTCAAGCAAAGTAAGGATTAAGGACCAGAAGAAAAAGCAAGCACATTTACCAACCACTACGATGTGTGCAGTGGCGTAACAACCTAGCCGGGGGCCCTTGGACATTCTAAGCTTGGGGGCCCTTACCCATTATGTATCTACGTATCTACATGTATGTACGTAAATGTACGTAAATAATTGAACATTTATAATTATAGCACCATTTCATGATATAGGGCCTATACTCAGAGCAGGGGTGCAAAAAACCAAGGTTTTTCAAAATGAAACGTTGTTTTTTGTTTTTTTTTTCTTGTTTTTGTTTTGTAAGATTTCCTATTTGGGATCATAAAACTCATAAAAATGGCTTAATGCCGTTCAAATAATCAGGTGCATATAAAATGAAATTAACTGAAACAGTAGAACCGTAGAATATCATAAAACAAGATTAACAACGACCATACAACAATTGCCAAGAGAGTTGAAGAGACGCACATTTTCTCATTTCTAATTTAAAATTTGTTAAAAACCAAAAAACCGAAATTTGCGTTTTATTGGTTTTTTTTGTTAAAAAAAACCTTTAACAGCCCTGATGTTAAATGTCATTACGAACAAATATATTACAACTGTTATCAAAACAGTGCACAGTAAGCTGAAAGAGCCACCAGTGCTTACACAGTAATGTAGTGAACATGTCTAGACTGTATAGTCTGTAGTTCCTCACGAATTGGGCTATTCTAACTTTCTGTTCGCAAATGTGTCTATCAAGTCCCTTTCGGCATTTAAGAAGCTGAACGGATCATTAGAACAGAATTTTGTGAAGAGACAAGAGCTGTAGACTTGTGGAATGGTTTCGATGATTGTAGGCTACTGTCTCAGTGGGCACAATCACAGCTTTTAACAGGAAGCTATGAAAATTGGGCTAAAATGGATAAAATTAAGTATGTTCAAAGTTAAATTTCAGTGGTTTTAAAACAGACTAAACGTCTTCTAAAACACTTAAAACTCTTGTTGTGTTAAGTCGTCAATATTAAAATTATGAAATTCGCTAGATGTGGTTTTTTCACATCATGGAACTGAAAAGCATTATTGACATAATGTGCCTTTTCCCCTAATAATTATTGTCACAGAAAACGGACAAAAGTGCATTAAATTTTTCAGTTTTAAAAGCTTGGGGGCCCTTTGGACCTCGGGGGCCCCTGGACTTTGTCCACCCTCGTTATATGGCTGTTACGCCACTGGATGTGTGCCATTTCACCATCATACTGAATCTACACAACTCTTTTTCATCTATGCAGCAATACCATCAAAAAATGCCAAGAAGACCTCCAACAGTTTGCTCATACTCCATTCATTAGTGTCTATGGACTTTCCGTCCATATTTCCACTTCTCCAAGAGCGTTTGACTATAAACTCAAACCAGAACTCTTTAACCTCTTATATCATTTTATTCCAGCTTTCACCATTCCATGAATATCCATGATACTGTAAACAGCTTAGCATCCCGCTGATTCCCATGGCTTGGCATCTCCAAATTTTGGACTCTGCACTGAAACTGTACCCAGAACTTGGTTCATACAGATTTGATTTAACTAAGTAAGTGCCAAATAACCAAACATCATTTTTATGCTGCTGAGAAATGTAATTGCTCTATGCTGACCTGTAAATATATACAGATTAGAAAGGTTCCTTTGGTTGCAGTTACCTGCACTTAGTAGGATGTGGCAGCCTCAGAGTCTGTGAGAGACTTAGGAACAGTTTGTGGATGCTGAGAACTAAACTCATGCAATTTCCTGCAATGGGGACAATGATACTAGGTGAATACTGCTCAGCCACTAACAATCTAATGAACATTAGTTTTAGGGTAAATATTGGAAACTTCACGGCTGGTTCGCATCAGGATATGATTAATGGTAAACAGTCATGCATGCTGTCTGCCTCATCACATTCTACAATTGAATGCTATAAACAGCAAATGAGCAACTAGCCATTTACACAAGCCTTCTAAGATCAGTGGTATACGTAAGTTCGGGCATATATCTAGCTTTATATGGGAGGTATTGCACTGGCTGCCTATGCAAAAATGCATTGAGTTTAAGATACAAATGCTTATGCGTAATTGTCCTGCAGGTCATGCCCCAGTCTGTCTTAGGGAGCTTTGTTTGCCGTTGTCATCCATACCAGGCCGTAGATCCCTTTGCTCTGCCACGTAAGGCGACCTGGTTGTCCTTATATGGCTCAAACTTCCACAGTGCTCCATAAAAGCTTTGCTGTGGTCAGTCCATCTTTCTGCAATAGGTTGCCTAGAAACCTCCATAATGAACCACTTGGTCTGTCTTTACCTCTTTTCCGCAAGCACTTGAAAATCATTCTTTTCAATCGCGGTTTGCTGTTTTTAGGTAAGGAGCGCCTCTGAGGAGTTTTTCTTGAAGTGGCGCTATATAAATTTACGAATACTGTTAAAATATATAGCCAACAAGCTTGCTGATTATGAAGTTTAAAAATTAGTCAAATTTTCGTGTTGAAACTGGACAAAATAGAAATGAATGGCAGATTTTTAAGATATAAATTTCTCCACTTTGAAACCGGACAGAATAAAAATAAATAACAATGAAATCAATAATATGCTTTAAAAGGTAAATGGATTTTTATTGTTTTACATCAGAATTGCCAGAAACATCAGCAACAATTCAATGCAGCTTTGCTGTTCATGTCAGCAGACAATATTTCTTCCAGCCAGGTTTCATTTATAGATTTATGGATGCACACCACACGCTCATTAATTTACCTTTTAGGACAATGATTACAGGTTGTTAGATTTAATTCAACCACCAGATATGGTAATGCCAGTCATCCCTTGGCATATGACCATAGCATACATTAGTGCCATACTCTGAATGGAAAATTGGACATGCCTGGAAGAAGACAGTGGAATAGGCATAGAAGCAGACAGCAGATGCCTGGATGGTGTAACTGAAAGCGCCATATTCAACTGATGCCAGAATGAGGGTACTGAATAGATTTAGAGAAGTTATAAACAAATGCTTCAATCATAAACTTGTACCATCATGCAAGGTCAGCCCAATTAGACTTCAAGGCTGCATCCATTCTCCTAGCATAAACATGGATAAGCTTTCTTCAGATTATGTTTCTTATTTTTCACAGTTATTACCACAAACTCTGTATTTCATCAGATGTTTAAAAAAAGTACAGAACCAGCTTATTTCCTTGCAGAGTTTGACCAGTACTTAAAAACTGGTATTCAGCTCATCTCTAATAAATTACTAAATATTTAATCTGTTATAAAGGCTGCCTGAACTGTGTTTATGATAGTACAGTAACCCAATTTTAGAAGGATTTGTCCCATTTGGAAAACCTGCTGAATACTGAAATCGAATGTCAAACAAACAATGCTCTGATGTGGTATGTGCTGTTGCTGTTTGTGTTTCAATAAACAGCATCTTGAATATTTGAATTTTGAACTACATAGAGGTATTTAACGATATCAGTGGTATGGTAACTATGGTGATGCTTCGGTGTCCTGATAACAGTTCAAGCAAAAGTGTCAGTAATAGTAGTATGGTTCCAAGCATATTCCCAAGGTTGAAGGATATTTAAGCTGAAGCGCAAACATTGCCACAGCACACCACTATCGACAGAGCTCTCTCCAAACCATCACAGAGCCAACAGTCATGCCAGTGGCGATATTTAAGAGTGTTACGTTCCATTATTTAGACCCAGACCTGTGACAACATGCTCAGTAGTCGACGAGCTCACATTGCTGTGTCAAAGCAGTACGTTGCTTATGCCGTTGGCTATTGGATTGCGCACAGGTTAAGCGCATAGTGAATGCAGTGCATTTCGTTAATGCATAGATGTAGCACCAAACAAACAAAGCTCCAGTGCGATGAATAGAGCCAAGTGCAGCATGCATACATCCTCAGAAACTGCACTCATAGAAAAATGGTTGCATGAACCAGAAAAAAAATAGTCTTTATGGCATTGGTGAATTGAGTATTCAGACCACTAGGAAACTAGTAAAGATATGGCACCATTGAACATACCCACTGTATTGATGTAGCACTCTTGAATAATCTGGTGCCCTGCACCTAGCTTTTAAGTGGCACTTTAGAAATTTTAAAGTTTATGTTTACAGTTATGAAGATACAACCAAAAAGACCATTGTCTTACCTGAAAGATAGCAACCCATGCCAGGCCAATGTTATCAAAGGAGATGGCACCTTGAAATGGGTTGTAATCGCTTGCACGACATGACGTGTAATACTGGTTCCAGTCAATGCAAGACTGATTCGTAAATGTGTTATTGCTAAAAGTCTCAGCAGAGTCATTGCACTGGACGTTATTACGAACGAAGTGCGACAAATGATGGCACTTGGTCATGCCTTCGTCTTCCAGTTGACTGCAGATGAAATCTCGGCCGCTGTCGTTGTAGAAATCTGGGAGCTTCAGACTAAAAAAAGACGCAATTCAAAAGGTTGGACTCGGTAAGATCGCTCGTCAAATCCTCTTTGACGCTACAATCCAGATTTGTACATCTTATCCAGACTGTCATTCCTCATCACCAGTATAGGCAACTAGCTGCATATGTTATGATACTACCACAAATCAGCTAATTGAATAAAAAAATTGCACATTATGTGTAAACGATAATTTGCCAAGTAGTAAATGTGCAATTATTGTTATTAAATTATGCATGCTTCTAATTACATGCAGTCATACAGAAATCTGAATCTGATGCATGGTTAATTAGCATTTAATTAATTTAGTTACTATATCCTTGTCACGTCTGCAAGTTAAATAATGTATTCCTTCTAAATTCACACTAAATATCTTCTGGGCAATTCCATGAGAATAGGGACACATATCTCCAAAAATAAAATTCAGTATAAGCATTAGTTGACATCATATTTTAGTTGACTGATGCTTGTAGTTCACATATGAAAAGTTGTTTGAATAGCAATTCTTAATTTTCTAGTTCAGATACACACAATTGCAGAGGGACCTAACGTGTATATTTTACGAGTTTTTTTTTAAACGAAATTAATTAAATGCAAAGGCACCACAGTCAAAGCAGATTATGTATTTCTAAGCATTTAAAACACATATCTTGCACAGTTTTAAATGCCCTTCAAAGCACTAAAAGAATTATATCACAATAATCAACCGTTTTGTCGTAGCACGTGTTTGAACGGACTATCCGGATTTCAAAATGCCGTTGTCACGTCCCTAACGTTTTTCATAATAGTTGACCTCAATCATACTAGACTGCAGGTATAATTCTGATTATTTTTATGCAATGCTAACTTACTTAGTACTTTAAACTTTGGTAGAGTTTTGGAAATTTATGTTGCTCATTTAATAGATATAGTGTTAGGGACGTGACATATTAGCGTTAGGGACGTGACGTTAGGGACGTGACATTTTCATGAAGTGTTAAAACTTAATACTAAAAATCACTTCATATGCCAAAAAGAGCTTCTTGCAAAAGAAATACTGTACACTGATGTGCAATTCACTAGATGGGGCCTGTAAAAATTTTCTGGGCTATGCTGAAATATCTTACATTACATGATTTTACTTAATTAATCTACTTACTTGTACTCGTAAATTTAGTAGAATTTAATCATAATAAATGCATCAATGGTTTAACATTGGCATTTCATTTTATTGTGTTTGTTTTAGTTTCTTAGATTGATAGTTTAAAACTCCTGTTTTTTCAATTGATACCCTTTCGTAATTGGAACACTGGGCGGTCAATATACAATGATCAAGATTATCCAGGCC
Source organism: Aporrectodea caliginosa (assembly GCA_020284085.1). Taxonomy (NCBI): domain Eukaryota; kingdom Metazoa; phylum Annelida; class Clitellata; order Crassiclitellata; family Lumbricidae; genus Aporrectodea; species Aporrectodea caliginosa. The sequence continues at coordinate 1,077,982 of JACEVL010000385.1, read as the reverse complement.
TTATAAGAAAGTCAAAGTTTGCAGAGTTACGACCAAAGCATGTACTACTGAGTGCACAAACACCCGCAAATGTCTGCTTTTGCAGATACCATGAAAATCTTAGCCTACTGCTTCAGTTTCCTGATATAGTTCCTCACATCTGACTTAGCAGCAGCAGTGTGTAGCTCATAGAACGTGAATTGCATGACAGGAGACTAATATCTGTAGCAATTTGAGCTCATCCTCGTATTTTAACACATTTACGATACCTGTAAAATTTAGTGATTAGCCTTAGCCATATGGACAGTTAATAAACTGAAGAATTAAATACATTCATTCATTCATTCTGAGAAGTTATATAGCGCCTCTTTCAGAGATCTACTCAGAGGCGCTTATAAAAGGCAGACGAGTTCAACCGAGGCAACAATCAATAGTCTAGTGGGAGGTCATTCCAGATGGAGGGACCCACAATTGAAAAGCTCGATGCTGTCTAATAGAAGTGTGAGCTCACGGGACCTCATATATGCGGAGAGAGGAGCATGTTTAGGAGGGCAGCCAATGAGGCGAGTGGCTGAACAGAACGAAGAACTCCATCAAGGTGCCCGATTAGTCCAAGTGGCAGGTCTACAAGTACCGAACTGCAGTGATCACTTCTACTAGTGACAAAGGCATGCACAAGAGCCACAGTAGCATTATGAGAGAGGAATCGTGAGATAACGCAAAGTAGACGAAGCTGGTAGTTGCAACTGAGTGACCGAATATGGACCTGTAGTTATCTTTTGGCATATAAAGTGATTTTTAGTATTAAGTTTTAACACTTCATGAAAATGTCACGTCCCTAACGTCACGTCCCTAACGCTAATGTGTCATGTCCCTAACACTATATCTATTAAATGAGCAATATAAATTAACTTAAATATTGCTGTTCTAGTCTATGTAGGTTTAAGTTTGTGTAGTCTATATACTGCACCTAATTAGTCATGCTTATTTTTAGCATAAGTATGGTTCATTTAAGTTTTCATTATTAAAAGGCTAAGGCCTGGCAACAGCCGAATGTGGACCACAAATATTTTACTTCAAGTTATTGATTACACAGTAAAACATATTATGTAGTGGAATGCATTAAACTAATACACTACACATACCATTATAAACATAAAACAGTTATTTATAAAATGCGGCACACATAGCAATTTGCACACCGTCACGTCCCTAACAAAACCGTCACGTCCCTAACACTTAAAAAATCATGCCTAAAATTTTTTACATGAGTGATTCTAAAAAAATAATTGGTGTTAAGGTATCCTAGTCATATATATGAATTAATCATATTTAATTGGAATTTTTCAAATGCTAAAATTAGCAGAGTTTTACTGTAATACGCAGTGACTGTAAAAGTGATGTCCGCGGCATGTCACGTCCCTAACGACACTTTCAGACATACACAGCTCGGTGAAGAAAACTCACAGAGTAATGAAATTTGTCAGAGACATAGACTTTCAGGTCCTAATTGCTAAGAAGTATTGACTTTACTGAAAGTCATTGTCTTAAAGTGTTATTTTCATAATAATACATGCCGATTTTTGTGCAAATGTCACGTCCCTAACGATGGAATTGCCCACCTGCAAATTTTATCAAAAAGTAACAGTGTGTTCTCAGTCAAGCTGAACAATTCCTTTCCATCTGTTGCTGTCACCACACCCCATGAATTTGTCCTCACTGGTGACTTTAACATCTACGCCAACAACCCTTCCCTTCCATTTGCACCCCAGTTCCTTTCTTCCCTAAGTGCTATCAATCTGATCCAACATGTTTCTTTCCCCCACTCAAAAATATGGCCACTCGCTTGACTTCTGTCTCAGCCGGACTGTCACCGATTCTTATCATATCTTTGTCGATCTAAGCCTCCAGTCCCCTTCTCTCTGAAATTCTGCAACCTCTCCTTGGAATGGACTCCCAAAAGACGTCTGCCAGTTTGCTCATCATCCTACCTCGCCTATTAATGTAACCTCTCCTCCTCTTGCACTCTCCTCTGCTGCTTTCCACTCATGACTGAAAACTGAACTCTTCAAGCTATCATATCCTGATTCTACTTCTGCACCACCAAACGACCACCATCATGACCAATTACCACCATAAAATTATGCTGTCTTCTCGGCTTAACCTCCCCAGATTTTGACCTGGCACCGGAATGAACAAAACAACCTGGCAATTGCAGACTAGATTTGATATAGCACCAGTGAATAAGCTGGTCTCCCAACATGGCTTTTGTGTGGTGCTGAGAAATTTTGAAGATTTGTATTTACATTTACAGTCCCACTGCACAAATGCATCTGTTATTCAGGCATCTGTTTGCAATGTACGGTGTTACAAAGCATTATTATATTTTAAAAACTAGTAAGACTCACTTACCGCAGGATAGGAAAAAACAAGGCGAGAGGTAATAATTATTATACAATGAATAGAGAAATCAAGTTCAACGCCCACTTAAATTTACTCCAGATCAGGATTAAAAGATTTGAAAGACGTTTTATTAGAAGATGCTCACTCTCCAGTTGAGACGTTCGGTGGAAGTTCTAAGAAGCATCGATTTCTGAGCAGACCGGACCACAGCTGAACTCCGATGATGCCAAAGATGAAGAAGACAAAGAAGCAGAGCAACAGAACGTTACCCAACATTGGCAACGTATCCAACAAAAGCGTCACGAGGATTCGTAAGCCTGTCATTGAAAGAACACAGCCATTAGTCTGATTGCAACACGTCGTCATTGCCTTGTTCACGTCCAATTTTTTCACTCAGACTACACTTTTGACTTGTAAACATGAAGTCATCGGGGACATTCTTTATCGTAAACCAGGCCGCACATAAAAACTGACAATTCTGAAAAAGCCAATATTTAGCAGTTCCTGTACGGTGCGTAAACCAGTGTGGCGTGTTAAGTTGCTAGTGTTGGAGGAAATAACACCAATTCATATTAAGCAGAATGGCAGGTAAACCAGGAGCGTGTATACGAGTCCACACCATAAGTGCATGTGATAAGTGAGCACTGTCATTGCTGTTGACTGTTTTAACTGACTCTAAAAGCTTCCAGTAGTCTTGTAGTAATTGCAAGTTTTGTCATTGTAATTGCAGCTGTACTTAGAGATTTTTATAGCACTTCGTCAAGAGAAACTAATCACAGGCAGTCAACAGGAATTGCAAATGTACTAAAGTCAATTGCCACAGTGCTTTACATAGTCAGCTATTTCTAGAGTGTTATACAACGTCTAATTTCAGCAAGAGTTAAGAATAACAAAGCAATTACAAATTAAATTAAAAAAACGACTAATTAAAAACAGGAGTTCAAAAAAGAAATTAAAATTGGATAGCTTTTGTTCACCTTTCACACAAAGCCACTAAATTAAGGCAAGAAAATAATGATAAAATAACAACGATAATGAGGATAACATTTTCACTAGATGCCATCTTAGCTCATCATTGAGATTGAAGGAAAATGACCTAATCTTTTCCTGCCAGCAAAGACCAAAACTTGTGCTAATCCTGTTATACCCATCTGAAGCCTTTCAATACCTTTCAATTAAACTCACTTAAAACAAATTCACTGAGCAGAAGCCACAGTCAAACACCGTAACTATCAACGCAAACAATGCAAAGAAACCAAACCATGAAAAGTAAATCATCTCTTGGAAGGCAGCATGACAACAGATGGCACAAGTAAAACGAGATTTATCACCTTCTTCAGAAACATGGCTTAGAGTTTATCAGAAATTATGGACGTAGGAAGACATTTACGACAAAATTACCTTAAAATGACCACCTTATCAGGTTAATAATACTAACATAAACAGCATGTGATGAAAACCTTACAAGCAGAAACTTACCCCTCCCCATTTTACCTTTGAGCAGCAAACAATGCTTCAGCATACTAGAACACAGCAATTACTTGGCATCTGAAGACAATATCGATTAGCAAAATGTGCAAAAGCTGTCACAGGTATAACAAAAGCAGTTGCACAAATGCCACTCAACAGACATGGCTTAATCTTTTTTGCACCGAAAAGGGTTACTACAATAATGAACATTGACGTCCACATGAGAATATCATTTGATTCCAGCTTTCACCATTCCATGAATATCCATGATACTGTAAACAGCTTAGCATCCCGCTGGTTCCCATGGCTTGGCATCTCCAAATTTTGGACTCTGCACTGAAACTGTACCCAGAACTTGGTTCATACAGATTTGATTTAACTAAGTAAGTGCCAAATAACCAAACATCATTTTTATGCTGCTGAGAAATGTAATTGCTCTATGCTGACCTGTAAATATATACAGATTAGAAAGGTTCCTTTGGTTGCAGTTACCTGCACTTAGTAGGATGTGGCAGCCTCAGAGTCTGTGAGAGACTTAGGAACAGTTTGTGGATGCTCAGAACTAAACTCATGCAATTTCCTGCAATGGGGACAATGATACTAGGTGAATACTGCTCAGCCACTAACAATCTAATGAACATTAGTTTTAGGGTAAATATTGGAAACTTCACGGCTGGTTCGCATCAGGATATGATTAATGGTAAACAGTCATGCATGCTGTCTGCCTCATCACATTCTACAATTGAATGCTATAAACAGCAAATGAGCAACTAGCCATTTACACAAGCCTTCTAAGATCAGTGGTATACGTAAGTTCGGGCATATATCTAGCTTTATATGGGAGGTATTGCACTGGCTGCCTATGCAAAAATGCATTGAGTTTAAGATACAAATGCTTATGCGTAATTGTCCTGCAGGTCATGCCCCAGTCTGTCTTAGGGAGCTTTGTTTGCCGTTGTCATCCATACCAGGCCGTAGATCCCTTTGCTCTGCCACGTAAGGCGACCTGGTTGTCCTTATATGGCTCAAACTTCCACAGTGCTCCATAAAAGCTTTGCTGTGGTCAGTCCATCTTTCTGCAATAGGTTGCCTAGAAACCTCCATAATGAACCACTTGGTCTGTCTTTACCTCTTTTCCGCAAGCACTTGAAAATCATTCTTTTCAATCGCGGTTTGCTGTTTTTAGGTAAGGAGCGCCTCTGAGGAGTTTTTCTTGAAGTGGCGCTATATAAATTTACGAATACTGTTAAAATATATAGCCAACAAGCTTGCTGATTATGAAGTTTAAAAATTAGTCAAATTTTCGTGTTGAAACTGGACAAAATAGAAATGAATGGCAGATTTTTAAGATATAAATTTCTCCACTTTGAAACCGGACAGAATAAAAATAAATAACAATGAAATCAATAATATGCTTTAAAAGGTAAATGGATTTTTATTGTTTTACATCAGAATTGCCAGAAACATCAGCAACAATTCAATGCAGCTTTGCTGTTCATGTCAGCAGACAATATTTCTTCCAGCCAGGTTTCATTTATAGATTTATGGATGCACACCACACGCTCATTAATTTACCTTTTAGGACAATGATTACAGGTTGTTAGATTTAATTCAACCACCAGATATGGTAATGCCAGTCATCCCTTGGCATATGACCATAGCATACATTAGTGCCATACTCTGAATGGAAAATTGGACATGCCTGGAAGAAGACAGTGGAATAGGCATAGAAGCAGACAGCAGATGCCTGGATGGTGTAACTGAAAGCGCCATATTCAACTGATGCCAGAATGAGGGTACTGAATAGATTTAGAGAAGTTATAAACAAATGCTTCAATCATAAACTTGTACCATCATGCAAGGTCAGCCCAATTAGACTGCAAGGCTGCATCCATTCTCCTAGCATAAACATGGATAAGCTTTCTTCAGATTATGTTTCTTATTTTTCACAGTTATTACCACAAACTCTGTATTTCATCAGATGTTTAAAAAAAGTACAGAACCAGCTTATTTCCTTGCAGAGTTTGACCAGTACTTAAAAACTGGTATTCAGCTCATCTCTAATAAATTACTAAATATTTAATCTGTTATAAAGGCTGCCTGAACTGTGTTTATGATAGTACAGTAACCCAATTTTAGAAGGATTTGTCCCATTTGGAAAACCTGCTGAATACTGAAATCGAATGTCAAACAAACAATGCTCTGATGTGGTATGTGCTGTTGCTGTTTGTGTTTCAATAAACAGCATCTTGAATATTTGAATTTTGAACTACATAGAGGTATTTAACGATATCAGTGGTATGGTAACTATGGTGATGCTTCGGTGTCCTGATAACAGTTCAAGCAAAAGTGTCAGTAGTAGTAGTATGGTTCCAAGCATATTCCCAAGGTTGAAGGATATTTAAGCTGAAGCGCAAACATTGCCACAGCACACCACTATCGACAGAGCGCTCTCCAAACCATCACAGAGCCAACAGTCATGCCAGTGGTGATATTTAAGAGTGTTACGTTCCATTATTTAGAGCCAGACCTGTGACAACATGCTCAGTAGTCGACGAGCTCACATTGCTGTGTCAAAGCAGTACGTTGCTTATGCCGTTGGCTATTGGATTGCGCACAGGTTAAGCGCACAGTGAATGCAGTGCATTTCGTTAATGCATAGATGTAGCACCAAACAAACAAAGCTCCAGTGCGATGAATAGAGCCAAGTGCAGCATGCATACATCCTCAGAAACTGCACTCATAGAAAAATGGTTGCGTGAACCAGAAAAAAAATAGTCTTTATGGCATTGGTGAATTGAGTATTCAGACCACTAGGAAACTAGTAAAGATATGGCACCATTGAACATACCCACTGTATTGATGTAGCACTCTTGAATAATCTGGTGCCCTGCACCTAGCTTTTAAGTGGCACTTTAGAAATTTTAAAGTTTATGTTTACAGTTATGAAGATACAACCAAAAAGACCATTGTCTTACCTGAAAGATAGCAACCCATGCCAGGCCAATGTTATCAAAGGAGATGGCACCTTGAAATGGGTTGTAATCGCTTGCACGACATGACGTGTAATACTGGTTCCAGTCAATGCAAGACTGATTCGTAAATGTGTTATTGCTAAAAGTCTCAGCAGAGTCATTGCACTGGACGTTATTACGAACGAAGTGCGACAAATGATGGCACTTGGTCATGCCTTCGTCTTCCAGTTGACTGCAGATGAAATCTCGGCCGCTGTCGTTGTAGAAATCTGGGAGCCTCAGACTAAAAAAAGACGCAATTCAAAAGGTTGGACTCGGTCAGATCGCTCGTCAAATCCTCTTTGACGCTACAATCCAGATTTGTACATCTTATCCAGACTGTCATTCCTCATTACCAGTATAGGCAATTAGCTGCATATGTTATGATACTACCACAAATCAGTTAATTGAATAAAGAAATGGCACATTATGTGTAAACGATAATTTGCCAAGTAATAAATGTGCAATTATCGTTATTAAATTATGCATGCTTCTAATTACATGAAGTCACACAGAAATCTGAATCTGATGAATGGTTAATTAGCGTTTAATTAATTTAGTTACTATATCCTTGTCACGTCTGTAAGTTAAATAATGTATTCCTTCTAAATTCATACTAAATATCTTCTGCAAATTTTATCAAAAAGTAGCAATGTGTTCTCAGTCAATCTGAACAATTCCTTTCTATCTGTTGCTGTCACCACACCCCGTGAATTTGTCCTCACTGGTGACTTTAACGTCCACGTCGACAACCTTCCTATCCATTTGCATCCCAGTTCCTTTCCTCCCTAAGTGCTATCAATCTGATCTAAAATATGGCCATTCGCTTGTCTTAGTCATTACTTCTGTCTCATCTGGACTGTCACCGATCCTTATCATATCTCTCTATCTAAGCCCCATTCCCGCTTCTTTCTGAAATTCTGCAACCTCTCCTTAGTCTATACTCTTTGGAATGGACTCTCAAAAGACCTCTGCCAGTTTGCTCATCATCCTATCTCACCTATTAATGTAACCTCTCCTCTGCTTGCACTCTCCTCTACTGCTTTCCACTGATGACTAAAAACTGAACTCTTCAAGCTATCATTTCCTGATTCTACTTCTGCACCACCACACGACCGCCATCATGACCAATTACCACCATAAAATTAAGCTATCTTCTCGGCTTAACCTCCCCGGATTTTGACCTGCACCGGATGAACAAAACAACCTGGCAATTGCAGACTAGATTTGATATAGCACCACTGATAAGTTGGTCTCCCAACATGTCTTTTGTGTGGTGCTGAGAAATTTTGAAGATTTGTATTTACATTTACAGTCCCACTGCACAAATGCATCTGTTATTCAGGCATCTGTTTGCTATGTACGGTGTTACAAAGCATTATTATATTTTAAAAACTAGTAAGACTCACTTACCGCAGGATAGGAAAAAACAAGGCGAGAGGTAATAATTATTATACAATGAATAGAGAAATCAAGTTCAACGCCCACTTAAATTTACTCCAGATCAGGATTAAAAGATTTGAAAGACGTTTTATTAGAAGATGCTCACTCTCCAGTTGAGACGTTCGGTGGAAGTTCTAAGAAGCATCGATTTCTGAGCAGACCGGACCACAGCTGAACTCCGATGATGCCAAAGATGAAGAAGACAAAGAAGCAGAGCAACAGAACGTTACCCAACATTGGCAACGTATCCAACAAAAGCGTCACGAGGATTCGTAAGCCTGTCATTGAAAGAACACAGCCATTAGTCTGATTGCAACACGTCGTCATTGCCTTGTTCACGTCCAATTTTTTCACTCAGACTACACTTTTGACTTGTAAACATGAAGTCATCGGGGACATTCTTTATCGTAAACCAGGCCGCACATAAAAACTGACAATTCTGAAAAAGCCAATATTTAGCAGTTCCTGTACGGTGCGTAAACCAGTGTGGCGTGTTAAGTTGCTAGTGTTGGAGGAAATAACACCAATTCATATTAAGCAGAATGGCAGGTAAACCAGGAGCGTGTATACGAGTCCACACCATAAGTGCATGTGATAAGTGAGCACTGTCATTGCTGTTGACTGTTTTAACTGACTCTAAAAGCTTCCAGTAGTCTTGTAGTAATTGCAAGTTTTGTCATTGTAATTGCAGCTGTACTTAGAGATTTTTATAGCACTTCGTCAAGAGAAACTAATCACAGGCAGTCAACAGGAATTGCAAATGTACTAAAGTCAATTGCCACAGTGCTTTACATAGTCAGCTATTTCTAGAGTGTTATACAACGTCTAATTTCAGCAAGAGTTAAGAATAACAAAGCAATTACAAATTAAATTAAAAAAACGACTAATTAAAAACAGGAGTTCAAAAAAGAAATTAAAATTGGATAGCTTTTGTTCACCTTTCACACAAAGCCACTAAATTAAGGCAAGAAAATAATGATAAAATAACAACGATAATGAGGATAACATTTTCACTAGATGCCATCTTAGCTCATCATTGAGATTGAAGGAAAATGACCTAATCTTTTCCTGCCAGCAAAGACCAAAACTTGTGCTAATCCTGTTATACCCATCTGAAGCCTTTCAATACCTTTCAATTAAACTCACTTAAAACAAATTCACTGAGCAGAAGCCACAGTCAAACACCGTAACTATCAACGCAAACAATGCAAAGAAACCAAACCATGAAAAGTAAATCATCTCTTGGAAGGCAGCATGACAACAGATGGCACAAGTAAAACGAGATTTATCACCTTCTTCAGAAACATGGCTTAGAGTTTATCAGAAATTATGGACGTAGGAAGACATTTACGACAAAATTACCTTAAAATGACCACCTTATCAGGTTAATAATACTAACATAAACAGCATGTGATGAAAACCTTACAAGCAGAAACTTACCCCTCCCCATTTTACCTTTGAGCAGCAAACAATGCTTCAGCATACTAGAACACAGCAATTACTTGGCATCTGAAGACAATATCGATTAGCAAAATGTGCAAAAGCTGTCACAGGTATAACAAAAGCAGTTGCACAAATGCCACTCAACAGACATGGCTTAATCTTTTTTGCACCGAAAAGGGTTACTACAATAATGAACATTGACGTCCACATGAGAATAATTTAGAAGCCAGGAAACTATCTAACAATAAATAGTGTCTTTCAAATATCAATAGTAGCGCTTGTTAGTGTTCTGTCCATCATAATTTGCCAGTTTCACAGACAGAAACGTATTCCAGCACAAGAAGAGAAACAGGAAGCATCAGCACCCGAGCAGAAATAATGGCTCCACTAACAATAGCCATGGATGCAACATTTGTGAGAATATATCTGTCAATGGCCACGTCTCATATGTCAGCAACTGCCAATTTTAATTTCAGTTTCAAATCAAGTTTTGCTTATACTTAACCTCAGTGCCAGCACTACTCAAAGTTTTTCAATAAGCCATATCTAACCATATTTTCACTGCTTTTAGTTTACTCTGTGCCCACCTTAGATGCTTAAGTTAACCAGTACTGTTTGCTAGTTCTGCAAGATGATGTTTTCAAAATAAAAAAAACTATAATTCAACTAATTATTCATCCGAAAGGCTGCTAATTAAATTATAGCTGCTTAATGCATCTAATGTAGCTAATTCTGTACCCCTAAGCAAATCCAATGCCACTTCCATTGTAAACAGTCTGGCATTTTGAGCACAGCACAAGTAATTAACCAAAACCTGGATTTATTATGGCATATGACACCAGAGAACAACAATTATGGAGGAATAAAAAAACTGGGAACAGTGATAGACATGGACACGAGTTGAACAAACAACAGGCAGCGGGAGATCAATGGATGAGCGAAAATGCCTCTGAACTACTCAGGTTACTTGCTCGATTCAGTATAACGTAACAACGTTGAGACCGCCATCTATATCGAATCTCGCCATGCCACAAATCTGCCGGCCAAACACACAAACCTTAATGGCAACCACAGGGATCAATGAACGCGACGAGACATTGACGCGGCAGCATTGGTTGATAGAAGGTTAAATGTATCAAAATTAATAAGGTCAAGTCAAAACTGTCAAATCGGTCATGTCAAAATTTACAAAGAAGCTAAACAAGATGAAGTCATTTTGGTTCATGAAGCCTAGTTATTGTTCAGTTTGGTTAGATGATGTTGATCCAGTTGGACTTGATATATAACCTCACTGAAGACCTTAATGCCACCTCTTATTTTGTGTTTACATTTGGCTGAGAATAATGAGTATTGGGAAAAGGCCTAATGGTTTTATGCTGCCCCAATAAAACAGTGTCTTTAGACACAAATAACATGTCTGAACATCATTTCACAGCAAATAAATAAAAGTGCAGATACGCTTGCAGACTGACTGCAAATTTAAAGCAACAGAAGTTGAGCCTATGCATAGCAGTATCCAGCCCAAGAACTGAATAAGACAACTCCTCTATCAGATGTTGGAGAAATACGAACAATATTTCATGGAAGAAATATCACAGTTTCTGATAAATTAGTAGTGTTGCTAAATCTCTAAATTAATAGTTAAGTAACTAGGTAGCCACATTTAAGTACTTTTAAGCAGTCCTCTAAACACCCTATGGTGCCTCTGAATATCAGGTTCCTGCAACTCAGCTTTCTCCTTGTGGGTGCTGTAGAATCTGAAGACTACAGCTATGATTATGATAGAAGAAAGAGATGTGGATGGCTTGTCTCACTGGCATGTTGATTTTAAAATGTCTGTTTTGTGTGAATTCATCAATCATCTGGTCACCTGACAACAGGGTGACTGACATATCCATGTACAGAGCACTTCTGCATGCCTGGCTCTTTCAATTCACCATCGAAATGGTGGTCTGGTAACAAGGCCAATAATTTCATTCATAAGAGGCTCCGCTCCGTTCAGCCTATGTCAATACTGAAAAATTTAGCCTCTTTTAGTTTCAACATCTTTTCTTCACGGTTCACTCTCCAGAAATGTTCTGAGTGATGATTAATGCACAGCAATATTTTACATTTTATATTTAACACTTGTCCGACCAACACTTGGACGGAATGTTTTCTGAAAGGCCGAAAAGATAAGAGTAAGGTACCAGCAAATCCTTAGCAACCACACTGTGACAAAATTATAGAAAGCTGAAGTTTTGCCACGACACCAATAACAGCAACAGGCTCTTTTATTTCTACCCTGGATGCTTCAACACCTTTAGCCAGAATCAATATACCGATATGCGATAGAAATCCGGAACTCAATAACTGTATTTAAATTCGTGGCATTCAACTGGGTCTTTGTAACTGACATAAAACCTTCATGAAAGAAAGAAGAACAAAGAACTTCCATTCATGTCGTTGCACCTGCATTGGTATAATCCATAAAATACTTGAAACATTTCTTGTCCTCGGACCCTCAAGTTGCAGAAAGACTTGAAGACAGAATCCTTTCCATTTTTGGTGCACACGCTGCCAGTCACAGCAGCAGTCAGTACTACCATCAAAGGTAATTCACCACCAAATGTAATTTAGCTGGTGCGTTAAAACATTGTATTTAAGCGGAGCATTGTGAGGCCACACACCATGACCAAGAAGAATGAATGGCAGTTCCACCAGATCGTAAAGCCACACTCTGCTTGAATCAATACAAGAAAATGGAAGGCATGGGGATATTCAACCAAATGATTCCAGATGAAAGATAGACAACTTCAAGCAAATGAAACTCAATGACTTCTTGGTGAAGCCAAGCAAGTGCAAGATGACTTCACTCATGTACAGAGCGACTCTTTACTCATCACAAAAGATATTTAATGCAAACATAAAAAGCAACAGGGCAACCAATCAGAACATTTGAACATCTTCTACAACACTGCTAGACTATAACAAAGGTAAACGGTTTTACATAAGCGTCATCTTTTTCATTAATGGTTCCTATTTGTGACCCTGTAATTTGTCTTTGACAGTTCCTGTAAGAGACCTATCCTATTTTAAGTACATAATTACGTATAAAATTGTATTGTATTTGGCTATTTATAAAGCGCTTCTCACAGCAAAAGCCTTTCAGAAGCTTGTGAATCACTTAATATGGCACTGGTCGAGCAACTCTCAAAATCACTGACTCATGGTTATTTAAATGATCTAAACAAGTGCATTTTAAGGTGGTTTCAAAACAAAAGCTGAACAGACTCTTAAAATGCAACAGTATATTATGACTTGGTTTCAGGTGTGACAGAACATTGCTCAAAGGCTGAAACTCTCATTCTAAATTCTCAAACTTTCTGATGCTGTACTTGCTTTACCAGCCTTTCTGCAGACTGGTGCATTCAACATCAGCTTACATTACATATAATACTATAACATGTTTATTATCATAATTATTATTATTAAATAAAATTTCTAACGTGCACATTCACACCGAAATGTGCGGGCACGGATAGTCAGCCGCCAGGAGAAGATGCAGTCAGATATCCAAGTGCTTGAAAGCCAAGGAGAAATATAGTTTTGAGCCGCTTTTTGAAGGAAGGAAATGAATTTGAGCAATAAAGAGAGAGTGGCAGTCGATTCCACTCCTTGGGGGGAGGGGGGCGGCAGAGGCAAGGAATATTAAAATTTAGATTCCATAATAATTCAATGTCACTGTTTAATACAATTATACTTTTGTTATTGTTGCATGTTTCAAACTGTTTATTATGTATGAACACTGTGTCATGTTATAATTTTCTATGTTTTACACTGTTTACAAATTAATATTTTGAGTACGATCAAAATTGCTATTCTGGTTTTCATTCCACGGCCCGGTAACCAATCACTCGTGGACTGACACCGGGCCGCAGACCACAGTTGAGTAGCGCTGCTCTAAGGGAAAGGTCTGATACAGAAGGCATCATAGGCTCAAGGTGATGGGCAGAAGCTTAGTACCTGCATATCCCCACTGGCAGACAGGGTGTAATGATACTGACCTGCTTGACTTGGGACTAGAACACAAAGCTCTCTGATAAATGTGGAGGCTGCACCAACAAGTGAAGGCCATAACAGCAGAAGGATTCTGAATGTTAATCATTATGCACCTTCACCTCACTTCAAAAATACATTGGAATTTCACCTTACTTCAGTTGCATAGTAGACTGTTACCTCACTTTAAACCAGGGGTTCCAACCAGTGCAATGCATACTAAAGAACAATAATTTTACTTTCCTACCTCACAATCAGGTACCACATATTTACATTTTTGCTGATTTGTTTGTACTGGTACTAATGACATACTTGTCATACTTGCTGGCTTACACAAGCACTCTATTTCTGCTTCAACAGTTGATGCAGCTATTCTGAGTATTCTAGTTAAAGGTCCATCCGTTAGCAGTGATCTTGAGCTGTTCACAACAACATGTACTGCCAAACAGTGCAATATACCTAAGCGAGTTGAGCATTAATGTAAAGAATCCGTTGAGCTAACCAGTCATGTAAGGGACTCCATCAGTGGTAAAGCAACAAACCTTTCTTTCAGAAAGACTGTGTTTCGTCAAAACCTGTCCTACTTCATAGAAAATACCCTTCCCAGTCATTGTGCCCTTCATTAGATAGAGGTCATGCAGTTCCTCAAAAAAATATCTTTTGTAGCTCCCCTATTAAAGATTGTGAGTTGAGCTTTATCAATTAAATCTGTGCTCTCATCAAGTGCCAAACATTAAGCACACATTAAGTCTCTTAACGAGATTGTCTTGAATGTTGGAAGCTAGGTCCTCAACCTGCCTTGGCACAGTTTTATGTGATAGACTAGTATTTTCTACCATAGAAATTATATCTGGAGAGGCCATCTTAATAAGTATCCTCAAGCAATATTTTACAAATGTCATATCAGAAAACGGTTTTCGTCTTGTTTCAGCTATCAAAAATATGACCTTGGTTGTAGTTTCCGGATTTTACCGCTCACAGCTTTCAGAAACATCTGTTGTACAGTTAAGCTCTGTTTCAGAGAATTAGCTTGGTCAATTCGAACTTGGCAGGACATGCAGGCAAACTTTGCACCACTTTTGTGGACTAATGCTGCTTAAGATATTGCTTGTTGACTTATTTTGTCTTGACTCAAACATATTACACCTTCAGAATGTTCAATGACAAAAAATTCCTCTCTCTCTCTCTACGTATTTTAAAAATTCTACATTCAGAGTCCATTTTTTGCTTTTTCCTTGCAGTTGTTGACACATGCATTTTCAGTTGATGCTGAAAGAAAGGTTGTGTGTTTCACCACAGAGCTAGCATTAAAAATTTTGTGTCGTGTGAAGCAAAGAACTATGTGAAATTTTCAAGATTGCCAGTTAGCACGCTTAATAATAATAATAATAATAATATTAGAAATAATAATAAGACGATTTGTATAATGCCGTAGCTCAGCTGAGGCCGAAGGAAATGGTGCAACACATGAGTTAATGGCAATCATATGGTTGTTTAAAAAGATAAGTCTTGAGCTGGGATTTAAATTTCTCCAGCAATGGTGCGTTCTTCAGATGGTCGAGAAGACTGTTCCATGCAGTGGGTCCTGAGAAAGAGAAAGAGCAATTGCCAAACCTCATAGAAGACCACATAACTTGTAGCAGAATTTTCTATAAGGATCGTAGCCATTTGGATGAACAAACTAGGTGGGATGGATCGTGGCCTGAGGGCCATACGTTAAAATGTTAGACAAACCTGCTTTAAACCAAATTGAACTTCTGCCTCAAGGTTTTGTTTTACCATAATATAGACGATGCATATCTACTGGACATGAAAAGATTCAAAAGTACTGGCCACCTGTGCATCAAACTGTTGATTTTTATGTGCATTAGCTGAAAGTCAGTGTAAATACTCAGCCTACTAGCTCACTACAAATCATGTATTAAATTGTCACAAGATGTTCAAATGGACATTACAGAATTTTATGCATTCATAAAGATTAAATTCTGTTTCTAAAAATTTCAAGTCTAATATGTTTTCGATTATGTAATTATATCTCAGTCAATTGGATATCTTCTCCCTAAATAAACCAGACTTTCAAATCGCTGAGCATGGTAACTTCAGTTTTAGAAATCATTTTGATCGTCTGCTAATGTTAAGTGTCTGTTACCAATTTGAAATGTGGATTCGTATTTAAACTATCTTTTTTGCAACAACGAATGTTAAGTGTTTGTTATTAACTCGTAATGGTGGACTTAAATTTACACTGACATCTTTGGCAACATAGAAGTTGTTCCTTCAAAATCGTTTCTGACTGTGCCTGGCTCTAGATTAAACAATTGTCATGGTTCAGTCCAGAAGACATAATTAAATTTTTTCTGGCAACAATTCGCAGACCTTTTGGGTGTTGGATGAACGATGTCTGCTCACATAAGTTTTCTGGGCATATAAATCCTGCACTACAGAATGGCCTTGGGCATATACCCAAATAAATCTTAGTAACCATATTTTGCTCATACCATGTCAGCATTCTTTGAATTTTCATTCCACCGTTGACCTCGCTGGCACTGCTGTTCTGCTATCAAACACTGTCAAAATAACCACTTCGGATAACTCTAGGTAGTAATTTCACATTTCGACCCCCAAAACAAACCTTTGCAAATCTTGTTTCTGTCATATCAGGACAATGCATCACATAAGGTCTGCTCTAACCAAAGATACAATACAAACCACAGCCTGCTCTCTTGTCCGATGTTTGTTTATTGGTTAACTCATAGACTGATTTATTTCGCTTATTTTTCTGTTCCTTTCCTCCATCATGACCTCAAATGGTTACATAACCTAACACTATAATTCTCAAAATCTTGTGTGAAAGTAATTTATGCAGTGGCTATGCATATTCGTGGGTGCCTCTTTGGGAACTGTTTTCCATAAAGAATCTGTTTAATTTGAATTGTATTTTACCATATTTTCCAGTACTTATTTACAGAAATAGTCATTCTTCCCCAAAGCCTTTTAAACTAATTTGTTGTTTCTGAATATCCTGGTCGTCCACTTCTTGAATTGTATTTTACCATATGAATAGATTTAATTATACACCGAATTGATTTTTCTATTATAATAACTTGATTGTCAGATCTACCTGTAAAAACTGTACTTAGTTCACTTCCTTGTTTGAGTAGCTGCATAGAAGTCTATCAAATTGAATGCTGTTGTACCTTGCCCTGCTATTCTCTCTGTTCATAATAAGATCATTGTAATTGCACAATGATGTATAGGTACAACAATGTTGAGCATGCAGCTGATGGCAACAAGAAGGAAATCATCAAAGATGGGCAGACACGATGAGGCAAACAGCAAACAGATACATACAAAGCAGCAACGCAATGAGAAAGCAGCATAAAGAGGATTTCACGACAAACAAACTAACCTGGACAGAGTTGAAAGCTTATCATTAGACTGATTCAGTTTGATTGCATGCCAGTTAGAAATTCAAAGCACGTCCCAAATAATGACATAGTTTCTGTGTTCCCCATGTTTTCATCAATACCTGGTCACAAGTCTACCAATGGGCACTATAACCCCTCATAAGAGCTGTGTATTCATAGTATTATGTCATGAAGTTTCAGTCCATTTAGCATAAAACTGAAGACTTCTCTTATCTTCAAAGTGAATACAAAACATAATTATAATCCATTACAGGCTTCAAAGAAAGATTCCTGAGTGAGGTTTCTAAGATAAAAGTATTAATCCCACTTCAGCAAATTTCAAATTTTTTACACAGTTGTAGAATTTATCTTCTGGTGTACAACAAAGACAAAGATCTTTCATCCTTAGTTCCTACACTGTGTACCCATCTACAGTTCTTCCCATCCAATAAAATGCATTTCCACATGCCACCAGGTGAAAGGTATTCCATTCAGCAGATTCAGCCATTGATTCCGTATAATGTTTGGCAACTGCACCCAGTGAACCATCATAGCCAGCTCTTGCATTTTTTTGTCTTATTGATGCAGTAAAGCAACAAAGCACTTTCTAGGCTCCACAGTCGCAACCAAATGACAAAAACGAGGAATGGAAGGCAGAGGTTTGGTATTGTTGGAAATTTATTTTTATCCTGAACAATTTCCGCACAACCGCAGGCAACTGACATGTTTGATAAATTGTTTATGTAAATTAAATTCCTAGTCAAACGAATTCTATGGTTTTCAACATATTTCTCAGACTCAAAATAAAGCCTTAAACAGATCTAAGAAACTTCAAATCCCAGTGTTCTGGACAGATGGAAAGTACAAGCCTAAGGAGAAAGTTCCTCATAACTAAGAATCATCAAATAAAGATAAAGGTACAACAGGCAATCGGTGCAAAACTACAAACATGAAAGTGGATAGTTACAGGAACCAGCAGACATCATATGCTCAAAGCATGAATACACTAGCTCAAAGGTGTCAAAGCTTTTAATGGCAGGCCATTGGCAATATTTTCCAGCAAGTGGCGGCGAGGCTTCCCAAGGCACCAGAGCCAAATGGGGTACGGGTCAGGGAGGGGGCTTGGCAAGCCCATCCTCAGAAAAATTTGCAAAACTACATCTTAAATGGTGCATGATTTTAGCCCAGAAAGTCTTAATTTTGATCTTCATTATCTTCATTAGCAAAAGCCTCTACAGAGTAGTGAGAATTTACCATTGACTGGCTTGTTGCTAGCACAGTAATTTGACTTCGCTTCAAACGTAGTGAAAAATTTCAAATTTGAAATTTTATTCTCAAATTGTGTAGTCTTTAAGCAAGGCTCTGCGGGCCCGAAACATATCGTTGGTGGGCCAGAAATGGCCCGCGGGACGGACTGTTGACACACCTGTACTAGCTGATCCGATGCAAGATATGCATTGCATTCTTAGATATGTTGCAACCTTAGCAAACATTGTTATTTTGATAAACACATGATTTCTGCTGTGGTAAAAAAAGTGTTATTGCAGTATATGCTAAACATATATCTGTATCTTTACTCAACCATCTAAGTCAAGGACTGTTGTGACAAAGTAAGTTATTAAATGTCTTATTTTGTCTTTAACATAGCATGCTCTTAATAGAACATTGGCTGTCCAACAATGCACAGTTTTCATAAGTTTTTTCAGTTCATGCATATGAACAGTCATCTGAACAAGGATAATGAGCCAGTCACAAACCCTTCAAGATGGCAGAAGCGGCGCTGACATATCACCTATCATAATAATGCATAAAAAAGTGCAGAGAAACACATCCAGCAAATCAATTCTGACAAATAATTATCCACCTTACAAAGACAAGAGAAGACAAGTGAAATGATGAAAGTTTTTTACTTACTTGGTATTCTGTTGATTGCTCTTATTGGTCTCAAAACACGAACCGTCCTTATTGCCGATAAATTGAGATTCTCTGTGCTCACAGCATACTCCACTGCACTGTTTAAAAAAACAAAAAATCAATTAAAAACAAGTGCTTTTGTGAAGTACCAAACTTTTGCTGCAACACTTGTGTTCCAGATTCAGAATGTTAGCCAGCCCTGGTTTACACTTCACATACATACAAATATTTACAAATTTTATTTAATGAAATCTGGAAATGACCCCATTAAACACCACAGTGACCATATCAGCAATGATGAAAGGATGTGCAGCATAACTCTTCTTAAAAAGGATAAAAACAGGGAAGAAAAGATCAAATAGAGCTGAAATTTCTTATACATATTAAACAGACTTATTCACTTCCAGTAGGACTGCACGAGCTTCCATCTAATCAAGTTCACATAAGGATATCAATGTCTGCATGTGCATATCATTCTCTGCATATCCATTACCATCCACAAATATATTGACAAACTGATATCTTCTTAAAATATTTTAAAGTAAGCTCTACAGAATCTGGTTTCACCAATGGCTGCCCATGGAAATGTTGTATTAAATATATGTATGGTTATGTTTCAGATGGGATATCCTATGATGACTAAAAAAGGATGGAGCCTACTCGAGTTAAAATAGCAATGAGAACTAGCTCTAAAGGATGGCAGCAACACCCTACAATTATAAAAGAACTTATTAGGAGTATAATAATCAATTAACAAATATTAGATAATATACTCAGTGTTACTCACATGGGACAGAAAGCTACCAAAAAACTGACATAAATGTATCAAAAGAGAGATGTTGTCAATGACCAGGAATTCTAGTCCTGTAAGCGTCAAGAACAGATGAAGAACCAGAATCCCATTGAGTGCAAAGTTCTAGCACAACGATTCAAATGTCTCTCCAAGCATGCAGCCAGAATCTAGTGGCTGCAAAGTTCTAATCAGATTCAAGTTCATGGAGAATAATCCCTATTGGCTATGCCTCTAGAAAAGTTCATGCAAATTCGTGTGCTAAACCTGAATTCCACAATCCTGCTCTCTTACAACTATCGAGACCTCAAAAGAGTTAAGGAAGTCTGAAGCAAGACCCCTCTCATACAAACATTAGATACATATCAACATTACAATAAGGTCTTAAATGTAGTGGAATTTTTCAAGACAAAACGTATACTTGTTCCACCTCTTTCAAGTGTATTGTCTGAATATCCTAAGCATTCCAAGCCCATTTGGAAAAGAGTTCATAGAGTCATTTCTTTTCTCTGTGCTCTCAGCTTGAGATTACCACAAAGGTAGCTAGTATAACAATTAAACTACTACACTACAAATATAATAGACACTAAACACAATGCCATTTGAAAATGCACAGAGGTCAAGTGTGGAGGTTATCATTTTATGTTATGCGTAAAGCAGCGTAAGTAAGTTAGTATGCATGTAACAAGACGTTTATATATCACAATCCGAGAGCCTCTCAAAGGTGCTTGAAACCAGCAGATGTCACCCTAAAAATGTATAGTTCTATGATTAATTTGTAATAAAAATCTGCACAGAAGTCTTGGGTCAGCACCCTACGAACACTGGGTCAACCCAACAGTCACCTTGCATCTCTTCTTTACCATCTCCTAACCTGGTATGCATCCCATTTCCAGTTGCTAGTGTAGGCTACCCATAAATCTTCATAAATTCTTCCTAATAATAAAGCTCCTTCCGGCAAGCAATTAACAAAACTTTAGGTGTGTTGAGAAACATCTATATCTTTACTAGTATAGAGCTAATAGTCTGTGATAAAGCAACCAACATATACCTGATAATTGGCATTCAGCTCCATTCTGCAAGGCAAATTCTTCCCATATTTCTGTTGATAAGAAGCTGGATAGACCATGGCAGTAAGCGCCAGGTGTTTTGAGCCCATACAAAAGCCTGAGGACTCTCTGGGACTTTATACAAACTTCTACTGTGCTTAATTCAATCTTGTCAGAAGCAAGATCTCTGAATAAATGATGTATTGTGACACTATATAAGCCTTTGCCTTGTCCCATGTAAGCCCTCCAAACCTGATAATAAACTATTCGAGGTTTTTCTCCATTAACCTCTGCCAAATCATAATTATGTTCAGTCAGAAAATGGCTAAAGGTTCGGTCTACTCACAGAAATTTGCACACGCACACACAATATGTCAGGGTACCATATGTTCCCAACCCAAGATTATATACAGATCACAAGATAACTTTTACCCACTGGTACATAAAGTTGGTTCTTGTTTCGACTATAGAAGTCCTGTGTTAGAAGTTTTTGCAGGTTCACAGATAGTTCTGTGTTTTCTGGAGTCCTGAGTCTGAATGACATCAGAGAGATGGCAGAGTGAATAGTGAATACAGGAAAAATAAGAATATGAAACGAATAAGAAGGCATGGCTACTGATGCCACAGAGAAGAAGGCTTGATATTCCAGATATCCTTTAACAGCTGTTAGGACATTTTCTTGTTCCTGAGAGACTTACACTTACCTTGGGTAAAAGAGGAGGAGGAGGAGGACGATGAGGAGGAGGAGGAGGAGGAGGAGGAGGAGGAGGAGGAGGAGGGAGGGAGGAGGAGGAGGAGAGACGAAAAACGAGGAGGATGATCGTGAGGAGAAGGAAAAGAAGAAGCGCAGTTCCTGGGTAAGAAGTATTATTGGCTAAGAGTAGGTAGCCACGGTTGGTGCCCAGTTACTCCTGTACCATCTCATCTTTCCATCCTTTCCGGTGTCCAGTAGTTGTACTCATTTTATGGCTAGTTCACTGCAGGATGCTAGTGAAACAGAAATCTTTAAACATAAGTCCTTGCAGGGTTATGAACCTCTGACGTCTCAGCCGACAATCTATTTCAATAACCAATGGATTACCGTGCATACAGAAGTGAACGCAAATCCTAAGCCAGACACTTAGATGGCTCAGAAGCCTAGTACTGGCCGGGTTTCAGGTGTAGTAACCAGAATATATCACCTGCAAAAATCAGATGAAATACTTCTTGGCCATAGTAGAAGCAGTGTACACTGCAATATGACATAAAAAGTCTTGGAAACATATTTTCTTTCCTAGAAATAATACTATTATCAATATATTGCAGGACGTTTACTCCAAGTCTGTTTTCGTTTCTGCAATGAAACCACATCCTTCAAAACGTGAAGGAATCACGCTGTGTTATCGTAAACAGGAAACATCACGCTGCGCTCACGGCTCACCTACATCTGAAATGCTGCATGAAAGGTTCCTCAAAACAGTTCTCAGAAACGCAGCTAAAGCCAATGGATGCCCTCCACTAGAATTCAAATATATATAATTAAAATCTTCTTTTATTATTTTTTAGATGTTTTCAATCATTTTAAAATTGACTATTAACAGCAGAAAAGACAGCCTCATTTTCAGATTAAGTGACCATGTGTATGTAGTAAGTGCTCCAAATTAGTAAATAAAATAAAATTGACCCTGTCATGGCATAAACTGAAAACCAGTTGTTCATTGGAGAACTAACTCTGCCACTGTACGTCCGTGCCTTAGTGCCAGGCAGTGTCAGTCCTTAGCCTGGATGAAAGGAGGAGGGCGACGCTAATGACCTTTGTTATCAGACAGTGTCGTTAAACTGAAATTACTACTACTACTACTCATTGACGTTGATGCAAAAAATTGACAGACATTCACACATACACTGGAGCCATCAATGTCAAATTTATGTAACCTTAGCTAATTAGTATACTGTGTTTTTGTTCATGTTTTATCCTCTACATCCCATACACTCCAGGGATTCAGTTCTGGTAATGGCAAAACAGCAAGAGCGTGACTTTATTCTCCAGCTACCTGAACTTGCCCTCAGAAAACACTGCTGCTGGCAAGAAACTGGCTAAATGAAATGTCACATTAAGTAGGGTTCATGGCAAAGGTCCTCCTATGTCACATTCTTACAATTAGCAATTAGCAGAGTCGGGTCAGAGTAGATAGAAATAAACATAGCCTATATAATCAGTCAAATCTGTCTCCATAAACTGTTCGCAATAATTCACTAAAGTTATGATATCCATTATATTATTATGTTTGCCCAGAGGAACAATTTGATCCCTCAGGAGTTGAAAATTATCAAGAGAACAACAAAAATTCATAGTCAGCTAGAACTCATCAATATCCAGCAGAGCAAAAGTGCAATGAAAAGCAATGGCATTAGAGCACCGGATTACTATAATTTTTAATCAGATACTTATTTTGCATTAATTTATGAATTCACCTTAAAAGAATGTCAGGTAACTGGAAAAGACGAGTCTTCAATCATTTGCAAAATGAAATATGAGAAATAGAATGGTCCCTCGAAGCTCACGATAAACGTAATGAATTCTACAGATGAGGAGGACCAGCATTTGAGAAGGCACAGAAACCATATAACTTTTTTGGTAAGCTGGAATAAATAGTTGGCCAGAGGACTCTAATCTTGAGTCTGTCCTAGTGGTATTAAGCGAGAGTGGAATGCATAGGTTTTCAAGATGGCTCATTGCTAGACCACAAAGAGCCTTGTATACAAGGGCATCAAGTGGACCCGAGCTGTACGAGATAGTCAGTGCAATTTTGAAGACATTAATTCTGCAAATGCAGACCCTACAGGAAGCTGAAGAAGAAGAAGGCGAACAGCTGCATGTAGTAACTGATTGTACGCAGTCATAAAGGAGACAAGGAAGAGAACTGAGTAATGAATTTCAATAGTCCCGGTATGATAAGACAAGTAACTGCTCATGGCAAAGAGCGTGGGCAGCATCTTCACTTAGACACAGACGACGAACAGGTCACAGTTGCTTCAGGGAAAAGTAACAGGATCATGTAATGTTGGTAACATGAGATTCCAATGTCAACTGAGAATCAAGAGATACATCGTAGGTGACGACTTGTAGAAAAATAGGAATGCTAGATATGTCAGATACGGGAGGATCACAGTGGAGAACATCATTTCTATTCACGTGGAGATACACTACACTTTCAGACATGCAGCCATGTACTGAACAGATATACTAAGACATATTAAAGACAGTTCAGTAGCTGAGTGAACTAGACACTGGGATGAACGTGTTTCGTCATCAGCATATGCATATTATCCATAGTGATTAAATGACATTATGAGAAAAACCACTGGCGCAGCATACATGAAAAAGAATAAGGACCTTTGCACAGAACCCTAAGGAACAGCGCATATGAGAATGCCACAGAAGAGCATAGGCCACAAAATTTCATGTTTGTATGACTGACCTGACAGCCGCATTGTCAACCAAGTTTTGTCTGGACCAGTTAGGCCATAGCTACACGTGGCTAATCTTTCCAGAAGAATACTATGATCAACAGTATCAGATGCAAAATTTAGGATATGAAACCTAATAAAAGTACAACAGCCAGGATCAGCAGATGTCAATAGGTCAGTCAGAACAGGAAGTTGAATGATCGATAGACAGATTGATTAGGAGGAAGAAAGGAGTTATCATTGATGCTTTAAAGACGAGCGTGTACTAAAAGTGACTGGGGAACCAATGCAGTTCGTCATTAAAGGATTAAGCCTGTCACTTACACATCTCTCTCTAGCAGTTCTAATAGAACTGTTTCCACTGATCAATGAACTGATGTATTAATGATGGCAATAACAAGTGAAACTGACATATGGAAATCATGGATTTCGGTTCAGTTCCAATATTTTACCTCTTAGAAAGACTATGACATGACTTTCAGTTCTGCATCAGAGGTTTGAATCCTGGAGTCTCACTCATATGAGCTGGACAACTGATCGTCAAGCATGCGCAGCGCTCGTGAATAAGCTGGTGCCCTGCGCTTGGCTTTCGAGTGGCGCTTTAGAAGTTTTGAGATTACGATTACGATGTGAGGAATGGTTGTCTGGTTTTGGAATGTCATAGTTGCCATAGTGACAATGGCGTGGAATACTAGGCCTACTATCCAAGATGGCGGCCAATATGCACGTGAGCTCAAAGATATTGCAGCGCCAGACCATTGCTTCTATGGACCAGCATTGATCAATTTACATAATAAAAGATAACCTTACTTGACATTACCCATGTACATGTGTGTATCATACATCCTGCTGATGACTGGTCATATATGCAAAACTGATAGCTGCAATGATGGACCTGACAAAAAGTCAATCATTGCAAATGCATGAAATAGTTGTTTACGTGGGCAGTGCAGACAGCAGCAAAAAGCAGTGTAACTGGAGAACAATGGTGCAACAGAAGGCACATAGTACTCTAGAGTTAAATGAAACTATTATAAGCTCATTTCAGACAGACAATCTACTATACCCGTCATGCAGAATCAAAAGCAAACAAATCAAACTTTGTATTGTATCCAGAACACGTTTAATAATGCAACTTATGATTGAAGTCATTTTGAAACACTGAACCTTCTGTAAATTTTTGAACAAGTGAAATGGAGATGATGCTACATTTAATGAGGAAAGCAGATTAACAGGAACAGGCTGAAACTACAAAGTCACTACAACGTAATATATTGGTGGCCTGACATACGTTTCTTATTTGATAAATATTACACATCAAAAGTTCTTGCTTAAATTTTTTTGAACTTACAAAATGTTAACAAAGTCTGCATTAGAGTACATCAAAACAACAAAAGTAAAACTAATTACAATACGACTAATGTGGTTTTAATTATGTAGCAATATATACTAACAACAGTGCAAGTGGCAATGCAATGTTACAGATGTTACCACTTGAGGGAAACTATAGGCAATGTTCTCCTGTGGTCTGACTATCAAAATCTGCTACAACTCGATCCAGGACCACATCATTGATGACTATTGTTACCCAATGCATTTACAACATGTACTGTTCCCTGCCAGCAGAACAATTCGGTTCCTTTTGGGTTACCAATTGACACCCATTTACTGCTATAAACAATTGTATCATGAAATTTCATTTGGTGATCAATAAAGCATATATATGAATTGAATAAGTGTGACAATACCTTAGCTAAATCAATTTGAAACCAAAAATTAAACATTGGTAAACCCAGCCTGGAAACTAGTCAGCAAACGTGTTAAATTTATATGCATCCTAGTACCAACACTGGATCAGCACAAACAGAAGATAATCCCTCATTTGGTCCAATGGTATAGAGTGCGATGGAGCTAGATGAATGATAACAGATTGAAAGCCAGCGTCTTTTTCTATACAGTGCCTTTGCACTTGACAACAGGATTTGCAAGATGCCGCTTCAGTGGTCGTGCAGCGAGATTGATACACGAGTTGCCCAGTGCAAAACAAACGAACAGCCGTCGGCTGCAGAGCTCGGTCCGTGCACCTATTGTGTCAATGCACCCCAAGAGTCTTCTACAGGTGATATAATGGTCCATTCAGTACACCGCTGTCACGTCTCCAATCCTCTTCCATTTAATTCTCAGTTGCACAGTCTGAGCTGACAACAGCAAAGCCATGGGCTTAGTTAGTCTTCCAAACATACTCAGAAACACAGCGTTTCAGCCTTAATTCCATGATTATTATTTCATGGAAGTAAATGCCCAATAAAGTCAACGAGGAATGAAATGAAAAGGTCAGAGGATCAGCCACAAAAGAGAGATCAGCTGCAGATGGCACTGGCCTCCATTTCTGAAGGCATCCATTATAGACAAAGTATTCAGAGTTTAAGAGAAGAGCAGATGGTTTCATACTGACATCTCAGGGAAATGAGTGCAAGTTTGCTGGAATGAATTATGATTCATCAACACACCAGACTGAATCAGAGGACACTAAATAAAAACAGGCAGGGGAATCTACCATCTGCCCAACAGTCATTATGTGGAGCATTTCTGGATAGGCTCCTTAGAAGCCCTACATAAATTTCTAGTGGAGTCACATCATATGTTGCCAGCAGGCTACACTTCAATGTTTTCATAAACCGAAACATCTGTAAGCGATAAAGACTGGTCAACAATTTCTGTAAGAAACACTGCAAACGAGACCTCGATCAATTTTAACCCCTTACAGAATTAACTTTCTTTAGCAATTTACACCAGTTATAATTAAAAGGACTAAAGTTGTAACTCATATCTCAAAGTAATATACTGTAGTCTTGGGTTCACTGTCATAACCATGAGAGTAATGGTCTTCCAAGGCTTTTCAATACTGCAAGTCATGCCCTATTTGTGATCCAGTCAACTGTCATTCCTTCCACATAAACCAAACAATTAGAATCTGCACTAAACAACTATGTTCAGCAGAGTTTGTTTACAATCCTAGAACTACCCTATTTCATGATCATAATCGTAAACTCCCTATTTTAAAGCGCTACTCTAAGGCTAAGTGCAAAGCACCAGCTTATTCACAAGTGGTGAGATTTATGTAAGTTTCTGCAGCAAACTCATTTCAGTTGATAGGGTTCTTCTCTCATTCTGAGTATAAAACAGAAAGAGCATAGAAGGTTTGCTGTGGTTGGCCCATCCTCCTGGAATAGTTGCCTAACAATCTGCGCAAGAACTGTTCAATCTCTCTTTGCCTCTTTTCCGCAAGCACTTGATCATTTTGTTCAATCATTGTGTTAGGTCGGGAGCACCTCTGATGAGTCTCCCTTGAAGTGGAGCGCTATATAAATTTGCAATTACAAGTACAATCCTATCAGCCTCAACCGCAACTGTCTTCTGTCTATTCTCAGCAACTTCCTAAACTAAAATGAAGACCATGTGCCATAAAAAAAATGCCAGGAGTATCTGTGGTGGGATTCACACTGGAATCCAGCTGAGACGATGAACAGCATCTGGCATTAGATCGGGCAGAAAATCCCTGAGGAACCAGGTGTGATGGTGTATTTACTACAGGTAGTCCTGCACAAACTGAACCGACTCTGGGGAGGACGAGGCTAGGGAGGGAACAGAACAAGGAAATGAGTCCCGATGATGGCGATGGCCTAATGCATCAGCATGGCACTGAGAAGCACCCGGTGAGAAACTAAATCAGGAGTGGGCCCAGAAATTCAACACTACCAACACAGCCATGTCAAGCCAGACTGTGCAAGCAAATAAAACTAATGGCCAGACATTATAGGATCCTGTTGTGCATTGCTAAGATTCCACACACTGATCTCTGCATTCATTTCTCCACAAAATGAAAATCTCACATCATTCATTCTTAACCTGGCCTCCTATTACGAGTCCATAGTACAGCACGTGAGCCAATGCCGACAGCCCAATGGTAATTCCAGGGATCTTAGTAGCTGCATTCCCCATCCAAGTCTCAGCACATCAGAAATCATGTTAATCTAGTAGAAACACTTGGATATGTCTACCGATTTTCAGTTTCTTCCATATAATCTGCCAACCTGTTAATGAGAAATATTGCTTGTTGTTTAGGCATACTATGTGCATATGGTGAATTCCATTCTCACTGGTGGCATACATTGCCAAATTCACATTTAATAAATGATATACCCTACTTACATGGCATAGCAGATTTTGAACACAGTCTGCAAGCAAACATTCACCTGCTGACACCACAGTTAGTATGATATCATGCTAGAAAGCACTATTAAAGAAAAAGGTCCTTTAACTGATCTCCAGGGTAAACCAGGCTAGCTAAAACCCACCTGTCTATAGCTAAATCAATTGACATCAAGAATTGGAAAAGTGGCGAAAAGATCACACAGCTGCAGTCAAGCAAGAAGACCTAGGATCTCGAGTCAATGTTTCACAGGTTTCTGAAAATGCTTCTCTTTCAATAAAACGGAACCTTTCAGAATGCCAGCAAATGAATCTATTATGGTATAGTTGTCCACGGTTCCAGATGTCTAAATGCACAGGAAATTTAATAATCTCTGTCACACTGCAGCAGCCAATAAGTACAATTTCTCTCAGCAAATGCAAGCTCTGGCAAATGTGCGCTATTTGCACACTACCGTCACATAGAGATATTGTGAATAGCAGCATGAAAGGGAAAGAGCGGTCCTTAGATTAATGAAGCAGCTATGCCAAGATGAAGTAGCCATTGTGTCTGTGACCTCAGTCATTGGTTTATCAAACCGTATAATACAACTTCGTTCCCTTGGGGCCTTAATCATTAACATTACACACACACAGACACAGACACACACACACACGTACACACACGCGCGCACACGCACGCACACA
The DNA here is from genome assembly GCA_020284085.1 of Aporrectodea caliginosa. NCBI lineage: Eukaryota > Metazoa > Annelida > Clitellata > Crassiclitellata > Lumbricidae > Aporrectodea > Aporrectodea caliginosa. Next base: position 1,048,683 of record JACEVL010000385.1, on the reverse strand, counting down.
CACACACACAAACACAACGATGCAAACTGATACAAAGATAAATTCTTTGACAAGCATTACAACACCAAGCACCATCACTATCATCACTGTCATCAACATCATCATCACCACCATCATCCACTATATTGCATTTGAAATAATTCTTCCACTCAGAACTCATATATATAGCCAAATAATAACAAAGACTCCCTTCAACTCCAATACTAGGCCTGTCTTCCTGCAGTACAAATTCTTACATATTACACAAATTAAATTCTTGCAAACCTGTGAAGTTATCTACCAATTCAGTAACAATCTCCTCCCTCCCTCTCACATCATACTTTTATCTGTTACTTTCTCTTCATAACTGTACAATGTATACATTTGGGAATGACAAATTGAACTGAACTGAACTGAATTGAATCTTTGGTTACAGGTGAATCTCAATTAAAGCACTATCACTAGTGCATCATTAGACACAGCAAAGGTTCCAACACTTAGGCCTTCCAAGGACTCATCAAGAAATTAATAGCTTGTCAGCTGCAGTACTCCATTGCCATGAATAAAATGACAGCAGCAGCAGCAGCAGCAGCAGCAGCAGAAGCAGCAGCAGAAGCAGCAACTGGCAGCCCATGCGGAAGGCTTCCTCCTTCAGCTGGATGCTGCTTAGACTGCAGTCACCTATAAATTATTCTTAAATTGACCAGTAATGCCATTCATCAAAGTCAGACATTTCCCACACTGACTGACCGAGGACGAGTGAAGCGAAGCGACTGGTCACTCGCGCTCCCTATACTCCTTGTCTTCAGATCAGAAATGGGCACCTGTAGACGAAGACGGATGACAGCCGCGTTGCTATAGCAACCATCGACATACTTGTACCTTGCCACAAAGAATGAATGCCACAAGGAGCAAGGTGTGTCACGAAAGAATAGCCGTTATCCAGGTATCATATGGTACAGCGATCGCATGCCACACGGTCATACCATGCTTCGTATTGAGGACCACATAAAGCCATTAACTTAAAGGAACTGCTACTGAAAACCTGCATTCCCAGTTTACATTTTATTACAGGACATTAATTCACCTCCTTTTACATTGTAATCCGTTGAATAGATTCATTCACATCGTTTTAGTAAAATTTCTATTGAAAAACGCAATGGTTAAACAAAGATAATATAAAAGACTATACCACAGGTCTATATAAAAGCATGCTAAGGAATCTGAGTGACTTAAGTTGATAATATTTTTAATAGGTTTGTCCTGATACTGAAGCCTTCTATTTGCAAATGAGACTCACAAAATGTTTGCAACTTCAATGGCTTTTTATTTTTGACGATAGCATTTGAAAACTAAGCACAAAGTTTCTTCCTCGATATGATACTAAAAACACATCAGTGAGCGGTCGATTAATTGATAGTTCCAAGCAGTGCTTTTTTTCAGCCAGAGCAGCGTTCCTGGACCTTTTTTCAGCTATTAAAAAATAATTTAGTTAATTTAAATTTTTAATAAAAAATTATTTTAAATTATTTAGATACTTTAATTTAATTTCAGTGCCATCAGTGTTTATTGATATTGACAAACATGAAATAGAAATATTAGCATAAAATATGCCCCTATAATTGTTCTGAATTTGTTGAGTTCCGGAACCTTCTTTCTAGAAAAAAGCGCTGGTTCCAAGAAATTCTCTAATCATTTTAGTTAAATAACCATGTGTCTCAACCTAAAATCTATGCCTTTCAAAGACTGCCATCTGCATTTCCTGGCAATCGATCATTCTCCGGGTTGACAAAGGCATTTTCCACTGGATAAGCACAAATACATGGCTGTCAGCATCAGTGAATAATCACTGAATATATCCAAAATATTTAGAAAATTTGACAGCAATGGAGACCTTAGAATTTGCACAGCCGAATTCTTCCGCCATTGCTGAACCAGCTTATTCTCGGTCGGAACGTTGACAGCAGCTAGACAGGAAGGCATTCCACTGGATTTTCTTACAGGAAATGCTATCGGTTCACTGACAGGACTTCAGAAGCACAGCCAATAACGGGCAATAAAGCAGCTCTAGGCAGTCATCATAGAACTTGTTTGTAATCCGGTTAGTGTGAACAATGCGTCCATGATTGGCCGGCAGACATTGAGCTAAGCAATAAAATATTAATGTTCTGCAAGCACTTACTGCTTGAGAAATATGACGGATGGTTACGTTCATGGGATCTTGGTAAAAAGGGCAGAGGAGGAAATGACGGACTTACGTAGAATGGAAAATATATAATTAAACATTGATGACCACGACCGTGCAGTCGCAGTCAATATACCCTGGTTTAGCCTAGTAAATTCTCCATTTATTTATTATTTTATTTATTAGGCAAATTCGTATAGCAATCAGAGGTGCAGTCTGACTAGGCTAAGGCCAAAACAAAATAATGGTGTGTTTCCGGTAACGCGACCGAGTCACTTTTTTCCCGCGACTCGGAAAATTTTGTAAAAAAAATTTTTTTTTACAGAAAAATTTTTTTAAACAAATTTTTTTTCAGAAAATGTAAAAAAAAATTTTTTTTACCTTACATACATTAAGCCTTTGCTTAAGCAAAGGAGATGATACATTAAGATACATTAAGATACATTAAGATACCCGGAGATGCAGAATCGCGACATTATAGGTGCATTCACTAAAGCAGAGACATTCGGAAACTAGCGGTTTGTCTGCTACACGTTTATTGTTTAATGTACATAATCCATAATTCCTTCTCCACCCCTGCCCCTTCCATTTCACCTTGCAAGAAAAACAATGTCAACAAAAATGAAATAAATAAGATTGTTTTCTACAGCAGTTTATACATGTAGGTACATTCTGCAAATAGGCATTTTTAATACTCGCATAGAAAATACATACTTTGGTACAGCATGTACCGCTGTGCATAAATGGGCAGTGGCGTAATTTTGGGAAATCACTGCATAAAATTATTTTACCAAAATAAAATTATTTTCCTACCTACCCAGTTTTTTTTAACTCTGTTACCGGAAACACACCATTATTTTTTTTTTGCCTAAATGTTATTAAACATCATTAAGAACAGAAATATCATCAGTAAGCAAAATAGTGCACAGGAAGCTAGCAGAATCACCAGTGGCGGGCTCAAGCACGCACCCACACACACATACACACACACACACACATACACACACACACACACACACACACACACACACACACACACACACACACACACACACACATACATACACACATACACATGCACATCAATGGATTCCAATAAAAGTTGACAGATAACATCATGTTCAGAGTCTCTGGAAGAGGTTACTTACATCAACAGTCTGGCAAGAAGAGAGGCAGTGGCGTCCACAAACCACAGTATCACCACTGTCCAGCAGTCCCTCATTGGTGGAAGACGACTAAAAATCTCAGTGCATGTCATCTGTGGCCTTAATTATTGTCGGTAACATTCGAGATAGTTCAACGGAAGATTAGCTCAATCACAGGGTACACCTAAGCCCTCATTCGAAGAATTACTTTGTTTGATTCTCAGTTAAACAAATTTAAATCATATTTCCTACCTAGATTCATAAATGAAAACTCTATCTATTCAAAGAAAAGCAGCTATTCATCCAAAACGGATTTATCCGCTGCTAACACAACTGACTCACCTACACCTTGGATTCTTAAATACCGACCTTGCACATGTAATACGAGCTTTAAATAGATAGATGAATAAAAAACCTGGGTGATAGACTTCATTACTTTAGTTACCTATCCAGCTCAAATGGGTTATATCACTAAGTCACCTCCATCCATGACCTTAGTGATTTTCTCTGCATCTCGTGCAAATGCACAGCTGTGCATTCCTTCATCTGATTATAATTATCCTCTTCATCTTTATGTGCCACAGATATGAACCTATGTCTTCTTTATTACACCTCCGCCTGCTTCCCATACGAAATGAATCTTCTCAAATTTCCACTCACTCTTTCCAATTTTTCCACCGAACTTTTCCTCACTCAGTAATATTCCACACATCCAAGTAATCCAGGGGTTGCCAACCTTTTCTAAGCCCACACCCTGGGAAATGTTTGACCAATTTGCTCACCCTCTACAAAAGTATTCTCACATTTGAAGACACATACATGAAATTGGAAATAAACTTCTAATCTTACGGTCTTACCCATCCTTATCCTATGACAGCTCAACAATTTATAATGTATTATCAATGCATTCTTATAATTCATACTTTCCATCTTTGCCGCCCCCTGAAATGACGTCGCAAGCCTGGGGGTGCGTGCACTCCCCCGTTGGGAACCTCTGACGTAATCAGTCCTCATCTAAGTTCTTTCCGTCTTGTTTATATGTGCACATGGCAGTGTTTCACTTCCACTATCATTGACCTCCTCAAACAAGCTATGTAAATCGTTCTTATCTTGGTCTGGTAAGTTCCCGACAAAAATTAGGACCAATTTCCAAAGCACCAACTGGGCAACTAATTTGGTGGAAGAAGGCCACCTGTTTTATACATTTCCTCATGTGTATCCAGACAACAACACTTGGCAGATGCTTGGGTTAATTGCCATCCTACATATACATAGGGTGATTTGTGAAAAACACATAACAGTGCTTTCTATACATGTAATTCACAATATTTTTAACATAGGTTTCAAGCATTTTGCAAAAATAAAAATTCCACATTTCAAGCTACAACTTTAGGTACAAATTGCAACAAGATATAACATACAATGGGTCATTGGGCCTTTTGTATATCCGGTCCTGCATCTATTAATTAGCCAAAAAGTCTTCATGTTTTAAAAAAGCAATTGAACCTTTACTTACTATGTAATTTGTAATGCTAGCATTTGCGCTGACAGTTGTAGAAGCGACAGCAATACTGTCTGCTGACATTGTAAAACACCCTAGAAAGAGCTTGCTGCTGACAATGCTAAATTGTAAAAACTCATAATAACAGCCTTAGTTGCTGATGACCACATTTGTTGGCATCACAGCTGGTCATCAGTTGCCATCATTGGCACAACATGGTCCTGTTCTGGGCCAAACAAACATGGCTGTCTCGGTTCCGGTTCCTGTTTAGGCACAGATTGGAATTTTAGGAATGGCTATCATCATTACTGCTCATTGCAAAACATTTGCACCAAGTGCTTTCACATCCCTCAATCTGCCCTGCTTGAAACATCCCAGATGGAAAATCCTAATTGAAAGTTCTGATCACTGAGGGAAAGCCGTGACAACGACCATGTTCCCAAGCAATACAGTGTATTATATATAAGCAGTTCAGAGTGATCAATCACATCAAAATAGTCTGCAACTCATCTCGCACCACTTAAGTGCAGACTCCCTCAAGCTGCAGAACAAAACCTGTGTTACGAAAACTTTAAAAGCGATAGATATACTGTTTGCCGATCAGTAAACAGGCTATGCTACTTCGATAACGAATATGACAGGCTGAAATTCCTGACATTCTCGGGAGAGTGATTGCTTGGGGGCTATGCCTCTGGCTACCTAAATTAACAACATGGGTTCTATTCATGAAGATTACAATGCTCAATTATATGTAGTCACCTAGCACAAGCTGCATGATTCACGAACAAGTCCTGACATTGGAACTCTTTCAGGACAGAATATGAACACCTTACACAACTCAAAATGCAATTTTAAAATGTAATAAGAAGACTCATCTTTACGGAAAAGAAAACTACTGCTCCCTAGCACAGATATTTCACGAGACAGAAAAGATAAAACTTATGCTCTCTTCACTTTGTTCTCTCCTGGTCACAATTTATGAAGAAACCACTCAGTAATTATGTAAAAGGAAAAGAACGAATTGGGTAACACTGACATTTAGCCACACAGCCAAAATGGAAAATGGAAATAGAAATTTGGATTGTAGAGTGTCCCTGTCACCTTCAGTAGAAGCACTCACCCATCACCAAAACCACCAACGCAATGAAGTGCTAAGTTTATTGAGTGTTGCGCATCAAGGGAAAAACAAGGAAACGATAAATGCCACAAAACTGAAGCTAATGGCACTGCACTAAAGCTGCATCCAAGAGAGGCACCGGTACCAACCGGTTATCACCAGCAGCAACAACATGATGACTGGCAGCGTAAGAGGCAGATAAAATATTTTCGGCTAAAAGCAAAGATAATCTTTACACAACAGAAATGGTTGTCATAATTTGCATAGGCTGTCTGCAGATAGTAGAAGAAACGCTAATGTATTCACTGTAACACCTCAGTCAAAGAAGCATCGCAGAACATCACAGAAGCTGTTACAAAAAGTTGCAAAGCAGATGCAAAAGATCACACAAACGTCCCATCCTGTAACTCTTGTATTGCAGAAAACCAGGGTAAACAAAAGACAATGAAGACAATGGACAGGGTTTTTGCATGACCTTACAAGCCACTGCTCTCATCATCAATCATCCAATTCTGCTGTCTTGGCATAAGTCGTGTCTAAATTTCATTAGTGTGAGGGCTTACTTAATTGACAGACCGCTTCTGCTATGGCAGGCTACAACATTATTAGCTCACTTTGGAAAGAATGGAGACTTAATAATACAATAATTATAGAAGGCTAAAAGGAACTCTAGCCAAAGTATCATTTGAAAAGAATAAGTAAAAAACTTAATACTTTAAAGAGTACTTTAACAACGAGCGTGCACTAAACTGAATGGAAAACTAATCCCTCTCGTCGTTAAAGGGTTAAATTAATCGTTTCTACTAAAATGGCCATACACTGTATGCTGATGGTAAAATTTAAACAAATAAAGTTTCCCCTTGCCTAACTGAAAATCCACATTCAAGAAGTCCAAGAAAGGTTCATCACAAGCAAACAAGAGTGTCAAGGTTTTGTGACTTGTGAATAGAAGAAGAAACGACAGTCATTGTAACAGTAATTTAAATCTCTTAAATTTCTCAAGTCACCCATCTGCCACATGAAAGCAACTTATTTGCCAGCACTATATCAAATCAAGTCACACTGTTTTGTCTGCAAAGCAGTGATTTACGGTTTCCGTGCTAGGTAGAGCTCTCACTGGAAAAGAACAGGCAGCTACCCACAGTACACAATGTTGCAAGTACTAGGTTCATTTCACAGAAATTCATTCCAGTTTCACAACATGCTAAGGAAACATGCACAGAACCATTTAGCGCAACCTAGATCAATGAGTTGCAGGTCAGCGTTAACACGTTCTAAGTGGAAAAGGCCAGAATAAACATATGAGCAAATCACATAAGCCGGCAGCACGTTTGTCAAAAATGCATGAAGAGCCAGCTTTAATAACAAAACAGATTTGTACTCAAACAAAAAACAGCTTTTCTGTGAGACTTTAGTTTTTTAAGATGCTAAAGTAAGGAAAGATGAGATAAGGAAAGTCAACGTACAATACAATATGGTATTGCATACTAATATACCATAAGATATTATTTCCAAACCTATTTAAGCAAACACTTATACAGATGAAGAAAGGGTTTACAGTCTGTTAAAAATTCCACTGAGAGCAGTGTCCTACATTTATTACATTATTTTATTATCTCATATTTTTTGCAAATACTTGATTACCTCTTATTTTCTTGTAAGTAGCTTTTTATTATCTTGTATTTTCTTGTAAGTACTTCATTATCTTCTAAAATTTTTCTTGAAAGAAATATTACCTTATTATTTTCTTGTATTTTATTACCTGGTATTTCTTGTATTTTTATTATCTTGTACTTTCTTGTACGTATTTATTATCTTGTATTTTCTTGGAAGTATTTAATTATCTTGTATTTTCTTGTAAGCATTAAATTATCTTGTATTCATATTTTATTATCTCGCATTTTCTTGTGTAAGTATTTTATTACATGCCAAGCAGTGTGCTTTAAATGGTATCCTGCCTTTCCTGTGATGTGATGACCTGCTGAGTGGACCTTAGGCAAATTGTTTGCTCATGGCCATCTCTCTCACACAGCAGTATAATTTGATATCAGCCTAAGCAGCGTAGCAAACAGCAAGTCTTCAGATAATGCACTGGCCCCATGTCTACAAGATTGTCCTTAGGAAGTACAAGAACCTTACTGTCCATTTATTAAAGTCACTCAGACGTCTATTGAACAAGAAAGAACTTTTTTAAAATAATTTCTACCTATGCTAGTAAAAGACTCTTTGCTAATACAAGCTTATATCTGACCTAAATCAATAGCACATTATAGCTTTGCCATAAACTTAGTCACATTTCAGAAGGTTAGTCTACTGACAGCATTCTACCGTACTTATTACTGGTGCTAAGGTATCATTGATATTTAACTTGAGGAACGGTGCCATCAAGAATCATTAACACCTTCTCTTCTGGTGAAAGACTATTTTCTATCGTCTGTCTCGTCAGACCATTTCTTGCATAATGTATGGATTACTAAATGTACAACGGCCTCAAACCGAATCAATCACAACAGCAGGATTCTGGCATTTACAGCTCAGCAAATGACACGACATATGCAAGTAAAGGACTGTGATGTAACACTGTACAGTGCACCATTTTTAATCAAAGTACAATCCAACATCATACTACGGAGCCCCTAAAGGGACATGAAGGCAAAACACGTGCACACGACTTAGTAACTCGTGCGAACGAGTTAAGCAAGTCGTGGGAACGAGTTATTAAGTCGTGCGCATGAGTTAGTAAGTCGTGGGAACGAGTTATTAAGTCGTGCGCATGAGTTAGTAAGTCGTGAGAACAAGTTAATAAGTCGTGGGAACGAGTTACTAAGTCATGCGCACGATATAAAATATTTTGCCTTCATGTCTCTTTAGGGGCTCTGTATCTTACAGTGGACTACAGCTTCAAGCAAACTTCTGTGTAGTAGCAATAACTGGAATGATTTTTCAACACCAAACATCAATCTCATAACAACTGCGCTTCTTAACCCTACAAAAGATAGGAAGGAACAGGTGTCTACAGGAAAGAACAAAGAAGAAAAATGCTTTGTCTGCTGCATTGTAATGACAGAAGATGACAGACAAGTGTATCCTGACAGATAACCTAGCACAAAGATGGGCAAGATCACAACACGATCCAAGGTTTGCTCACACTGTAACGAGTACATGGATTCGTGCAATTCAGGATTATTAACAGTTCTTTCATGTTCCAACCTTCAAAGCTGCATGCAATGAGAACTCTTACTTTTGGCAAGATGTAATGGACAGGTGATTCTAAATAAGCAAACTGGAGGTCAGAGACATGTTCTTTTCAGTGAAGAATGGTGTATTTATCTATGCCTGTCAGTACCACTTACAGGAAATTTTAGCTGTCACAGCATGATTTATTGCTCCAAGTCCAAGGGCAGAAGTGCAGGGTTCTGGTGATAAACTAACATATACATGATGGAAAGTACCAGCAATGGATTGAACTGCACTTGTCTGTGGTGCAAATGAAACAACAGCAATCGTGATTTCTTACAATTTTACACCATTAAAATGTACATATGTACAACATGAGACAACGATACTGAAAAGAGTATTCTAATAAAACTTCAACATTAAGGACATCAGAATTTGGTAAGTTGTAATGGTTGATTCTAAATAAGCAAAATGGAGACAGAACGATTTGTTAACTAGGACAACAATCATAAGTGCTTCTTATCCTCAACCCATATTCAACAATGATTCAGACATTCTAAATCTTAAAAGGCCAACACAGTGAAGCCTTATCATTCATTCATTCAGAAAATGTGTAAAGCACCCCTTCAAGAGTTCTACTCAGAGGCTTTCCTGACTCTAGTTTGGCGGAAAAGGACAGAGTTTAGGCTCTTATAAAATGGATCAGAATGATCCCTAGGTAGGAGTCGCAACTATAGGGGAGCCCATTCCAAACAGTCAGACCAATGACTGAAAATGTGCAACGCTGCATAAAAGAGGTATGCGTGAATTGTATTGTATTGTATTGTATTTTCGTTTATTTCATAACTTGCTGTCAAGACGCAACAAGTAACATCAATGCATGATTATGCAGTTATAGTATTAGAGACTATAGTACTATTATAGCTTTAGGCCTAGATAATGCACTGTTCAGCACTATAATAGGTATAGTTCTAATGGGGCAAATTGGATTGGATTAAAGTATTGAGAGTGAGGCCAGACGACAACGAGGATTCAGACAGCTGCTAGTGAAAGGAATGAACAGCTCACCATGAGCCGCAGAGTGAAGAAAGCGACGGCCACGAAGACCCAAAGTGGAGTGGCAGAGCTCTTGCAAGTAAGCAGGTGCCTTGCCCAGTAGGCATCACCTTTGAACCATAGCAGAGATCCTGTAGCAGATTCGCTGAGGCAAGAGTAACCAGTGCAGTACATCGTGCAAGTAATCCGATAGGCCTACATGGCCAAACTTAGCAATGCCTCCAATGAGGTGCACCACATCCATACAATCTTATTCTAACCCAAAGGATTTAAAAGTGACAGCACCCAATATCAGCTCTCTCAAATACACTAGCATATATATATTTCAGTAAGTATATTAAACTATAAAAAGAACCAATAGTAAAAACAAAGTTTTTTACTATATCCATCTAGTATCCTATAATCCGTCATATTAAGCAGTTACCTCTACAAATATATAGTCCGCGTTCATTTTACAACATAGCGTCCGTTTAATCAAGCACCGCACCCGTTTCTGTTGCAGCCAATGGCAACGCTGGCCAATCACAACGCTGCGTGTGGGGAAAAGGGGATTCCCGATTCGAAAAGTTGAGTCCCCGATTCTATAAGCTAGCCTTTTTCGGGGAGCTGAAATTTTGATAGAATGAAGTGTGTGCGAGGGCGAGTCTGTCTGCCAAGTTTCACGACGATTGAATGATTGTAAGTGATCGAACTAGTCGTCGCAAGATTTGACTTTTTAGCTGTGGCTCAATCAAGCAAACATTCAAGCAAGCAAACATTCAAGCAAGATTGCAAGATTCCCGCAAGTTAAACTAGATGGATAATAAAATAAGAATAAATCTATATCTTCTACTCACCCAGCAAATACGATGAAAAGGTCAAGCCGATTCCATGTGTCTGCGAGGTAAGTCTCCTTCCCGAAGAGGCCCATTGCCATGACCTTGAGTGCCATCTCGATTGCAAAGAAGGCAAAGATGCAATGATCGAAGATCTCGAGTACCCGACAGCGAATGGTTGTACATGGAACATCATTGCACGGCTGGTACATTCCAAGTGTGACACAGTTGAGCAAAATAACTGCCATGCTAATCCTTTCAAACCATGTATAGAACAAACAGTCAAGGAAAGCCAGTTACATTAATTTGTCCTTTATATAAATTCCAATTGCTTATATTACTAGTATTAATGTACCTACTACTTCAAAACTGATACCATAAAACTTACTATAAATGGTTAAGTTAAACGATTAAACATTTTTTTTAACTACAGAAATTCATAGCTTCAAATTTGCAGCACATGGCATGTAGTATTTCTGCACAATCTGAGGCAGTTCAACATTCTGCAGCTCCCTGTAAATTAGCTTATTCAAGCAGCTCTTAAAAACCCTTCAGACAGAGATTCATGACACCTTTTTCAACTTTTGTGTCTTCCATGCTAATCCTGTTTTCTGTTTCAAAGGACTGACCTTGCAGTTACACAGTGCATAGCTACTGACTGATACACTGACTGGATATTATGAAACAGATACATCTAAGTCTACAGTATAAGGTGACACAGGGTTAAAATTTGTCTCGCTCCCCACCTCATCAGTCTGTCCCATTTCCCATCCCATCTCCATCTCCTCCCCATCCCCTACAGGTGTGTCTCCATCCCCATTAAGTCTGTCTCCTGCCCCATTTCCATCTCAATGAAGAAAAGCAATAAAAAAAATACACCCACACATTAAACAGTTATGTTAGTATAGCCTACGTAATAGCTGCTCTATTGTGCAGTCTTAACAGATGGTTAGGTATAATAGTCCATCACCTTAGCAAAACATACTGTTCCCACTTACATACTGCTAAATCCATGATAAAAAAAGAAGTCCAGCTGGATGCACTGGCTTCATAGATTCAACAACTCAGTCCTAAATTACTGCAAACAGATCTTCTTTCACCAACTTGCTTTTATTAAATTTTTTTCTGATTCTATCTGCTTCTGCATGAAGGCAACGAGATATCGTTAAGGCACTGGGAGAAAACTCATCACCAGACAGTTCACCATGTATTGCACCAACTGATAGCATTTTGCTTCAAAACACTCATTCATTCATTCCAATATTTATATAGCGCCCCTTCAAGGTAACTACTCAGAAGCGCTCCCAACTCCAGCCCAGGCACAGTAAATTGAAAAACAATCCGGCACCGAGTTGGTTTTAACATGCCGAAGCTCCACCTATCAAAAACCTTTGAAACCTTCTATTTCAACAAAAATGTACATATACCTGTAGCTCGTAGTCTGAAATTGAAAATAGTTAACAGCATTGCTAACTATTTCCAATTTTCCACAGCACAAAACTTCTTCCCATTGTTGCACACCGCAGTAGCTGTTATAAAATTTGAATTTTAAGGTGTCCAAAAGTTCTTGGGACAGCTTTTCCAAGTCACCTTTAGACTTCCATTTTAACACTATTCTCCAGTTCATACAAACCACAAATTGACTGGAAACTACATCCACATAAACCTTGAGGCAAAACATTCACACATCACTCGTTCACTGATTCTCTATGTAACTTATCCTGTAGGCCTAAAAAAGTAACTTATTTTATTTTATCCATTACACAGTTTGTGCCACTACTGATCTTATCAAAGTTAGAGAAATAAATTTAGAATGAAAGTTGTGAAAAACATGCTCACCACTAAAATAGTAATGTCTGATCGGAAATTGGAAAAATATTGAATATTAAAGCATTTCAGTTATAGCACAACAGCTTGATATTGAAAATCAGACCCAGTTACCTTAAAAATTATTTGTTACAGTGGGTAATGCTAAAACCATTATCGCACTATATATACTGCACTTGTAGTTTATCCATAAAGTTGGAATTATCACCCGTGTTGACAATAATACCCACCCATTTTAATAACAGTTAACATGATCTTACTGCTTTTCCATTACTGTGCCAATTTCTAGTGTACAGATCATGCAGAGACCAAACCACTGGAAACATGACATAAATCATGGAAATTGTCACAGGAACAGCAAACTGCACAGGAATTTGTAATGCACAACAAAATACAGGTGATGTGATAAGAAGGTCTGTACATCACTGTGAGCTACAGAAAATGTTTATATATATTATATATATATATATATATATATATATATATATATAAGTATAGGGTCAAAAAATAAACCCATTTTAGAAACCACAACACCCAAAATATCATTCACTATATTGATAATAGAATCTCCATTGAACATTACAGCCATAAGTGAGCAATGCTTCAGAAAAAACAGGAAAGTCTTTCAGGCTGCAAGATGAAGAAAGAAGTGCAGACAGCACAAAGTATAGACAAAGTAATCGAGAGAAGAGCCAGAAGCCAAGGCTACATTTTCCAAAATCCGCCGCTGTAGTTAGAAACATGTCCTGAGAAAGCTTGATATGATATCAACAGCAACCGACTGAACATTTTCAAAGAACTCAAATTATCCATTAAACGCACAACTCCTTTCACTGTCCTCTTGCCCTGGCTTCCTTCTCAGCCAAATCACAGAACAACCAGAGCATTTATGAGGAGCCCTGAATATCAACTAAACAGACCATAAAGAGAGACCGTAGACACTGTTGGGTCCTCTTACTCCAGGTATCACATTATGATGGCATTGTTCATCTGTAGGTTGATATCTGTGGCTCATTGAACTAGTCACAGAAATGCTTTAAATTATGGACTTGCTGTTTTCAACTAAAGAAAGCCTGCATAGAGAAAACCTATCATTAAAGTGCTACAAAAGTACTAACAAGTCCATCACTTACAAGCAGCAGATGATTAGAGCACAGCATTATTATTTACTTTCAATCTATAGACCTGTTTTGGCATTTTACTTATAATCTTGTCTAATTTAATTCGTTCTGCAGCAAAATTGTAAAATATTAAAGACATAACCCTATAGTGCATAAAATTTATAATATTTTAGGCAGCATTACTTATGACAAAATCTCATTGAACTTTTCATGAATATTTTGTTTTAAGCAGTGTTTATTTAACCAAAAATTGCACACAAAAAATACTAAACTGCAATTTATACTAACTTCAACTAACTGAAACTTTTACAATATCATTGAAGGATTTGCACCCAACTAGTAAAAGCCTTTGTTACAAAGATACTGAAAGAATTGCAAGTCCATAACAACCGACCTAGCATACCCAAGTGGAAAACGTATTGCATGAAAAACTTGTTGCGTCAATGGATGATATCTAAACTGTACAGATAGCCGTCGCCAACAGCAGACACATGACTGCAGGCAGACATAAATCCATGCATTCTGGATGCAGATGAGGTATCCCTCATTTCGCCATCCATCTTCCATAGGCATTTACTGACAGCCTCCCCCCAACGCGATTATTCACAATCAGCAACCGGCTATTAGGCTTTCAGTCTTGCTCACCCATGCGTGCAGACTTCTTCCATTGCACTGTGAGCGCTTTGGAAAAACATCACACACTGTCCATCTTCACTCAAAGCATGCCATGAGTTAGATGCTCCATAATCCACGTACTGAAGCAAAACTAGAAAAGAAGCTGTCACCAAAAGCTAACAGATTTTAAGCTAAGCCAGTCATGGTGATTCAAAGAAGCTCTTTTTCTGAATAATTCACTGTCGGTGTGGTTAAGATCGGGCTAGGATAAATTAGTTGTGGCTAATGTCATATTAAACATTCTCAAAGATTAAAATAGGAAACAGAAAACTTTGGAAATAAGTTAAAAGAAGTATCTGTTTGTCTATTTAAGATAGAATATATATAATCTTGACCTTTATTGTTTTTGTACTTAATAGCAGTAGATTGACCCAAGGCAAAGTAACTGGACTTTCAAGTACATTTTTGCTTTGTTACACCGTTACACGTGCTGCTTAAGTCGAAATAAAATTTAAATTGGCCTGTTTGACCTACAAAGCCCTCAGCATCAGCACACCTCCCTACTTTCAATCGCTACTAACTCCTTACATCGCTCCTCATTGCCTGCAATAATCAAGTATGGTTCTTTTTAGCTGAGCCTCGATGCAGAACAGTTATGGGCTCACGTGCATTCCATGCCTCTACCCCAAGGAATGGAATTGACTGCCACTCTCTCTTTCGTAGCTCAAATTCACTTCCTTCCTTCCAAATGTGGCTCAAAGCTCACTATTTCTCCTTGGCTTTCAAGCACTTGGATATGTAACTCCATCTTCCCCTGGCGACTGACTATCTGCGCCTCAGATTCATATTTTGGTGTGACCATGTACATGTTACAAATTTAAATATTATAATAATAATAATCTGTTACAAAGTGTTACACAGTCATGTTGCTAAAGGTACTGAAAAAATGTCCACACACATCCTTACACACACATACACACACATGCATGCAAACACACATATACATACATAAATACATGCATACATACATACAAGCACACATCAATACACACATATTTGATATATATTCATCTTGCCAAATTGTAGAAAAACTAGACTAAACCAAGCTGAAACTGAACATATTTCATGCTTCACTTTTTCTAGCGTTTCAAGTGCGCAGTGAGCATTAAATGAAAGTACATGACATCACCCAGACTAAGGATGCTGCCAGCATCGGGGAAACAGTCAACAGCTTCACAAAGGCTCTAGACCAGACATACAAAAAACAGAAAACGATGCTTAGCTTTACAAATAGACCAACGGCTACTGCAAGTCTTCATAGGGAAGAAATCAGAATATGTATACAAAAGCAGTGAATGCGGGCCACCAACAGCGCTGCTGGCCTTTGGGAAGAAGCTTGAAAGACCCAGCATCACTGCACCCTGTCAAAATCCAAGAGTTGTGAAAACAGACCAACACAATGAATTGTCCATAAAATAACGTCCAGTTTCTTCCGCTTTATTAATTAGAGTCAAGACGTCTCGCGCATGGACAAATTGCTTGAAGTGTTTCATGCAACTTAGACAACAACAGCACCAGCAATCCATCAGTTGCACAACCATTCATTGTCAGCTCTACGGCTTCACAACAAAGCAGTTAATTTCAAATGATGCGTTAGTATATATGAGCGACACGTTGGTCTGTTGGTAACACGTTGGCCAATGATCATGTGGTTGTGGGTTCGACTCCATGTAATGACCGTAGGCAAGTTGCTTGTGCATGCATTTACCAGTATACAAACCCAAAGTGAAAGGGTGAGATGTTAGCAGTCGATCAAACTACAAGTCTGTTATCGTGCAGCAGTCATGATATTCATTTTAAATAAAAGCAAATGGGTTTAAATTTCCTCAACATCAACTCAAATTATTACTCAAAAGTGAACAGGTGGATTTAAAAAAATTAATACATAACTGCTCGTTTAATAAAGAGGCGTGCATTAAGTTTACAAGATATACTGTGTTTTTGCCAAAATCTCCCACACTGCACAGCAACATGGATATTAAAAACTAACCATCCTGAACATTATCCTTCATTAAATCTGAAAATATTTGTAGCCTCATCATCATCAACTTTTACTCTTCTTTGTGTGTTTCTTTTCTGAAGCAAGTCTATGTATATATCTTTACAAAGGGTAACAGCAAGGAGAAAATTAAAAAAATAAAGGATATTCGTCAGCAAAATGTAACTAACCTCAGCAGAGAAATAAATGCATTTTACATTACCCTAAGTCTTACGGCAATTCTGAAACATCAACTCTTTTTGCATATTTTCATCTTTTTGCAACAATAAGGCAGCATAAAAATATTGGAACACAAAATAC
The DNA here is from genome assembly GCA_020284085.1 of Aporrectodea caliginosa. Classification (NCBI taxonomy): domain Eukaryota; kingdom Metazoa; phylum Annelida; class Clitellata; order Crassiclitellata; family Lumbricidae; genus Aporrectodea; species Aporrectodea caliginosa. The sequence goes on along the minus strand of JACEVL010000385.1, from coordinate 1,031,786 downwards.
AGATAAGTAAAAACAGCTTTAAAAATTAAAAATTTACACAGAAAAAATAGGCAATTCAACTAACTCAAAACTACATGCACTAATGCTATAATTTTGCAATACACTACAGCTCTTATAAAGAAGCATCATATTCTATCCAAACATCCAACATACAAGTCAACAGATGGATTTAATAAATATATAATTTAGAAAAGGAAGGTTTCAGCACACTGCATGACATAAACTCTTTAAACCAGCGATTCCCAAACTTCTCTGGGTCGGTAACCACTTGTGAATATCTTGGCAGTCTCGGTACCCACTACGTAAAATTAAGCTTGGCATCGAAATATGCGGATTTACTTAGTGTTTAGAAATTGGCATATTTAAAGCATTACAAGGAAACTTAGGTAAAAACATTTTACAAGTTACAGCGAAATGTTGTTGCTCCGAAAAATCTAGGCTAAATGTTTCTCTAAAAAATCGGCGACCCACTTACCAGAGCTTCGTGACCCACTTTTGGGTCGTGACCCACAGTTTGGGAGATGCTGCTCTAAACCACAAGCAGCTGCCAATAATAGTGTCTTATACAATAGCTGCAAAGTCTGTGTGCCAAAAGTAAGTCATGTTATCTGGTGCACCAGCGCAGCTTTTACGTACCTGGAGAGAAATTTCAGTGTTACATTACACTGCATTACAAAACATGTTGGTAGGGTCAGCACAAGGACTACAACAAGAATTTATTTTCCTGCGAACACAAACCCCAGTTTTACCTTTAAGAAATTTTTTACACGTCATACAAAATAACCGGAAATATGGGCCGACACGATGGTCGCTGAAAAGGATTAGTACTTGAGATGCCAACTACTTCAAGTAGCATACACGAGCAACAGCAGCAGCAGCAACAACAGAGGCAGAAGGCCGGACCGTTTCATGACAGGGCAAATACAGTCACGAAAGGAGACAACAGCTGGCATCTAATCAAAACACAGAGGCAATGACTGACTGATGGCTTGCTAAAGCTATTTATATTCCCCGTGTTTATGTTCTGCTGCTCATCACGCAGCCTTAACACATTAACACTTCAGCAGACGGCAGCACAAACGCTTCGGTCACATACTAACTACATCACCTTTTATTAACAACAACTACACAGACATATTTACATACATACTTGTATGCATAATGCATATATGTCGTATATATATATATATATGCATATCAATATCTTTTGTAGCAGTATATAATAATCATGACGTATGTATATGCTTTGAGGTGCTTACAGCAATAGACTTACTTTAGATGCTACTAATTCATAGCTTTGTAAATAAAGGTAATTGTAGGATAATTTGCCAAATGATCAGCTTTGACTGAATGTCTTTCTAAATATGAAAATGAGAGAAACCTTACTTGCTTATAAAGACTGCAAACACGAGTCAATTTTTGCACATGTGTCTGCATTCATATGCAGAGGAATTGCTACACTATAATTACATATCAAATAATATGATAATACATACACAATTACCAAAATTGTCATGACATTAGGTCTTCAACAAGTTTCTTGTCTGTTTCGTTCAGACATCTCTGCCTTCTTCGATACCATAGATAATGATATCCTCATTAAACGCCTTTCCCCTCTATTCGGAATCTCCAGCACTGCCCTATTTTGAATCAAGTCTTACTTTCACAATCGTTGATTCTTAACCCTATAATGACGATGAGAGTGTACTAAAAGTGACTATAAAATCAATGCAGCTCGTCGTTAAAGTATTAATGCTGCTGGACACTCATCTAATCCTCCTGCTCTCAAGGTTCTGTTTTGAGTCACCTCCTGCTCATTCATTACACCACCCACTCATCAAACTTATCTCCTCATTCTTTGTTGATCATCATCTCTATGCTGATGACACACAACTCTTCATATCTTTCTCCTTCTTGCCTTTCAGATGCTGTAAATCAGCAAAATAAGGCCAAGATATCAGCCCATGTGATGACCAACCTTCTACGCCTAAACCCTTCAAAAACAGAATTTCTCATAAAAAAAACTGATGACAATTAACGAAGCTGCTGACTAAGATAAGTCACAAGATTTCACTGAAGCTGTGCCGTACTCATCTCCAGTCCCAGATTTTGGAATCACTTTGACAAAGCTTTACCTTAACAAATCACATCATTCATCTATTACTCACTAGCGACATGCATATTCAAGACCTTTATCGCCTTTGCCCATCCTTGATTTTAAGGCACAATGGCCAGTCAATTTTTCTCTCCAAACTCGGCAACTGGGACTAGCTTTTCTATAACATATACTCATCCAAAAATCCACAAATTACCCTAATTGTTCTGCATGTGCAATCACCAACACTCCCAAACATCAGCACACAACACCAGTTTTCAAATCGCTTCATAGCTCAAGTTCCTCAGTAAATTCATTACAAAATCACATCTCCTCCCTACCACTCCCTTCAAACATCTCTCTCTCTCTCTCTCTCTCTCTCTCTCTCTCTCTCTCTCTCTCTCTCTCTCTCTCTCTCTCTCTCTCTCTCTCTCTCTCTCTCTCTCTCTCTCTGTCTCTCTGTCTCTCTCTCTCTCTTATCCTCCTCTCTAAAATTCTGCAACCGCTCGCTCCTCTACACTGTGTCAGCTCTTTGGAATGAACTCACGAAAGATCTCCATCAGTTCGCTCATTCTCCTCTCTCACCTCCCAATCGAAGAGCTCAATTTTCAATCTAAGAGCTTGCCCACTTACTTACTCTCTCTCTCTCTCTCTCTCTCTCTCTCTCTCTCTCTCTCTCTCTCTCTCTCTCTCTCTCTCTCTCTCTCTCTCTCTCTCTCTCTCTCTCTCTCTCTCTCTCTCTCTCTCTCTCTCTCTCTCTCTCTCTCTCTCTCTCTCTCTCTCTCTCTCTCTCTCTCTCTCTCTCTCTCTCCTGCATCATGCTTCATGACTGATAACCGAACTTCTGAAACAATCCTAACCTGGTTCCACTTCTGCACCATCCCATGACCACCATTACTGCTTTGCTCTGTAGCACAATGCTGCCTACTTGGCTTGACTCCCAGTACCTCTTCCCACTTCCCCTCTCCATTCTGATCTGGCACTGACACCAACCAAACAACCTTGCAGACGTCATCTGTTGTAGTGCCATTGAATGAGCCAGTCTCCCCAACACAGCCTTCATGTGGGACTGAGACATTTTTTAGACAAACTTACATTTACACTTACAATATTACCAATGCATACCGGTATATAAAAATAGATAATCAGAAAAAAATCCTCTTCAAAATTCTCAAAAATTGCATTTATAAAATAAGTTATATCACAAACATTGACTGTTAGGCCATGTCTGGCACATATCTTGCAACTTCTGCTCAACGTGCAAACACTGTGCACCAATGTCAAAACTGAATTTTGGAGCAAACTATTGTTACAGATTCTTGGCAAAAAGATGGTAGGCTAAGGTTCAGACGTCTCAGCCACCATCACCTGTCATTTGTAACGTCAGACATGCACCTGTTTACTTGCATCTCAGCTTGAAGCCACATTAAAATAACTTTCCAACATTCACGACCTTTCATCTCTCATTCCACTCTCTGCTTTCTTTCAGTAGCTCCTCATTGTCTCCATTTTCTAATACATCTCTCCAGTCTCTCTCTTAAGCTGTTTGCAAGTCCTTCTCTCTGTCTGTCTCTTTGTGTTTGTCTGTTTCTGTCTGCCTCTGTCTGACTCTGTCTCACATGTTTCTATGTCTCTTGTTTCTTTTATGCTATCCACTCTTTCTTTCTGTAGCTGCTCATTGTCTCCATTTTCTAATACATCTCTCCAGTCTCTCTCTTAAGCTGTTTGCAAGTCCTTCTGACTGTCTGTCTGTCTCTCTCTGCTCTCTCTCTCTCTCGCTCTCTCTCTGTCTCTCTCTCTGTGTGTCTCTGTCTGTCTGTCTGTCTGTCTGCCTCTGTCTCTCTCTCATATGTTTCTATCTGTCTCTTGTTTCTTTTATGCTATCCACTCTTTCTTTCTGTAGCTGCTCATTGTCTCCATTTTCTAATACATCTCTCCAGTCTCTCTCTTAAGCTGCTTGCAAGTCCTTTTGTGTGTATATGTGTGTGTGTGTGTATCTCTCTCTTATAATGCTTATTTGTTTCCATCTGTCTCTTGTTTCTTTTATGCGATCCATTCTGGTCAGCAAAGACCCTGCCTCATACATTTCTCATGGATTTCAACAAAGGTGTCTACATTCTTTTATGCTCCAGAACCTAGACTACGGCAGTAACACAGCCGAGCAATAATGTTTGGCAGCGGCATATCCTCACTTAGAAAATACTCTTACTTCATAACAATTGCACTACACAGCCCTAGACAAGAAACATGCCGGCAGAATGAGGAAGTGACATTTAAACTAACTTCAAACCTATACGCTAAAATAAAAAACCGCTACTCAATCAATCAATCAATCAATATTCGTTTATATCAAGATTACAAGCTGACACAGATGCAACTTGTTTACAAATCAAATCAATGTACAGTTTTTGTTTAGCATAAACTAGGCCTTGGTCCGATATTTTTGGATATAGATAGGTGTAATTGTAATTGTAATTACGACAATTTCTAGAGCATCATCAGCAGCAAGCTACTTCTGCCTGCATGTTTCTTGACTAGGGCTGTGTAGTGGCAATTGCCATTTGGGTACTCAAAAAACTGATTAATATGCATTCTTAAATAGGATCGCGATATAAAGTTCAGATCATCTTTTTGTGGCACATTGAAACCGTGGGCCCGAGAGCGAAGATGGTAGTACTTTGCCGAGTAGCTGATTTTTGTTTACAAATAATAAGACAACTCGTTTCATCTATCACATGTAAACTTGTTGCCATAAGCATCGATGATGGTTCTCTGAAGGATTAGCAGTCAACATCGTGCAGCTTCTTCTTGTCGAAGCATCCATCTGCTTCAGCTCACGTTTCCAAAAACCACATGAACGCCTGATGGCAGAAGGCCGGCTGCCAGATCCAGCAGTGAGCCTCAGTGGACCGGTTTCTAAGGAACATAGACCTATGTATCATTATAACTCTTGAGAACCAGTGAGAGTCAGCTGGACACCTAATTGACCACTCAAGAAGACTCTATATCAAAATGCAGAGAGATTGAAGGCTACTCTGATGCTTCAAGTCTACTTTTAGACTTCAATATATAATGCATTCCATGGTAGTTTATCAGTGACATATGCCAATTGAGATGAATGACAGTGCTCGGCCAAGCAAGTTTCCAATTTAAATGTTGATTGTCACATTCATTGTCCAGAAGCCCTGTATGCCAAAAGCCAGTGTGCTGTCACAGCAGATTTTTTATTGATCTCATCAATATTTTAACGATGGTTAAACAAGGGATTCAAATAAAATTTCTTAAAATGTATCTATAGTTTATTTCAAAAGTGTAAAGTTTTCAAGTAAGGCCAAAGCAAATGAAAGTTTAAAAGTAAAACCAGATAAAGAATAATTTAGTTGAGAAATGAAAACTTCTTGGAGCTTATAACAAAGAGCTGAGCACAAAAATGAAAGCTTTGAGAGAAGATATAAAACAAGTGAACGATGAGGCTGAGTAAGACAACACACGATAAGGAAGAGAACGTGCGTTAGAACTCAATGTTCGGATGATTGGCAGTTAGTGAATGTACAGGGCTTGAGGAGCATGAAGAGCAAATATATGTAATGTACATAAGTTTTTGAGTTATCAGAAGCACCTTCATCCAATTGGTGAATTACCTACTGCTCTTACATAATGGGGTGTTAACAACAGCCAGTTGCAAGAGAATTCATTTCATATTTAGAAGGTTCTACAATAAATGATAGTCTAGAATAAATCGAAAGATGAGGCAGCTGTTGTGCATGTGTTTTATGAACAAATATAAGATAATTCCAAACACCTCATAATTACTAGAAAAAGTGTCAGATTAAGTCATCTGATGTGGTCAACAAATGAAGCAGAAGCAGAAGAATGCTATCTTGAAGAAGAACATGAAGAAGATGAACATGATGAATGTGAAGAACGTGAAGATTAACATGAAGTAAAATGCAAAGGATGTTTACAAGAACATGAAGAAGAATGTGAAGAACACAAAGAATGCAAATAATGCAAAGAAAAACGTGACGCAGAGCATGAATAAGAACCCAAAGTAGAAAGCAACGAACGTGAAGAATACCAAGAACACAAAAAGAAGGGAAGAATAAAAACACGAAGAAGAATACGAAGAACACAAAGAAAAAGAACAGAATAATAAAAGAGCGCCGTCAAAGGTGCTGACACATAGCTACCTAAAACATCTGATTTTGCAACACATCCATTAGGCAAGTGGCATGTAAGTGCTTACATGATGTCATAGAACGAGTATGCGCATATTACGAATATTAAGATTTTTACAAATTGACGAATATTGACGAATATTAAAACTGGCCAACGAATATTAAGAATATTAAATTTTTTAGTTCTTTTAATTCCTAATTCTTGAAAATCCAGGATTAATTGTAAAAAACAGTGACAAAAATATGCATAAGATCAGTTACATATTACAGTTACTCAGCCAAGTACACACCTAAGGTGGGCAAATTATACTTTACATTATAGCGAGGGCATAGCTATGAATTTGGCGCCAATACCACCTATTTCAAACACATTTAGGCCAACGACTTTATGACAGTTCCATTCATTATTCGTCAGACGACACTGGCATAATATAAAACAAGCCAATTAAGGCGTCGCGCATCATTTAAACGTAGACTGAAATAAATATAGTGCAGGGGTTTCAGATTACGGTAGAGACACCGGAGAGAGACAGAGACAGACGGACAAACAGCGAGAGACGGAGAGAGAGTGGGGAGAGCGAGAGAGAGAGAGAGAGAGAGAGAGAGAGAGAGAGAGAGAGAGAGAGAGAGAGAGAGAGAGAGAGAGAGAGAGAGAGGGGGGGACGGCCTGCACCATTAAAATTTAGCGCAAGTGGCTTCGGCGTTTTGGCTCTGTAGGTTCCCCTACCCCTGGTCAAGGTCGGCTTTTTACAGAGTTCCTCAAAAGTAGGGCAAATTTGAGTAAGAATTCTAAGCGTACCACCTTACGGAACACAGCACTAAGTATAGCGCCGTAAAACCACTGCACATGTTGTTAATTAGTAGTCCTAAATTAGTTGTAAACAAGGCAAAAACAGTGACGTCATCAACGAATATTTACGAATATTTACGAATATTAAAAATGCCCTAATATTCACGAATATTTACGAATATTAAAGCCTGAAGTCACGAATTCTCGTTCTATGCATGATGTAATGGTCATGCAAATTATGAATTAGCTTAATAGAGAGGTTGGCTCCAGTGGGTGGCAGAAGCATAAGAATTTAAACTAAAAAGAAAAGCAAAAACAGCTTTGGGCAGAAGTTCTGTCTTTGCTGTTTAAAAGGGTCACCTGCTGTGTCAGCAGGAAGTTCATGGAACTGCTGCTAATGTTATTGTGATGTACTGCATTTTAAAAGCTGACAAATCAACCAACACCACTGATTTATCTCATACCCAGAAACAGGACACGGTAACAGTTTTCGAGTTGGTGCGCATAGTGAGTTGTCTCTAAACACTGTCAGAGTAGTTTATATACTCAGGCAAATGGAAGATTTGCAGGATATCAATGCAGCTAATCCTCAAATTAACTTCACTGATATACACTGTAGCTACAATCAGGATCAATGTATTTACTATACCATATCCGCTTCACTGAAACTAAATGTGATCAAACCAATTTCATTTGGCCAATGCTAACACATATGAAAACCATTCCAATTAAAAAACTGAAGTAGCAAACTCAAAGCGTTTTATTGCAAAAACTATTTATGCTGTATTCATTCCCTTTTGGATACACTCGGACAGTGATTTTTGTTCCACGTGGTCAGACTGGTACATGATCACCCTTGGTTTTCCACAGGTTCCATATTCTATATCCTCAACACCACCAATTGGAACATAGTTCTTTCTTCGTTGGAGCCTGTAGTTCATCAGAATGCTGATGAAACTGAAGCACATGGCCCAGCTGTAGGGCTATCTCTTTAGTGAAGCAACTGCTTCAGACATCAGTGCTTGGATATCGTGTAACCGCCTCTGGCTGAACTCAAGGAAAACTCAGTTTATCTGGCTTGGTAGTTGCAGGCAGATTTCCACAACTGACTTGCCTAATCTGCAGCATTGTCCTAGATGTCTTTTTCAACACTGCTGTGCATAACCTGGGTGTGACCTTGGACCTTCTCAGAGCATGTGAAATGCACTTTTACCATCGCATTGAGTTAAGACCTTCATGCTTATGCCTAATTGTCTAGCAGGCTGTGCTCCATCTTATCTTAAAGAGTTTTGTGTCTCAGTCTCCTCCATCCAGGATTGCAGATTCTCCACTCTGCTGCATGGGTGACTTGGTTGTCCCATCGGTCCAAACTTCCACAGTCCAGCACACAAGTTTTGCTGTGGCCAGCCCATCCTTCTTGAATAAGTTGCCTAGAAACCTGCAACATGAACTCCTCTTTTCCGCAAGCACTTGAACAATATTCTGTCCATTGTCGATTTGTGTTGTTAAGCCGGGACTGCTTTTGGTGGCATTTAAATACAGTGCGCCAAAAATTAGCAGTTACGATTATGATATGCCACATTATGTGATGTCACATTAAAATGTCTGAAAATATGTATGATACACAGTGAAAAATGAGCATTTATTAAACACTGAAGGCATTCGTAACTTTGGCCTACATCTTTCTCAAAATGTATCATGTTTCATAAGATGTATAAGTGAAACATAAGATTATTCTCTTTTCTTGATCTCAGTCATATGTATCAAAATAAACTCTGATTTATTCAAAAAAACCTTAAAATAACTTTTTGCTTAACATCAGCCATAAAGCATTTCTTTACCTAGCGGTTGTCTCTTGTGATGACCTGCAGTAAATAACTGGCCAGAATCCGTCTAAATCAGCTGATAACAACACTGCGCTGCTTGGAACAGCATGTTGCATTTGACCTGCAATGCTGAAGCGATACCCTCTGCATCAACCCATTTATCATTCTTAGGAAACCTATTTCTGTAGGAAATCTGACAGGTTCATATACCAAACTTAGATTCCTATTATATATGCCTACTTTTTTTATGAATAACACTGCCTAGATCATATGTGCCACTACAATGTTACAGGGTTCAGTAAAATGCAAAAAACTTGTACAGACCTTAGGCCTGCGACAGATATGCTAGCACTCCAGAAGCTTGTGCACTCGAAGAAGTGGGAAGAAGTGGGAAGCTGCAAAGGTTTATAGTGCTTATAAAAGAAAAGGTAAGACGTCACTCTATGCAGAGAGCACACCAGGACTGCCACGTGTAGTGTTATCGATGAAGTTCTGCTTGTGAAACACTGCTTTATGCTCAGATAGATGGCACTTGAGAGCGAGCCATGGGCACAAAGAAGTGCCATAGAAATTGCCCTTAGCACCAAGCATGATGCAATACCTGCGTGCTGTGCAGCCATATTGGATTTTCTTCCTGCAGTGAAGGTCTCCTACAGACTGTATAGTGTTCCAAACAGTGCCCGTCATGCTAGCATGCAACACCGGGAAACAGAAGCCAGTTATTCATGTAATCATCTACATTTCCATCACAGCGTGCTCGATGAGAAGGTTCTGTGTGCTCGGTGTGCCCATACATTTGATCCCTATGGAATTAGCCCATTAGTTTCCAACACCCAAAAAAACTTTCAAAGAAGATCCAGTAATTAGATTGCTTTAGTGGTTATGAGCTGACATGGCCGCCTTAGACAAAACCACAAACCACAGTAAACAGTTCACAGTGCCAGTGCTCAGCATATAAATTAAGATTAGTTCAAGGCAGGGCATATCATAAACTGTTACTCTAACCCAGATTATTATACATGACACAGTAACAAGAAGACCGTCTGACATGGCAGTAGCACTAATGATGTAATTTGGGAAAGACGAGTATCAATCTAAGACACCCTAAGGATCTGGAGCAATTTAAAGGAAAGTAGGACAATCATCATGCCACTCCATCAGTCCTTCTGAAATGTAAGGTTTCAAGGGAGATATAACTGAAAAGTCATTGGTGTGAAAGTGTAAAGATAGCTTGTGACCATCAGAGTGCAACAGAATCTTAGAATAATACTCACATAAAAAATTTAGTTGCAGATTTTAAGTACGACATAACCTGGACAGAACATGTCAAGAACTTTACTGGTCAGCAGGTATCTAAAGAGTAACAGCTATCAGGCATACACTGACTGTTAGGCACAAGACAGTGGCAAACAATGAAAAATTGTATTTGAAACATTTTCTTTTATTTTACGTACTGGTAGTAGGCGATTTATGAACCGATAAGCGATGACATTATCAGTGGCATTTAAAATATATCATATATCGATAGTTAATTTAGTATTTCATGAAGGTTCCTATCTTTCTTGCCCCAAGTGGATACCTGGCAACAGCAATCTAAGCATAACCTTTACCTTGCCGTGGGATTCAATCCCCTCACACAACAGGTTCAGATATAACAACTTGTTGCCCCAGGTCACGTTTTTTGCTGACCGTAATATTTATGTTCCAGAGTTTTCACTTTAACTAATTAATATCATTCTAATTATATTTATTTATTGTTGCCTCATTCACAGTCTTGAATGTTCAATTTTTTATTTTTTATTTCGAAGTTTAACCACCCTCTGGAAAGCGCAGCCCCTGGCCATGGCCTCGTTTGTTCTTATTCTTATAGTTCATCAGCTACTTACACATAAAAGTAAAATGCCAGCAGATTTTCATGCATTAATAATGCCACAGCAGCACTTGTAAAATTTCGTTCTTGTGAAGACAATTTCACATCAATTGTGCGAGTGCGCGAAGCCTTGGAATCTGAAGAACAAAATGAGACGCTAACGGGGCAACTGTTGGCATAACATAAAACACGCGTAATAAAGAAACTGTCATCATCATAAAAATAAATCCGTTGATGCAGTTATCAAAGCGTCTCTCAGCAATCAGATTTCATGCGGCAGCCCACTATAATTGACTCAGTTCATATTGGTGCATCATCTGCAACCAGTCTACAAGAATGAATTACATCATATTATACTAAACAGCAGCTGAATGGTATTTCGTGCTTCATGCCTCCTCTCATTGCGTACACCATCATGAGATGCTAAGCATCGCATTCTGATTTATCATAGTATTTTACTGTAAGAAGTGCAGACTAAAATACAGACTGTACCTTCTCTAAATTTATGCATATTACTATAGGTACTTGTGTGATCATGAAATCATAATTGAACAGTAACTACCGTATGTGATTATCATACCTAATTTTACTCACATGCATTCCCAGCCTGATAGCTCAAAACCACACTATCAGATAATGGTTTTCAACCACTGATTTAAATCAAGACAAATAATGGCAGTAAACACACTGGTATTAACCCTCCATTCTTTGCAATGCTCAACTGGAATGAACCTAACAGCAGGTAACATAATGTAATATAGGTTAAGGCGATATAAGGCAATCAATCACTTTGACATCATAACCTTTTCAACAGTACTTCTGCCTCTAGAAATGTTTGCTCATGGAATTTGAAAACTGCAATTTTAAAGCAATATGATTCAAAGACACAGAGTATTCACCATATGGGTCTAAACGTGTTAGATGATTTTATACTTACATCACCCAAAACATTTGGTGGCTTGATACCATCTAACACCAGTTACAAACTTGTGTTGAAATTATTTTGTATCAAAACAAACTTATCTGGGAATGACTTTACCACGAAGAAACAAAGCCAGAAGTCAATATCCAAGGACAGTCTAGGTCCGTGCTGTCCAACATGTTGCCAACATACCGCATGCAGCCTGTGGGCTGATTTTAAGTGGCCCACCCAAGCTTGCTAAATTTTGCATTTTGTGTAATAATGAAGTAAAAGACAAAAACACTGGCCTACTTGCATAGCTATTCATTCGTAACTTGGCTAATCATTTGACAACATGGCATATATACAAGCGATTATTCATTATGATTATTCCATAATAAATTTTATTACAGTTACTAATTTTCAATAATTTTAGTTGTTGCTTTTGAGTTTACTTGAGTGACCCTGGGCTTCAAGAATAATTTCTTTGGTGGCCCACAGTGTCAAAAGGTTGGACAGCACTGATAATAACGTAATAACATCCGAGACAAGGCTCATAATATTATTTATAGCTCTTCTTTATTCAAAGACACCTCTCGCATTAGCCTTCACCATTAGGACCAATCAATTGGGCATACTAATCATAGAAGGATGACTCATTTATTCCACTGCAATATTGTTTCTAAATAAAGAGGACAGGCAATGACCCTGTAACTATTATAGATCCAATTCCATACCTAACAGTAGATAATAAATATTTGTATTAAAACTTGTGACAGCTACTACCAACAACGATTAGCTGTACCTACTGTAGGCTATGTAGCTTAGACTCATTTCCTCCTCGGTTATTTTGGTGTCTTCTCAGATTTCCCTCTTGGCTTTCCACCTATTCACCATGCAATCTGGCACTAACACCAATTTTGCTTTGCAGCAACCATCCACTGATGCCTGGAGCATTATTACAGAGTCACTGTAGAAGTTCATAGATTTAATCATTATTAGCTGTAGTACTTTAATCAATAGTCAAGATGACAAAAAACGCAGGTGACGTAAGGCAATCAATGCAATCATCGCATGCAAACATTGATGCTAGACACTTCATGTCCAATTTCTGCATGAAAAGCTCTAGTGATAAAGGCAACCAGAGATAAAGTAGTAATTTAGAAATAAAACAGTTTTATATGGCTTCTGAGAGCAAAGGAGGTTTCCTCATTCAACCAAGTCATCTTGTTTGGAGACTATAAAAGCAGGCAAGAGGACTTAGTACAGACTGGCTACATCAGTATTCAACTCAGTCATTGCTCCAACGTCCATCAGTCTCAGTACAAATGTCCAACTATGTCTCTGTTATCAGATGGCTAGGTTCATTATTGACAGCTTATGTTATGTAAAGCTGTTGCCGCTGTGCCGTAAAATGGCCGTATGTTGATTATTTATGTAGCACCTCTATAACAGTCGCTGGCACACATGTTACAGCAATGACGACCAGGAGGTCAGTTTTTATTTCAATTCTTTTGTAAATTGAGGCACAGAGGTATACAATCAACTCCTAAGCAAAACAATCAGCATATGTTTCCACCTGATCAAGGGGCATCAAGTTTCCAAGTACATTAAAAAAACAAATCAGATCAAGTTCCAGACATCAAGCTGGTGGTCTTACTGATGTGTCTTTTTATCTCTTTGCCTGTGCTAGTGTTTCTGTATAGGATGTGAAATTACTAATCTTCCTTGTGGAGTTACGTTGGTAAATGTTGCCCCATTCTTGGATTACCTTTTTTAGGGTTGGTACCGATCAAAAAAAATTAAGCGATTAATCTCCTAAATTTAACTTTGATTAATCAATTAAATTTGATTAATTTGGTATCTGTTATGTAAATCGTGAAAAACTGTTAAAAATTTAGTTACTGAGTCAGCTACTACATTTTTTCACAAACAAACTTAAATCATTCCACATGCTGAAGGTGATATGTGAACCACAGTAAGCAAACTGTTTATTGCAATGAAGACAGATAATTTTGTTGCTATATTTGACTTTTCCAGTCGAATTTACCTTAAATGCAAAATGATCAATTAATTTTCCACTCAAACGTTTCACATTATCATTGCTCACCACGTTGTTTACTCATAAAAAAATTAATCGAACAAGCCGAAAGTAATCGATTAAAATTTTCTAAAATTAATCAATTAAGTAATCATTAAAATCCACAGCCCTACTTTATAAAACTCAAGATTAATTTGTTTACTTTAACCAAATCTTAGTAGAATCCAGCATAAATTGAGACAGGTAACAGACAAAAAATAATATAATAATAATAAAATAATAATAATAATGCCATACGTGCCTTGGCACCGTCTGACGGATAATTCACCTTCTGCTTTTGTCTTGACCTTTGATAATTGCAACCATGACTCTTCCAAAACATATATTGCATCTTTCAATGGACAAACAGTTAATAAGATGTAACCAATATGCCTTTGGTCTCTATCTTTTAGATTCAAGTTCTGCCTAATCACTTAAAATGCCAGTTTGCTGTTGAAATGTGCAGCTTAATTGAATAGGATGTATTGCGCTTAGAACATTGTGGTTACATCTACAATTCAGCTGACAGTTTAATGACCCAAGGTCTGAGCCTCTGAACAGCACTTCTAAGAGGCACATAGAAGGTGCAATATTAAGTGTCACCAAATAAAAATACATACACAGAAGACTTATACAAGATAATATGATCATTGATCATATAGTTGTGCAATTTCTATTTCTACTCAGACTACTAAAATCTAGTTCTGTTCATATTTCTAGCCTTGTTTGTTAATTCATATTTATTTTCCTATTCATATTCCTACTCTTATACTTGCATTCCCATTTATTCTTATTTCCATTTCTATTACAACCTCAACATTGCCTATATATCAGCAGGGAAATTCTTAAGCCAAGCTACTCTAGACAAGAACCTGAAAGGACGCCTATTCAAGTATTCAGTCAACAATCCTCAGCATCTCTGAAATGTGTGCAGACATCCTAAGTGCCACAAAACGAAGAAAGCAGCATTTGACCTTAATCTCGTGGAGTTAACTTAAGTGTGTCTCAGCGTTATCATCGAGCATAGAAGAATGCTGCCACTCAGCATTCCTGTCAAAAATCAAGCTTCTGGCTTTATCGACTGCACCGTTATTTTCGTTTTCCGCATATATTGGACAAGTACCAGATATGCTACACGTTCTCATAGACAATCGCAATATGCTATCCGTACCTTGGCACCATCTGACGGATTATTCACCTACTGATTTTGTCTTGACCATTGATAATTGCAACCATGACTCTTCCAAAATATATACTGCATCTTTCCAAAAGAGTGCACATATAGATTCATAGCCATACTCTCACAACCAAAGTAGATTGTCAGCTAGAAGAACTCAAAACATGGCCATAAAACCAGGGAGCAAAAAATTAAGTATCTTGCCATTGATATGCATTTTACTGCAGCTATGAAAAATTTTCTAATCCTCTGCTAACAACAAAAGAAACTCTTTCATCAACGCTATAATGCATAAACCTGTTATGTATTGCAAAAAAGAATGCTTCATAAAATTTTATATGATATAATAATAATATATGATATATATATGATATATATATGATATAAACACACATACATACACAGTTACACACATAGAAACACACATAAACACACATAAACACACATACATACACAGTTATCACATAGAAACATATATATACATACATGCACATAAATACATACACTCCAGCATACATACAAGCATACCAAATATCTATACTCATGTGTACATAAATACATGCATACATACAGACATGATCCTTCTACTTTGAAACTTAGATGAATATAAACTATAGGTCGGACGATCCGTGCTTAAGCATAAATGAACGCGCATCTTTAAATATCCGATACCCAAAAGCATGCATATAAAGATTATTTCAATTCTATTCATGGTAGAGCTGTACCAATATGGCTTTTTGACGATTATGACGATACCACAAATAGCTGATCATTAAATAGCCGATACCGATTATGAGACCTATTATTTCATTGTTTCTAATCGAAATATTCAGTTCCAAAACATAAATCTACTATTGCAATATGATTATACCTATATTATAATATGTTTCAATCATTTTTGAAGATATTTAATTCGTGCAATTATTCCTTCTCTTCAATATAATGTGAGACGTCTAATAAAAGTTTTAAAAACTAAATTGATGTACAATCATACATTCGTAGAGATTTTGAAAACAAAACATTTTTTTCTTAAATGTTTCATAACTGATGAGTCTACCCATTCACTGATGTCACTGAATTTCTCTGGTGACGTATCAATGTTTCTATGTTGCCTAGAAAGTAGTTTAATGTTAGATATTAATCAATAATAAGAAACAAAACATAGATATTTGTGCTAATTTTTCTTTCGTAATGATTATTGTGCAAAAAACAAATAAATTAATATTGATTTATGTCAGCATTTTCACAGGCTGCAGTGGGGTGTCAGTAGGAAAAGGTGCCACTAGGTGAACGACGGCCTGCCGGTACATGGTATTGCTAAATCACCTGCCAACTGGAGAGTGGCGATCAGCCAAAACTAAGAATAAATATTTTTACCAATTTAACCAATTATTGCTGCTGATAACCAATTATACCAGTTGTCCTAATAATCCGCCCAATTACGAGTATGGCCATTTAATAGGTACAGCTCTAATTCACGGTGCAACCTTTTCACCAAGGATCTGCCATAAGGTGAATGTTACCATCACCATTTTTTAATTGATCAGCAAGGCACACCCATTGGATTCACCAGACTGGACTTGTACACACCTTGGCATTAGAAGAATTATACATCCTTACAAGTAAGCTCTTAGGCTATGCAAATGCAATTCTAAACACCAGTCTTGAAAAGAGAACTTTCATCTTTTCCCAATCCACCACACGAAATGATAAAACCACCAATGGCCGCATTCGTTGTTGAGTTATGTTGGTATATACTGTCCCATTCTCAGAAAATCTTGAAAGGGTTCTTGATAAACATGCTTACTTTAATCCAATGTGAACCCTCCCTCCAAATGATCCTCCAAGCAAAAATTCCAACTCAGTGATTCAAAGGCATGCTGTTTAGTTTTCCGTTGGCATTCAAAATTATTCAGGAAGTCCAACAATTTAATCCAACAACATAGCAGCAGCTAGCATAAACTAAGAGGAAAACCAACTCTAAGAAAGGAAAGCAGCAATGCCCGTGAAAATGGTCAAAATTTGTAGCTTTGTTTTCTGAATGACACAAGACATTGTCACAATTTATCATTTTAACTTAAAAGAATTGATCAGCAGCAGCAGCAGTAGCAGCAGTGTGTGCACCTTTACTGCATTGTAGCTTTACCTTTTCTATGTTATTTTGGCATTTGCATAATGATTATCCTGAGCTGTGTGTGCATACAGACATCAATGACATTAACAGGCTCATTTGTAGTTCAGCATCATGAGTGATGACTGATGAGACCAGCATTCTTGCAAGGGCAATAAAATTAGTAATGATATTGGCATTGATGACCGTTCAGCATTAGCATTAAACTATTAATCGACGCAACAGTCGAACAGGGATGTCAATTTGACGGATGCAAATGGCATTCGGCAGCAATTATGATTCAGCACCCACCTGTAGGCTAAAAAGTGCAAAGACCTCATTTTTTCAGAATCGTGGTCCATCCGGACGATGGTCTACAATTATGACAAGAAGAAAATCAATAGCAACTGAAAAGGATATGGCCAAGTGATGAGTCGCAGGCACCAGCTCCTTGGTGGCATCGTTTGGTCCAGTCGCATAAACGTCTTCTCAACAAAACCCGGAAACGGTAAATCAGACGATCTGTCCTCACCTTCTTGTCTTTCGTCCTCATCCTCCTCTTCCTCGCCCTCGGTATTCTTGGCATCTTCCTTATGGGGCTCGCCAGAGGTGGCTGAGTCGTCGTCGTCGTCGTTATCATCGTCATCATTGCCTCCGGGATTGTCGTTGTCAATGCAAGAACTCCTTCGCGAGTTTTCCTCCGATATTCCAAAACCGGATCCGCCACAGTCTCCATTCTCCGGACGCGCCAGCTTTTCCACCGTCAACACAAACGAATTCACATCAGCCGCCATGTTCTCGCACTTTCCAACCAGAATTATTCTTATAGTTTAAAATGATTTCTAAAATAATGTTACCGGTGAAATAAAAGTCGCCCTGAAAAGCGTTTATTCCGGTATAGCTAAATAACGTATCCTACGCGGCGTATTTGACAATCCAGTTGTCTTTAACACGGCTACAAATAATCCATCTTTCAAGTTTTTTTAAATAACACCTATTGGAGCATAAACTCTATTATTCCCTAGTTTTATCGGTTTTATTCCTGTTTTCCGTGTCCGCTTTATCAGTGGATAATGAGTTATTATCGGAGCGTTTGAGATAAAATCTGACGGAGCGTCTCTCGCAGCGTCTTACTCTTTCTTTTTCACTTCCTGGCATCGGGCACCATGCGCCACAACTTGAGAATGAACGGCGGCGTAGGTGTAGGCGTAGGTAGAGGCGCAGTCCTAACTATTGAGCACAATAATCGTTTCTTGGAAGATTTCAGACGTCGCTGTCAGACCAAGACGTCGGTCGACGAAACGGAAGTTGCTCCTCTTCTAACAACCCGACACTCCACAGTGTCTAAAGCAGCAGCGGCGGCGGCGGCGACTCTCTCTCTCTCTCTCTCTCTCTCTCTCTCTCTCTCTCTCTCTCTCTCTCTCTCTCTCCTAGAAGCGCGCGCCCAAATACGCTTCGTCTGAAGCACAGTTCTAGGTGCGCGCGCACCACCAGTTGCCGTCCGCCCGACCGCCACCACCTTGCACTGACATTATCAAATCCCGGCTACTTTACTTAGTAATTCATCACCAGCTATATGCAGATAATACGTCCGCCTTCTCATGAACGGCTGCTGCTGCTGCTGCTGCTACTGCTGCTGGAGCACGGGCCTGCTCCTGGCTGAAGTAGCTATAAACGAGATGATGCTATTCCCGGCAGCGCGCGCACATGCATGCGCTCGCTCATTCGCCGTGTGGGCACATTACAGTCATCCTCGCAGTCGACCATTTGTATGTGAGCGCGTGTGTGCGTGCGGCCACTAACTTACGGAGCATGCTGTTTACCTTTGGTCTTCGCCAGCCACCGCGGCCACCGCTGCCGTGTAGTGGGTTCGAGGCACAGCGCTGCCTGACCGACGGGTGCGTAGGACTCGGTCGGCTGCTTGCCTCCTGCCTCCTCCTCCTTCAGACGGACAGACGGACGGACCATGCATTGACGACTTCCTGAATTAACCTTATGAATGGGATATGGCTGTGAGACATGCAGAGAGAGACAGAGACAGAGACAGAGACAGACAGAGACAGAGACAGAGAAAGAGACAGAGACAGAGACAGAGACAGACAGATGGAAAGACAGCGAGAGAAAGAGAGACAGATAAAGATGAGCGACATTCCGGTGCACGTCACCATCAATCGAGAAGCAAACAGGCTTTCGCCACGGCCTATACAATAGGCCATCTTCTAGTATTATTAATCAGGCCTCTGCGGAATATGGCGGGACCTGCTCAGACACGTAGGACTAGACCTACCAGTTCTAGGAGGGTAGGTCATGCAGAGATTTACACCTGACCGCGTCATTCTTACGGTTATTAATCAGTTTGGCCTGCAGCTGTAAAAGCATTCTAGTCTTTTATATTTATGGCACCGGTGTCGAATCATTCCGAATCCATGAATAGACCAGCTCTGGATAATCCAGCATTATTATTAGGCTTCTGTAGTAGGCCTATTGGTGCGGAGGCTACATAATATGACTATGTATGGCCTATTGACTTATGCCATAACTCCTGTTGTCTGCTGCTATTTATTTGCGCATTTATTTATCTATTTATAGGCTTGTTTATTGGGCGCCACTATTTAATATTTTTTAATAAGTAGGCCTAGGCATAGCTTATCCCACATGTTGCTTACGTGCATCGATCATGTTAAGCCGATCGTCTTAACCAGCTCAATACTTGCAAATATTTCCTTCCAAGACCCTGTAATTATAGGCCTATAATTATGCCCTAGATCGCTAGTCCTATAGGCATAATTGGTAGGCTACAAAAATAATTATTATTCCAACGCATTCATTCATTCATTACGAGAATTTGTATAGCGCCTCTTCCAGGGAACTACTCAGAGGCGCTCCCAACTCCAGCGCAGCCAAATAAGACCATTTTAACATGAGAGAGGAATGCCCGAGAAGGGGCAATCGGTAATCTAAACTCCATTTTCAGTTTTATCTTAATCATTTTTAGCTTATTTTTTAGCTAAATAATTTTTTAGCTTAGGCCTAATAATTTGTTTAGCTTAGGCCTAATATTTTTTAGCTTAATAACTTTTTTAGCTTAATAGTTTTACCGTCGTCTTCAGCAGCAATCCGATATTCATGTGGTTATCATTTGATGGCGCACTGAATAAACTTTTAATTAAAGACCTGTGTCCAACACCTGAGTCTTACAATCCATCCACTGTGTAACTCTTTTTAGCCATATAATTGACCTTCCACAGTATCTGAACGGCTCTTAAATTACGCCGCAGTCGTACTTCGCCCTATAAAGCGATGACCAAGAGAATACTTTCATTTTGAAAAGTCAGTTATTAATAGTCATAATCGGTGATAAAACTGTTATAAGCCTAACGATGGCGTGCGATTAATTATTTTATTATATAGGCCTGTATCTAAACCAACAATTTGCTGGTCGCAATTTTCGAACAGCGCTAAGCCTAATCCACGAAGTAATCAGGTGGAAAGGTAGAGTACGTTGGTTTACGGCAGCTGCTGCTGGTAAGTCTCTTATGCTATTCAACTGAAGATTGATTACCGCGCCTTGGATCGAGTGCTTGGGTTGCTACGTACAGAGAGCCGCGTAATAACTGAGTGCTAACGCCTCACCTGACCTAGAATGGATCCTTTTGTAAGCTACGGTAAGATGAAAATTGAATCTCACGGCGCTGCAACAGTGCAGCATCTTTGGTCTGGTTGGGAAGAGCAGATGGAAGACCCAGGTGTCTAGTCAACTGCCATCAAGTGATGCTCCGATTCCATCCAGACCCGGTGAAGGACTATTGGGGCCACCTCTGCTGCACGAAGTGGCTCCTGAAGGTGGAGGAGGGTATAAGGCGTGTTGAGTCCCAAGGCGAGATCTGAAACGAATCTCCAGACGGTAGCGCTTCTCCATACACTTACAGGCTAATCAAAAGCTTTATGGAGGCCATCTTATTACGATTTATGTGCTGCATAGGTCACTGATCGGTATTGACATTACTCAACGACGCTTTGACTATATTACCACTATCCATCCACGTCAACAAGTGGGCCTCGCTACTTTCATATTTGTGATATCAGATGTTGTCAAGGGCAAGTAAGTAGGCCTAATACATGGTTATTTAGGCTATGTGGCAATGGTCGGTAATTAAGATTGCACACCGCAATGCTAGGCCTATTGTATTACATATTAAAAGGTTCACCACCAAACAAGTGGCGATAGAACGCTGCGTAGAATTTTAGGTGCCATCGGTTGGGACCCTCGCTGCCGCGGGGCCCTTATAATAAGCAGATAAGCAGCCCGCTCTTGCCTATAGTGGGAAATGCATTCATAGGC
Organism: Aporrectodea caliginosa; assembly: GCA_020284085.1. Classification (NCBI taxonomy): domain Eukaryota; kingdom Metazoa; phylum Annelida; class Clitellata; order Crassiclitellata; family Lumbricidae; genus Aporrectodea; species Aporrectodea caliginosa. The sequence goes on along the minus strand of JACEVL010000385.1, from coordinate 1,010,417 downwards.
GTAGACTGTGGGGGCAGCCGGGGCACATGCCCCAATGATTGAAGAGGGGCATTGCCCCACCTTACCCCAAAATCCCGAGAAGAATTTCTTGAAATATAAAAACTTCTTCAGAAACAGAGACACACAACTGAAATAGGCTACTATCAGAAATTCCATAATGAAAACAAAGTTTATTTAGGGCCTATCTTCGATATCTTCAAGTCTTCAAGACTTCAATATGAAACAAATTCACATAGGCCTATAAACAAAAGGCACTCATTTCATACGTATTACGTAACACCGGAAGCGCACGTGATGTCATCAGTTTTCGCGTTTTGATTGCCCCAGCCCCACCCATTATTTTAGACAAGTTTACGCAAGTGAATGCGTTCCTGTATAAGTTCTTCAAGCAACCAAACGCGTCATTTTCTACGCATAGGCCTATACTGTGGATCGATTAGCATAATTAATGGTAGTAGGCCTATCCGCTGTTGATTCGAACGACATGCATCATTGGTCATCTTTACAAGTGCCAAGGCTGTTGACATCGACCGTAGGCCTGTACCTCACCTTAAAGAATGGTTGTTCGTATGGTTCAATTAAAGGCAACAGAGGAATGTACGTAGGCTAGTCGATATTCTATAATAGTTGAATGATCAAAGCTATCTGCTACGGTAGGTTAACCACTAATAATCGAATGAGCTAATAATAATAATAATAATAATAATAATAATAATAATAATAATAATAATAATAAGCGAATATCATATAATACAACGATGATGATGATGATGACCTGATGCCATGACAACGACGAGTGATGATGTGGGTCATCTCCAGACATGATCGACAATAGTAATATTCAAGTCCCTGATGGATCATGTTTATCGAAAATAAATAATAATAATAATAATAATAATAATAATAATAATAATAATAATAATAACAGCAACAACACGTCAATAACGACTGCGCATGCGTCGCCCTGGTTGCTGTTGATGTGAGCCTTCAGCAATCCAGCCTTCCAATAGATCTACTCTTTGCCCTGTCAAAGTCAAACAGCCTGACATGGCATTCAGAGTGGTTTCGACGACCTTATAAGCCGTTGTCTAACTCGTGCATGTTTTCCTGCCATTAAGGAACCATCCGGTCTCTCTCCCGAACTGATGGCAAGACACCCGACGGACTCACTTTGATCCTCTGGGGCTTCGGGCATAGTCTACGATGAGACGCCACGGTAACAGACACCTTAGCTATTTCCTGCTTACCAGCAACTTCAGTTAGCGCTGGTGCTGGAGCCGCAGCGAAGCCGGCAGCTGGTGGAAGAGATGTTATAAATACAGCCGACACTCCTCACAACAGACGACTCTATTCCTCTAGCCTTTGAAACTCTATAGGCCCCTTTCATAGCACTGTTCTAGCGTTCATCGCGGATCTGAAAGGCAGCTTACAACTTGAGTTTTCGGGGATGTGAAACTAGTTATCTGTTTCAACGTCTCTCACTAATAATTCAGCGTTTTAACGCCGTTTCTTGGCGCAGTATACCTTCTCTTTGCTAGAACTGGATGAGACGTAGTCGTTCCAGATGTCATAAACTGTCTCCGGACAAAGATGTTTTTGTCCGGTGAGATATTACACTTGCCTCGATCGGGTTTAAAAATGACTATAGGGCCTGCAATGTTCTTCGCTGGTTCTCTGCCTCTTAGGCAGGTTCGTACACCCGATGTCGCCATTCTTCCCGTTATCCAGCCATCTCCTTTAGCTTGCTGCAACCCTCCTTCATCATCCAATCCATTAGCATAATTCTTAGTCTTCCTGTTGGCTTTTCCTCTCCATTCATCCCTCGATCATAGTTCCTATAGGAGACAATCTCCCCTCATGCATGATAGGCTATGACCCAACCACTTTCTCTGGTGTCTTCTGATTGTTTCTATTAAGGCTCTTTTTCGTCTTCGTTAGTCTATCGAGCTGACTCTCTCCATCCTTCGCCATATCCACATCTCGAAGGTCTCTAGTCTTTTACATCCTCTCTTGTTGCCCATGTTTCCGATCCGTATAATGCCACACTCCAAATCATAGACACTACCATTTGTTTCTTCAAGTTATTTAATTCCTTACTTTCATAGAAGGCGTCTTTTCCCATAGCTATTCTTCTCTTCATTACAACATGGCACTTCCACAGTGCCTACAATAAATATCCACAGACCCTTAATAAATATCCTAAAATTTGATGGCGTGGCACAGCTGGGTGACCCGATCAGGATGAAGCGTTCCTGTCTGATGAGCATTTTCAGGACTCATCAGCAGTAGTGTAGTCCTAAAAAATGAAGTGGGGGAACGCCTGCATATTGAAGTAAGCAAAAAGTGCAATCTTGCAAGAATTTTGCATAGTGTGAGAAAAAGTGGGGAACGGCACTTTCAAGACTGCTCATCAGATCAAACCACCTACGCCTTGTCTTTTAAATGACTGCCTTGATTGTCGACTATTGTGGCGTGGCAGCCACAATCTATTCGGCTGCGACTGCAACCCAACGATCGATTGAAGACATGAACCTGATCAGGTTCGGACTCTGTGCAAAGACCCTGGACAAGTTCTTTGCCGCGCTTTTGTTTCGCGCCTTAGCTCCAGGACTGTAGCTATGCGCGCGGTTGGCGCAATAATCGCCTAGGCCAACCATTTGAAGACAATTGCTTATACGTCCGCGCTCGGGCTTAGGTCCATAGATCGACGCAGTAGGCCTAGATGGCTCTGAGTGCCTGGGCCTGCGTGTCGGTGACTGCAAGATATAGGCCTACGGGCCTGTGGAACATATCGACAGACGTCTGCTTCTTTATGCGTTATCGTTCGCCATGCAAGATCAAATCTGAGCTGTCAATCATGGTTCGTGTCTTTGTGTAAATGCCAGCGTTCGATTTAAAAGACCGAGTTATGCTTTTGGCGCCAGCAAAAACAAATTCTTTTTTAACGTCACGCATTTGTTTAGGTCTGCAGCCAATTTTGACCGGAAGTTGTGAAGAAGTGACGGATTGGCCTCGGGCATGACCTAAAAGCAATGCTGGCGTGTCTTTATCCGAGGGTGACACGGAAACAAACTCTGTATTCCACCCCGCCCCATCCCCGTGGGTCTGCCCAACCAGACCCCATCAGGTCTGTCCCCATCCCCATCAGGTCTGGCCCCATCCCTATCAGGTCTGGCCCCATAAGGTCCCCCAGGTCTGGCCTCATCCCCAAAGGTCAGTCCCCATCTGGCCCATCCCCATCAGGTCTGGCCCCATCCTCATTTCCCCCATAAGGTCTCCCCGTCCTGATTTCTGTCTCAATGAAACAAAACGACCAGATAAAAAATGCTCCATAATATTAAACAGTTATGTTAACATCTTGAAGTTTAAAGTATAGTATACTATTAAAAGGCTGCGGCTCAATATTTAGTCCTAGATGGGTAGGTTTAGTCCATCACCATAGTAAAACATACTGTTCCCATTTAAGTACTGCAAGTTAAATCTATGACGAAAAAGAATTCCATCGAGGTATCTAGATAGACTTTATAGACTCAACAGAACAGTCCTTACTTACTGCAAACGGATCTTCCTTCACTAACTTGTTTTTATTAAATTTTCTTCTGATTCTTTTTGCTTCTGCATGAAGGCAACGAGATATCGTCCAGGCACTGGGAGAAAACTCATCACCAGACAGTTCCTCATGCAATGCACCAACTGATAGATTTTGCTACAAATCCTTGCCGGTGTAAAGATCTCGACTTCAAGCAAACCCCATTTGAAGTCCACCCCGCTAATCTGAAGTCGATTTCATATTATCCCCCCTCGGGTAGCCTGAACCTGATTTTATATTACCCCTTACGAACCTTATGCAAAAACTGAACTGCAGTGTGCGACATGCTAGCGTTTCAGTCTTTCAGATTTATAATCCGAACTGCCTCGATGCGCGACGACAGCAGAATTAATGTGACAATAAGTGATGCAGAATGTAAAAAACACAAGAAGCTGTGATATGATGGCGTTATCCACTCAATAAGGAATTGAGCGAGTTCGAAGAGATAAGTGCATATGTGCAGTACGTGAGATCTATCATCGAGGCAAATGTGTAACCTGTTGCATCTAGCTCTATTTTAACCTTTAGTTATAATAGGTCGAGAGCTTTGCATTCCTTACTCGCGAAAGTTTATTTCAACTCTTGAAACTGCTGAACGAGTCAGATACCAACGAGGAGAGGACAAGACCAAAGAACTTACAACGCTCCTCATGAACAGACCTTCGAACCGTTGGATAACTGTGGCGTGCATAGCAATCATTTCTCCTCCTTAGGCGGTAATGAAACTAGTTAACGGTGCAGACAATCCACAAATTAAGCATATCACCTCAAGATTCGCCTAACTTTTTTGGATGCTTTGCGCCCTTGAACTTCTAGTCACTGCAAGAGTGTGATGTAAAACAGAGTAATAAACATTTTATGGGGCTGATGCTAGGGTTGAAAAGTCATGATCGAACAGTCTGCTTGGGTTGACTAGTTCGGCTGAACCAGTAAGTCTATAGCGCCAGTGGCGGCGCCAGCTATACAATTTCAGCAGGTCGCGTCAGGGTCATGGGAGTTATTCAGCAGGTCGAAGAAATTAATGTTTGAGTTTGACGCATCAAGCAGCATAACTTAACATATTAAGCAGAATAACTTAGATTATAAATTATACGGACGGCCTTTCGACGGGACAGTACGTTGACGACGGCGTAGCCTACTCAAGCAGCATAACTTTTATTTACATAATTATATATATATATATATGTATATATATATATGTATATATATGTTGTCACCTATTCAAATAAATTTTAAAGAATTCAGCATTAAAACGTTAAACTTTAGTTTCTTTACTAGATTGTTAAGAACTGATCAGCTACTCAGAACACCATGAACATGTAGGCCTATGCTAATAAGACGCACGAGTCGCAAGACCCACGTTTTCAACATTTACAGAAACATCGTTTAGACATCCTACAAGTCGCTAGCATTATTATCGTTCAGAACTACACCAACGTCCGCATTAACAGTCACAATTTTATCATTCTGCTTAATGCGATTTTCGCAAGATTTATTTCCGAAGAAATCTTCAATGTTGCAGCGCCTCATTGTTATTTAGGCTATTCATTTCTTTGCTAATGTAGCCTATATAACGTTGATGCAATTCGTAAACAACTGAAATAGGTTAGTTTCTATTCGCGAGGTAATCACTAATCAACGACGCACTATTAATTCTATTTATTTCCACAAAATTTTGACCCAACGGCGGAAAAGAATAATGCTTCAGCATTTCAATTTTAGAGTTTACAACATAGACTTCTATTGACACAGAACGTAAAAAGTCGATTAAATCTAAATAATTGCAATCAGTGACAGATGTTGATGTTTGAAATGTAAAGAAAATATTAAAAATTCCGAAGAATTTTAAGCAGGTCATTAAGCAGGTCGGGAGTGAAATAAGCAGGTCAAATGACCTGCTGCGACCTGCCTTGGCGCCGCCACTGTATAGCGCCCATCTGAAGTTCCTGGATTTTTAACTTCGACCTCGAGCTGCAGGTGAAAATTAGGCTACGTACGTAAGAGGCATAATCAAAGGAGCTAGGCCAAGCTAAAATCTAGAATCTATGTTGCCTGCGATTTCAATTTATAGTTTAGCAGAAATTTTTAGCTGAATATTTGTTGCAAATTCGTGTTTTTTGCCGAGATCGATTGCTCTTTAAGGTCTATCTGACAATTATGGATGTGGTTTCTTTGCGCCTAAGTGAACTTTGTTCATCGCTGGAGGCCGGTCATTAAACACAAGCTACATGACCGATCAATTAAGGATACAGAAAACAATGCTAATTTTTATTGATCCATGGGTTACAGTCATCTACAATACGTCAATATTTTCCCATAAAAAAGTTCTTCGAATCTTGCGGCGATATGCTTAATGTGAGGCTTGTCTGCACAGTTCAGAAGTTCCATTGATCACAAGATTAATCATGCAATATATTAATCTGAATTCAAGTTTCATCTTCTTCTGCTAACTCTGCTTAGCAGCGTACAATTCAGACTTCGACCAACGTATTCAGAGGACATAGGTCTAAAAACAAATTGCAGACATTTTCTGTTATCTTCTCTTAACCGGTTGAAAGTCGTTAACCCCTGCAAAGTGAAACAAGTTGACTTGTGCTATAGGCCTGAAGCTTCTTATTTTTCGCGTTATCTTCAAGTCACTTGTATAGGCCTATTTGTTCAGAATACGGATAAAACGATGGTATGAAATATAGAGAGAGATCTAGCAAGGTGGTCAAAGTCGCTATATTATGCATTTATATATATATATATATATATATATATATAATATAATATATATAATATATATATATATTATTCTGCATGCAATGGCGCAACAAACGTTATAACACGTCCGTTCCTCCTCTCCTCCCTTCCTGTTGTTGTACTTTTCGGCCTACTTTTTGGTTGTGTTTACGAGTCTCAGTCGAAGAATAGGCCTACATAGGACGTGGCTGTATATTCAGTTGGAAAGCGTCCGACTGAAGTGAGTCAAGTTGGTGCGTCTTTGACTCTCGGTGCTCTATCGGAGAAAGACCACCTTCTGCCAATAAAATCCCTCAAGCATGCACCATCACATCACTACAATCCTCAAATCACTTCACTGGCTTAAAATACTTGAAGGAACTCACTTAGGCTACAACACACTTCAATTCTCTTAACCCTCCTGTCAGGGTTTCAGCGCCCACTTAGGGTTGACACTTTTAATCGTTCAATGAGTCCACTGAAAGCTTAACCCTCCTATAAGCTTATTCGTCAGTTGTTCAGTGTTCACTGTCCAAACAGTTTGCCAACCCTCTCCTCTTCCGCACTAACACTTCTCCGACCTTCCGTCACCTCGTTACTAAAATTTGCAAATCGCTCGTTAGCCATCGCTTTTCCGCCTCTGTGGAATAAACTCTCGTCAGAACTATCTGATCAATCCTACGAACTCCCCACCGCTATATCTCCAGAGGTCTTTCACTCAAAACTGAAAACACTGCTGCTTCCCAAGTCCTATCCCGATTCCTCTTCTTCCCTTACCTCCCTCACCGTTTCAATTCTAAGTACTATCCACCGTAACCGTTTGACTGTCTGTCTCCCTGATTGACCCCTTTGGATCTTGACCGGGAACCGATTTTAACCCTATCGATTTTCTTTTGACTATGCGCCTGTGAATAAGCTGGTTCCCGCGACTCCGTTTTGGGGGCCCTGTATTATAGAAGTCTCGTGATTACGATTACGATTACGATTACGATTACCAAACTCTCAATCTGTATACGGGACCCGATCATTTTTCTAAAAATATGGAAATAGCCGACTTTGTCTCTCCAACTCCGAAGGCCCCTATAACTCCGTGGATTTCCCAACAGTGATATAATATTTCACTTTCGTCGGTTGTTGTGAGGTAACGGCCTAATTGGTCTCCTCAGGTAATTCCAATTATAGCTAGTGCATCCTATTATGAATTTTGCATGTGTAGGGCATAATATCTGTCACTTAAGTTACGACTTGGCGAATAGTATATTACATCTAGACCTAACCTCTACAGACATTAATTGTATACATACACGTGAATTGTGAATTGCATGCCGCTTCTGCAGAATGTGTGCTGCATTTGCTGAAATAAGGCTTCAGCCGATCTGGTCGGTCATTGATCATGCATATCTTATATACATAAAAGGTTTTAGATGGACCCAGAGGGGAATAGCACCGGAAGAGCGAGAGTGCAGCTGCGCAAAAATTCATTCCATCACAATTCGGTTAAGTACGTAAGAGATCAAAGCTTATTGGTCTAATTTAGACAAACCGAAGCGTTGCTGACATCTGTGACAACGAAATGCATGAAGGTTGCACACAGGTGCATCAGACTGGAGAACATATAGGGCACGTCCCCAGAAGATTTAAGAAAGAAGGGGAGATGCGTGTGACCCATTACAATTCTACAACTACAACAACAACAACAACAACAACAACAACAACTACTACTACTACTACTACTACTACTACTACTACTACCACTACCACTACCACTACCACTACCACTACCACTACCACTACCACTACCACTACCACTACCACTACCACTACCACTACCACTACCACTACCACTACCACTACCACTACCACTACCACTACTACTACTACTACTACTACTACTACTACTACTACTACCGTACTACTACTACTACCCTGGGCAAGTCCTTCTACTACAATTGCTCATGCGCGCTTCGGCGTGAAACTCGATTCAGTGTCCGCGCTGCTAGTCAGGGAGCGCCTCTGAGTAGAAATCTTGAAGGGGGCGCTATAACAAGTGTTCATACATACATACATACTCACTACTACTACTACTACTACTACTACTACTACTACTACTACTACTACTACTACTACTACTACTACTACTACTACTACTACTACTACTACTACTACTACTACTACTACTACTACTACTACTACTACTACTAATAATAATAATAATAATAATAATAATAATAATAATAATAATAATAATTCAGATATGTAGCCTGTATTCACTCGTAACAGGTTTAAAACCAAATTCATAACGTTTTTGACAGGGGGTGCGTGATTGTCTATCATAGTGTCTGCTGGACTGTCAAACGAGAGGTCAGAGGTTCAAATCCCGCTAGGGCAGACATTTGTTTCGAGATATCTGCTCCAGCTGCGTCCCTATAGCCAACTCAGCTATAAGGAGTATAATGGCTGTATACACTGTCGGAGGAAAGATGAGACGGAGAGAGAGAGCCATCCTCTCTGATATGCCGAAATATGAAGTAGGTAACACGTCATGCCCATGGCTGCCAGTCAGGCTAGAATAGTTAAGAAGACTGCTCGTCATCTTCTTGTGACTAGAGGCTGTATTGAACCTTATTGTTGTCATTTAGGTTTGCGCTTGTTTTCAGTTGTGTAGGTTATGTGTCGTTCGATGTGAGTTCGAGTGGAAAGGCTCATACATAATTAGCATCCTGTGATGACTTCTATTACATGTAAACTGTGCATTTAGTAACCACTGTTCCAAGCGTCTCTCTGTAATTCGAAGCAGAAGCAGCAACTGCCGATGCTGTCGTTTTGCGTTTAGGCCTATACGTGTATAGGCCTATGGGATGTTTTCATGACGGATGACCGGAGAGATGAGCAGGACGAGTCCTAGAGGACGCTCCTCTTCCATCACATCATGTCATCCCGAGTCTTCCGCTTTGGTTTCCTGGCGCCGTTGAAAGCAGACAGGCCAATCCCAGCTGAACTGTCGATACCCTATTTTGCAAATGTAATTGAGAAAATCAGCCAATGTAATTGAGAAAGTCATTGAGGCAAGCACTTAACTAGCGCTTCAACTAGGCCTATATAAAACGAACAGCCTGCAGTGGATATGCCGCATACTACAGTTCCACCACCCAGGCGCATCAATTTCCAACGCCCCCGTGCAAGCCCTTATTTGACTATTGAAATTTATTCCATTATAGCATCTACAGGAAGAGGAATATTTTTACATCGCGCAGCCGCAGTGTCAGCAGTGGCAGTCTTTTAACTGGTCCGATCCACAACACAGACATAGCATGATTTAGACGCTCATAAATATAAATCAAGATTGCTTTGATCGCAATTTTTCAAGCGTCAACAACTTATTACAGTTCCGAACGCTGGACTAGTACGCAGCATACAGGCAGCATAAAAAGGCATGCTGACTGCAGATGGATAACGAGAAAAATATCATTGCACCGTGTTACACACGGGCTTTCTATTCGCCAATATATCATTGTATGAATGATCCTAATGTTGACTTGTACGCCTACACAGTTATGCTACTAATGCAGGCAGAGCCACGAGCGAGATATAGGCCTACCACTTCACTGGAAAGTACTAGTCATAGAAACTCTCAATTTCATTGACAACTGTGCAACGTAGACACCCACACAACAGATGTAAATCACACGAACTGCCAAACATTTCCACTCACTGAAGCTTCTTCTGTGCTTGTAAAATTGAAACCTTTCAAGAATAGTAAGTAAGTAACACAGTAACGAAGAGATTAAGCTGAGGCCCAATTATGTCACTTTTATTTATAATTTTGCAATATCAATAATTAAGCTTTCTTACTATTCTCCATTCCTATTCTTCTCATAGCGGGTCACACACGCATACATATACTACACACCAGGAGCGTAGCCAGACTCAAATTCAAGAGGAGGCAACTTCACAGAACCGTTGGTAAAATCCTAGTTATTGGGGTCATTGGTCAATAAGAGTTCCAGTATATAAAAAAGCAAGAGGAGGCAACTGCCTCCTCGTGCCTCCATGTAGCTACGCCTATGCTACACACACAAACACATGCACAAACAGCCAAACAAACACGAACGCACACATTATCTGAATTGTCAGTCGATAGGCCTATCTTTGTCTCATAATGTCTCATGCATTGTAATTCTTTTACCTCTGTATACATATACTGTAGCTCAGCCTGCCTGTCAGTGGCGGCGCCAGAGGGGATAGTGGGGCTTAGCCTCTGCGGCTCAGCCCCCAAAAAAGTGGGAAATCACTGCAAATCACAGGGAGGAGGGGACAAAAGGGAAGGGCTTGAAGCTTTAGCCCCTCAAACCTGAAATCCTGGCGCCTCCACTGCTGCCTGTCTGTATGTGTATCCCTCCATCTGTCTGTCCATCTGTCTCTGTGTCCCTGTTATGAATGAATGTGGCTGAATGCTGCTGTCGCTGTCCAGATAAACGCGATAAGCTATCGAGTCAATCTGAAGCCAGGTCCCTCCATAATACTCCCGTTCGTCGGCCGTCGTGCCATTGTTACAATGACATGTCCCACCCCCACCCCACCCTCCCCACCGCCGATACAGACCCTTGTCATTTAGGCAGAATTCGATTTCACACGTCAAATGAGTATCGATTTTCTGCCAAGAATTTCCAGGGATTGCAATGCGGTAATTACACCGTGAAATCACCGCTACATGCTGAGTTGTGTATGCGGGTCGATATTGCTATAGACCGATACAGGCACATGGGATATCGTCCGATCACTTATTAGGTGTCATTTCGTGATACTGAATGCTCGGTTTGTGCCAGTCTGTGCCAGGCGACTTCTCTATTGCGAGGTTTAGCTTATAGTCTGAGACCAAGCCTTCTGCACACTATATATGCATATAATCAAGCGATGTTTCATCAAACGATTGTCACACAACAGAACAATGCGAGAGAAATTGGAGAAACAGCCTACATGCAGGACATGCAGGCCTTCCTGTGCTGCTAGAGGCCTACTATACAATTAATATTATACACTATAATACAATACACTAGAGGCGTATTCGATATTGCCCTCCTTCAAGCGTCCAGGATTTTTGCACACACGACAATACGACAGAACATTGATGGCTCTGAGCAATTATTGTGCTCAAGTTCCTTACACAGTGAAAGTCTGCGTTACAGGCCGCTATAGCTCTATAATTGTCTATTATATCCAGTCGAAAACCGTACCCCACGTTGCACTATGGTTTGACAGCACAATGAGAAATCAATCAATAATGATAATTGAAGAATTCATGTCCAGAACTGACAACAGCGTTATTATTGAAAGATTATTTCCGAAAACATTACAGTGTTCTGGTCAATCAGAAGTCTTTAATGTTAGACTTCTGCGTCAAGTGCTACGTACGGGTTCAACATTACTAGGAGTAGGCCTATAACAGATTTTGAAGGTTTTAGATGGCATTGGCAGATGGTGTAAGCATAGGTTTACTCAAAGGAATTCAGCTCACTGTTGGTTGGGCTAACAGCTTCCATTCCAGCTTACACTTGGCACTAACAAGATGTAGCAAAACCGGTTCACTCACGCTGTAGTATTTACAACGAAGAGAATTAAATGGATTTATAAAACGTCACTCTCATTTACAATAGAATACAACTGTGATAATGCCCTGCTTACAAAGTACAGAAGTAGGCCTACACATGTAGGCCTACGTGTTAAAGTCTGGCGAGAAAACAGACTGAAAGACGCAAGCAGTACAGGCCTAGAGTTTAGAGCGGAAGACAGTCTCAGTAAGAGAGTTTCAGAATGCAGACATGACGAGAAGGACCAGGACGGATGGAGATAGCCTACCAGCTACTGTGAATAAACGCTGGTAGAGACAAGAAGTGTACCAAGAACAACATACTTTCAAGGTGTGATATTGTCCCGGTACCAAAGTTCAAAATAGTCCTGCATTATTCTAATTACATGAAGCAGTGTGGAATCAGGGAGACCAAGAGTATAGAGTAGGCCTATCATCAGAGTCAGGAAATTTATATAGCGCCTAAGTATAGTGGGGATTAGTGGGCTAGTGGCGCTCTTTGCCCTAGCCAATATATGACGTTGAATAGAATTTTTCAGTAAGTAAAACAATGCACAGAAAACTAGAAGAGTAACCAGTGCAAACAATATCGCATAACAATGAACAATCTTTCAATCGATGGTCAGAAAATCATCGTCGCATACAATTATTGACAGTCGATTAGCAATTTAAAAGCAGCACGGCGCTGGAATTATAGGAGACGACGAGGGCACGGAGTACACAGCAGGAAAGGACACGGCACATATCAGGACAGACAAACAAACATACCAGATACCCACACTGTGTTTACATAGCTGCTCGTTCTCCGTTACACTTACTCCCCCCGTTGTGGCAAATGCATTTCTTTCACATTTTAGAACAAAGTTTCATCATGCCTTTCTTTGAGTATGTTAGAAAACGGTGACCAAACTCGTCAGTTTCTACTTTCTACACCTCACCTCTTGTTATCTCTTCACAGGCCTTTCACTCAAAACCGAAAACAATATTTTTCCGCTAACCCTATTCTGATTCCTCATCTTCCCTTTCCCTTTTTCGCCGTTATAATAATTCTAAACACCATCCATCGTAGCCTTCTGATTGTCTGCCTGCCTGACACTTTCATTTTGACCTGGAACCGAACCTGACCTTCTATACCTGCCTATCGATTTTGTTTTGACTAAGCGACTATGAATAATCTGGTTCGAGTGACTTCGCTTACGCAGACAGTCAATTGATTTCCATCCATAGTTGACTGCGTTGGTCGAGAACAGTCAACACAGATTTCGAAGCAGAATTTTTATTATTAATAGTGTTAGTCGAGCATAATTGGCATCATCATAATTATAGTCCAGTTAAGAGAACTTACGTGATGTGCCATGCCGACTTTGCCGAGTATATAATTATACGGATGAGGTCGGAACTCCAACACAGAAAAATGGATGGAGGTGTAAGCTTACTTGGTATGGTGGGAAGAGGCGTCGCTTAAAATGCATGTGCCAATAGGACCGGAGACACATGTCATAAGACTTCCTTGATCCAGCCACTCAGAGAACGACTTTATTGATCAATCAATCAATCAATTTTCGTTTATTCTTTCAAGACAGGATGACATAGATGCATCATGGCGACAATTTCCGAGTTGCAAGCTGTAGAATGGTATAGCGAAGAGAAAGTCCATAGCTATAGGAAGTCGCACAAGAAAGGACCTAACGTTGCCGGTAAGGGATCGAAGCCTGTTCTGAGAAAATGCCACTGCCCTCAGGAAGTTGCCCACCCGGAAACCGAGGAAAGGGCAGAGTTAGATCTTGAGACAAAGCCTGTACGTATGCCTCTCTTAAGGAAGCGCCCAATAGGACCTACTATATACCTTCCTTTGTGGGAACGCTCACTATGAGCGAAGATAATATACACGGAACGATCTTTATACATTAGTAGTGTACAGGGCAGTGATTGGGTGGGTGACTATAGAGGCGTGGAACTGGGTTGGAGTTACCCCGTCTCTGAAAGTTATGTCCGGATGCCGATAGACACAACATATTTGTTTCCTTAATTTACCATATCTTTCGTCCTCCCAGTTGTTGCTGTCTTACAACTGAATGTTCTTCAATTTTATATGTTATATCATTGACAAGCGCTTTAAGATGCTTATGCAGTGTTGCAGCTAATGAAATCTTCTGTTCGCCTTTTCAAGTATCATCTGTATCACTCGTCCTCAACAGTCTGTCAATTCCTTACTCTTTGGCTCACCGCTTAATCTACATTATTCAAATATTGTACTCCCTTACCAACGTTTATCCTTTACCTTAACTGTCGCATACTCTATGCCTGACACTTCTCCTTCGGAGTCCTTCCGTCTTTCTTTCTTTCTTTCTTTACTTCCTTACTTCCTTACTTCCACTCTTCCTTCTTTCCACCTTTCACTTCTTCCTTCCTTTCTTTCTTCCTTCCTTCCACCCTTCCTACCGCCCTTCCCTCTTTCCTTTCTTTCTTCCTTCCTTCCACCATTCCTTCTTCCCTTCATCTATCTGTTAGTCCTTTCATTCGCCCATCTCGTAAGCTGTGCACGTATCCTGTTTTGGCGAATGTTGTACTGAGGCCTATACCATGACGACCGTGCTTCGTCGGAAAGTACGCAGAAATCCCACTAAACTCGTTTCACTAATGGCAATTCAATTTCTATGGCGTCCAACTGGTAATCAAAGAATTCTTTTCCCCTTACTGTTGGCCTGTATCCGTTCGTCCGTCTGCCTGACAACGTCTGTCTGCTTCTCTCCAGGTCTCACTTCATTCCGATGGCCATCACTCGAGTGTCCAAGTCGACTGATCTTCTAGATATTGACCCGAGATATGGCTTGGTTTTTGTGCGCCATCGGTTGCACATTTCTACAACAGGCGAATACGTAGAATGCTACTTTCTTTCTAAGGGTTTTAGTGTAGGTGTTATTTACCACCGTCTACAGAGGCCTGTGCACCTGTATAAGTGTAGGCTATATGCCAATAACCTCTCAACAAGCCAATGAGTGAATGAGCGAGCAGGCGATTGAGCGAGCGAGTAAATGAGGCAGCCAGCCAGACCACCAGCCAGTCACACAGTCAGTCAGTCAAGCTATTGAGTCAGTGAGTCAATCAGCCAACTGAAAGTAAATCAGTCACCAAGCCAGCCAGCCAGCCAGTCAGTCAGTCAGTCAGACTCAGACATACTAGAAACTGCCTTGTGTCCCTCTGCATGCCTATTCGTCTAACCTGCCCTCGCTGTGACCGTGATCGTTTCAAAATCCCTGGGAACTGCGCTAAGGAGTCCCTGGGAAAGTGCACCGTCGCAATAAAGATGTTCTAAGGCGCCATATAAATCACAATTTCGTCCATGGATAGTAACTCTGATGCAATCACTGCCTCTGTCAGCGTATTAGGTGCAGCGGTCTGGCTGTAAACTCCGCGACCTCAGCCAACCGATAACAGGCGCAACACATGACATCGAATTTGATAAGGGTCACTCGGTACGTAGCACAGCTGCACAGGAGGAACTTGATCGTCGGCACAGAAGATTCACCCGCTCTATCCTTATGCATGTATAATATATATATACACTGTGTCCGGATAAAAAGGGACCCCTTTTGTTATCATGAAAATAAACTAGTAAATATTCATCGATTTTTAAAATTCCAAAACCATTTTAATCCTGAGATAATTTGCTAACATGGTTAAAATGTAAAATTTCCTGTCATCAAATAATTACGTCATAATGACGTCATTTGCATCAAAATTTAAGTATGACAAAAAATTGTTGCGTCGGATGATCGGATCGTCGTAAAACGGAAATCCATTTAACAGAACCAGGCGGGAAAATAAGTGGAACTTTTCCCCGTGATTGTTTGCTGTCGGAAAAATTGTTGTTTGATATCCAGGGTATATTCGGATTATTACACATTCCAACAAGATGGCGCTCCAGCTCACTGAGCTCGTGAAACTGTTGAACTGCAGACAAAGGAGACTCTGGATTTCATGCCTCCTAATCTTTGACTGCCAAACAGCCCGAACTTTAATCCCGTTGATTACAAGATTTGGGGACTAATGCAATAGAAGGTTTACAGGACAAAGATCAGAGACATTGAAGAACTCCGTGCGCGTATTGTTAATGCATGGGATGAATTTGATCAGCTGGTTATCGCTGCTGCCTGTGGCGCGCTCGTCTTGAAGCTTGTGTTGAGGCAGAAGGTGGACACTTTGAGCACGCCTTGTAGTCTAATATTATTCAAATGTAAAAATTAAATTAAACTAAAATTTATAATTGATGAATGACAGTTTAAAATAATATTGAAAATTTTAGATGATTTTTGTGCCGTCCTTGACACTTGAATTTTGATGAAAATGACGTCATTATGACGTCATTATTAAATAACGAAAACTTTTATACTTTATCCAGTATTTAGCAAATTATGTCAGGATTAAAATGGTTTTGGAATTTTAAAAATCGATGAATATTTACTAGTTTATTTTCATGATAACAAAAGGGGTCCCTTTTTATCCGGACACAGTGTATATCAAAGTTCGACCGTACGTTACAGCAGAAAATAGCGTACGCGTACGGTACGTAATTTACTAAAAATAATAGCGTACGCGTACGGTACGTTCGTATTCCGTACGTATGAGCATAACTTTAATATTAGTTGCTTCTCGTGACGTCACATTTTGTCTCCTCATTTTCTCAGTCGTTTTTTTCTCGTCGTTATTACGTCACTTTACAGTTCTTATTTGTAGTTCCGTTTCAGCGAAGAGGTAAATTATTATTTTGTTTTTATTTTGTATAATTTGATTATTTTATCTACAGAAATAAAACAGGCTGACGTTATTCCTTGTTAATTCTATAATAAAAAAATATAAAAATTAGCGTACGCTATTTATTAATTTAGCCAAAAAATAGCGTACGCGTACGGTACGCATTTCAGCAGAAAAAATAGCGTACGTTCCGTACGTACGGTTTAACTTTAGTTATAGTTATAGTTAGTATATATCAGGGGCGCCGGTAGACGTAATGGCACTTACGCACGTGCGTACAGCGCTGAAAGGCTAAGAAACGAAAAATTGCAAATGAAAACAGTGAAATATTATTATTAAGTTAAAAAATTATAATAACTTAGGTACTAGGTTTAATAGTAGGTAAACTAACAGTCTAACACCATCTAGCAGTGGCGTAACCAGAGCCTCCCCAAAATTACGCAGATTCCAACCTCTCTGAGGGGAGGGGTCTGGGAAGAAGCTGTAATTAAGGAACTTTTTATTTGGGTGTGTATAATGGTGCATTTTGGATGCCATCTTTTTGGTTAAAAGTAATAACAATTTACATCAGTTCTTTGGGAAATTAAATAATTTCATAATTTTAATTATATCTTGCGAGGTGAAAAACTTCCTCATTCGTGCCTGAACACCCCTTGCAATCCTATTACTATTTACCAAGACCAAAAAACAGACAAAGATAATTAGGCTAATTATACGAGACGAAGATACAACCGATTTGCCTCTAGTCTACCGGTCGGAATGTTGGCCAGTGCGAAAGCAAGACAAGAAAAGAATAATTATTATTACAGCAGAAATTAGTTTACTGCGGAAGATTGCAGGGATTTCAAGACTTCAGAAAATAAGAAACGCTGGCATTAGACAGCATTATGGATCGAAACAACTCTGCTAGACAAAGTCGTTCAAAGAAGACTCCGATGGTTTCGACATTTAAAGGAGATAATTTATTCGTACCCATCGCCGCCAAATGGCTGGCGTCAGAAACTGATGATGGTGGTGGTGATGATGATGATCCAATGCAGATACATGGCGATAGGCTTCTGACAATTTCAATATGATGTACAAACATAATGATCAAACAATAAAATAGCAAAAATTACAGTCAAATCTGAGACAGTCACTTACACGGTATTTCACACGTTAAGATTTCACATGTATTGACTCTCCCTTCCTCCTTACCCTCCATTCGCACCTCCTCCCTTTCCTCCATTCGCACCTCCTCCCTTTCCTCCATTCGCACCTCCTCCCTTTCCTCCATTCGCACCTCCTCCCTTTCCTCCATTCGCACCTCCTCCCCTTTCCTCCATTCGCACCTCCTCCCTTTCCTCCATTCGCACCTCCTCCCTTTCCTCCATTCTCCTCCTCCCTTTCCTCCATTCTCACCTCCTCCCTTTCCTCCATTCTCACCTCCTCCCTTTCCTCCATTCGCACCTCCTCCCTTTCCTCCATTCTCACCTCCTCCCTTTCCTCCATTCCCACCTCCTCCCTTTCCTCCATTCCCACCTCCTCCCTTTCCTCCATTCGCACCTCCTCCCTTTCCTCCATTATCACCTCCTCCCTTTCCTCCATTCGCACCTCCTCCCTTTCCTCCATTTCCACCTCCTCCCTTTCCTCCATTCTCACCTCCTCCCTTTCCTCCATTCGCACCTCCTCCCTTTCCTCCATTCGCTCCTCCTCCCTTTCCTCCATTCCCACCTCCTCCCTTTCCTCCATTCTCACCTCCTCCCTTTCCTCCATTCGCACCTCCTCCCTTTCCTCCATTATCACCTCCTCCCTTTCCTCCATTCGCACCTCCTCCCTTTCCTCCATTCCCACCTCCTCCCTTTCCTCCATTCCCACCTCCTCTCTTTCCTCCATTCTCACCTCCTCCCTTTCCTCCATTCTCACCTCCTCCCTTTCCTCCATTCCCACCTCCTCCCTTTCCTCCATTCGCACCTCCTCCCTTTCCTCCATTCGCACCTCCTCCCTTTCCTCCATTCGCTCCTCCTCCCTTTCCTCCATTCGCACCTTCTCCCTTTCCTCCATTATCACCTCCTCCCTTTCCTCCATTCGCACCTCCTCCCTTTCCTCCATTATCACCTCCTCCCTTTCCTCCATTCGCACCTCCTCCCTTTCCTCCATTCGCTCCTCCTCCCTTTCCTCCATTCGCACCTCCTCCCTTTCCTCCGTTTCGCTCTCTTCCTCCCTCTCCTTCATTTCGCTCTCATCCTCCCTTTCCTCCATTTCGCTCTCTTCCTCCTTACCCTCCATTTCGCTCTCTTCCTCCCTTACCCTCCATTTCGCTCTCTTCCTCCCTTTCCTCCATTTCGCTCTCTTCCTCCCTTTCCTCCCTTTCGCTCTCTTCCTCCCTTTCCTCCATTTCGCTCTCTTCCTCCTTTTCCTCCATTTCGCTCTCTTCCTCCCTTTCCTCCATTTCGCTCTCTTCCTCCCTTTCCTCCATTTCGCTCTCTTCCTCCATTTCGCTCTCTTCCTCCCTTTCCTCCATTTCGCTCTCTTCCTCCCTTTCTCCATTTCTCTCTCTTCCTCCCTTTCGCTCTCTTACTCCCTTTCCTCCATTTCGCTCTTTTCCTCCCTTTCCTCCATTTCGCTCTCTTCCTCCCTTTTCTCCATTTCGCTCTCTTCCTCCCTTTCCTCTATTTCGCTCTCTTCCTCCCTTTCCTCCATTTCGCTCTCTTCTTCCCTTTCCTCCATTTCGCTCTCTTCCTCCATTTCGCTCTCTTCCTCTCTTTCCTCCCTTTCGCTCTCTTCCTCCCTTTCCTCCATTTCGCTCTCTTCCTCCCTTTCCTCCCTTTCGCTCTCTTCCTCCCTTTCCCCCATTTCTCTCTCTTCCTCCCTTTCGCTCTCTTCCTCGCTTTCCTCCATTTCGCTCTCTTCCTCCCTTTCCTCCATTTCGCTCTGTTCCTCCCTTTCCTCCATTTCGCTCTCTTCCTCCCTTTCCTCCATTTCGCTCTCTTCCTCCCTTTCCTCCATTTCGCTCTCTTCCTTTCTACCCTCCATTTCGCTCTCTTCCTCCCTTTCCTCCATTTAGCTCTCTTCCTCCATGTCGCTCTCTTCCTCCCTTTCCTCCATTTCGCTCTCTTCCTCCCTTTCCTCCATTTAGCTCTCTTCCTCCCTCTCCTCCTTTTCGCTCTCTTCCTCCCTTTCCCCATTTCTCTCTCTTCCTCCATTTCGCTCTCTTACTCCCTTTCCTCCATTTCTCCCTTTTCCTCCCTTTCCTCCATTTCGCTCTCTTCCACCTTTTCCTCCATTTCGCTCTCTTCTTCCCTTTCCTCCATTTCGCTCTCTTCCTCCCTTTCCTCCATTTAGCTCTCTTCCTCCCTTTCCTCCATTTCGCTCTCTTCCTCCCTTTCGCTCTCTTCCTCCCTTTCCTCAATTTCGCTCTCTTCCTCCCTTTCCTCCATTTCGCTCTCTTCCTCCATTTCGCTCTCTTACTCCTTACCCTCCATTTCGCTCTCTCCTCCCTTTCCTCCATTTAGCTCTCTTCCTCCCTTTCCTCCATTTCGCTCTCTTCCTTCCTTTCCTCCATTTCGCTTTCTTCCTCCCTTTCCTCCATATAGCTCTCTTCCTCCCTTTCCTCCATTTCGCTCTCTTCCTCCCTACCCTCCACTTGCTCTCTTCCTCCCTTTCGCTCTCTTCCTCCCTTCCACCCATTCGCACCTCTTCCTCCAATTGCTCTCTTCTTCCCTTTCCTCCATTTGCTCTCTTCCTCCCTACCCTCCACGATATGCTTATACCTTAAGGCAGTGCTGTCCAACCTTTTTGACCCCGCGGGCCACTGAAGAAGTTATTCTTGAAGCCGAGGGCCGCACCATTAAACTCAAAAGCAATGACTAAAATTTATTGAAAATATTAACTGTATTAAAATTAATTGTGGAATAATAATAATGAATAGTGTATGTATGGAATGTGTATCATGCTTTACAATAGTTCAGTAAAAAAATAAATGCTCAAGCACGAATAGCTATGCAATTAAGGCAGTGACTTTGTCTTTTACTTCATTTTTACAGAAATTGCAAATATTTAGGGAGCTGGGGCGGGCCACTTAGAATCAGCCCGCGGGCCGCCACGATATGTTTATACCTTAAGGCTTAGGCCGATGGCGTTCTTGGAAATTGAACTTATTTTCTAGCTTTTATATTAATTTCGATAAATGTCTGGTTTGCTACTATAGTATTGTCTGCAGTCAAAATAAAAAACGAATCAAACTACATCTTAGCTACCAGTGACAGCTGGTGCTACCAGCACTGAATTTATAGAGCAATTTTGTTCAGATGACTGCTAAAACTGCTACCATTACAGTGTGGAAATTCAAAAAAGTGCGGACGCTCGTTCTTCGTATCCCCCCCACATATTTTCGTGGGCCCGGCCTATACGCATGGTCGCATGCTGATTGTGCGTACACAATTAAAATCCTAGCGGCGGCGCTGATATATATATAGGCTATATGTAGGCCTATATATATATATATATATATATAATAATATAATATCTTTTTCTTTAATAAGCGCCTGACAAACGCATTGCGCTGTACATTTACATGTTATGCAATTTAAATCTTAACTACCAACAGAACAGACAGCCTGCAATACACGGCGCTAATAGCAGCCTACAAAGCATATCCGCCCAACGGGGGCTCGAACTCGGTACCTCTCGGTCTCTGTGCCAGATGTTATCCAATGCGCTATCGGGCCCCATACAAATGAATATTTGCATACTCATACTTAATATTTACACGTACATGCATAGCCTATGCTATTTATAAGCATGTTTGTTCACTGAAAGTATACATGCATATTATGCACGTCTTGTAGACTCTTACATTCATAAAAATATATCTATATGCTCTAGATGTTTTCTCATCATCATCAGCAGCAGCAGTTCCTGACTCCAGCCTTGTGGCGGCGATGGGTACGAATAAATTATATCTATTGCCATCGGTCATTTTGTCAAGTCCATTGCTCCCCATACTGATGTATATTCGTTTAATTTGCAAAACAGGCTGACACACCGCAACCTGGAACATAAAGACTAAGTACAATACTGTGGAAAAAATGGAGAGAGCAAACAATGTTAGTTAATTGATGGCTTTGGGGACTCGATTAATATGTTTGTAAAGGATGTTATGTCCTCATTTACATTATCTATCCAGCGTATAGTCTTGGTCTGCCTTTTGCCTTCAAATCTTGCATGTGGTGCATTGTGTGGGACAGTGGGATTCGGTCAACTGGAATTCTCTCTACACGTCCAAACCATCGGATTCTTTGTAGAACGACAATTTATACATGGGTGTATAGGCCTTTATCTAGTTGGTCTGCGGTCATTGATTCGTGTCTTTTGCGCTGTTGAACAACCGAGTGATCATTTGACAAATTGTCTGATCGCTTGGTCGACTACTGTTGAATGATTAATTGATTCGCTGAAGGGCTAAGCTCTTTAAAGCCGTTTTAAGTCTCTAGAGACACGCCTGATCGTACGTTGCTGTTGATGCGTTACAGTATTTTTGCAATTTTCTGAGTCTATATGGTAGGCTGTCTTGTACAAAACATTGCTATCAGTTGACCAGAATTAGGAAGTTTAATCGGTGCATGCATTGGCAATCCAGACAACCACGTGGGGCCCATAGCAGCTGTCGACTAATTGCCACCATTGGCACAGTAGGCCTACGGTACAGGCCTAGCATTGGGCCCATGGCTGTATTTCGAAAGTGTTCAGGAAGCAGAAGAAGAACAAAATGAGGGTGGATCCAGAATTTGAAGTTAATGCGAAGTAATACTAATTTAGGCATGGTGCGAAATACGACAAAAACAAGAGTAAGTCTGCTATGCTTATGAAGCGCAAGTCCCTTTACCTTCGCCCACATGAAGCGCCAATGAAAATGCTGTTTAGAAAATTTGGGAGTTCTTTTTCACCCTTAGCTAATAACACAAGCCAGACTTTCCACTCCAAATGGAAGTCTCGACTCTTCAGTCTTGAAGAATTCCTAACCTAACCTATCTATCCTCCGCCGTTCAAGTTTTCGTCCCCAACGAAACCCACTTTAGCAACCGTTCTTAGCAGCCGTTCTTAGCAGCCGTTCTTAGCAGCCGTTCTTAGCAGCCGTTCTTAGCAGCCGCTCTGGCTCATCTCTGGTCTTCCTGGCAACCGGACTCGGATCTCCACTGGACATCGATCTCTGGACAACACCTCTGATACGACACAGCGCTCGCGAATAAGGTGGTGCCCTGCGCCTAGCTTTAGAATAGCGCTTCAGAAATTTCGAGTCTACGAATACAATGACATTTGTAAATCGATGAAACTGGATTATACATATATATATATATATATATATGTATATATATATATATATATGTGACCATATTTTTTTCTAATTCTACGTAGAATTAGACGCAATTACTGAAGCCGCCATTGGCCGATATTGTCATGAGATGTTCATGTTGAAGTTCACTTTAGTTCTTTAGGATTATTTAGATATAGAACTGATCAGAGTTTAAACATTTTAATTAGCACAACGAGCAAAGAAGAACGTAAACCGGAAGTAGAGTACATAGAGTACTAAAGAGTCCTCTTAGCACACCACCTATTGTCCAGAATGTGTATAACACAGGCTTAATTCCAACACCCCCACTTTATACACATTCTAAAAATAGATCAGAGTCTTATTTCAGAAACCCCATGCCTAAGATGCATTTTGCATGTACATCTTTAAACAGTCCCTTTGTCAGACAGTCAGCAACCATGTCTGTTGTAGCTATCTGTTCAACACATATATCTCCAACAGTGATTCTATCTCTAATAAAATGATGTTGGATAGCAATGTGCTTGGTCTTGGCTCGATATCCAGGATTTCTTGCGAGATCAATTGCACCTTTGTTGTCACAGAAGATCTTCACAACACTAGAGGCTTGAGGAACTAGTTCTTGATGAAGTCCCTTCAACCATACAGCTTCTGCAGCAGCCATGCTCAGAGCCATATATTCTGCTTCAGTGGTTGACTTTGCAACAGTTGGCTGTTTCTTAGAGTTCCAACTAATTGCAGCACCACTCAACACAAAAATGTATCCTGTAGTTGATTTTAGATCCCTTTTGTCTCCACCCCAATCAGAATCACTGAATCCAGCTACATCTTCATCATTTTTCCTGTATATCAACTTTAAGCTTGCAGTTTGTCTTAGATATCTAAAGATTCTTTTAACTGCAACCCAATGGGCTTGGCCATAGTTGTTGTTGAATCTACTCATGACCCCCACTGCAAACGTAATGTCTGGTCTTGTAGCTTGTGCTGCAAACATTAAGCTCCCAACCGCTTCTTGAAAAGGAACCTTCAGCATATCTTCCTTTTCAGCTTGACTGTTTGGAAGAAGTTCTTCCCCGAACAAGTCTTGGTTTGGATCAAGTGGAGTTGATACACCATTACACTCATTCATATTGAAACGAATCAGCATTTCTTCAATATATTTCTCTTGATCAAGTGAAATTGTTCCCTTTTCACGATCTCTCTGAATATGTATGCCTACACAATAATGCGCTTCTCCCAAATCTTTCATCTTAAGACGTTTCATCAGATCCACTTTCAGTTTCTGTTTCTCTTTCTTATTGTTCGAGAAAATCAAGAGATCATCCACATACACAGCAATGATTAAGATCTTTCCATTTTCATTCTTGTAATAAATACATGTGTCGAAATTTGACTGCAGAAATCCAAGATCTTTCAGCAACTTGTCTAGTTTCTTGTTCCAAGCTCGGCTGGCTTGTTTCAGGCCATAAATTGACTTATTCAACCGACAAGTTCGATTATTTAGCCGATAACCACTTGGTAATTCCATGTAAACTTCTTCTTCTAATTCAGGATTCAAGAATGCCGTTGTGACATCCATTTGATCGATGTCCAAGTCATACTTTGCTGCAAGTGCCATTAGAAAACGGATGGATGTGTAACGAACAACAGGTGCGTAGGTTTCCTCATAATCAATGCCTGGCTTTTGTGAACAGCCTTTAGCCACCAAACGAGCTTTGTAACGTTCAACTGTACCATCTACTTTCAGTTTCGTTTTGAACACCCATTTACATTTTATAGCTTTCCTACCATCAGGTACATCAGAGAATGTCCATGTATGATTTTCAACATGTGCCTTGATTTCTTCTTCCATGGCATGTTTCCAATCATCTGCATTCTTAGAACCGAGGGCTTGTTCAACTGTTAACGGATCGATGTTTCTGCATAAGGTAGCTTGATTTACCACAAAGTCCTCATTAAATATCCTCTTATTCGGAACATGAGTTCTTTTTGGCCGTCCATCATCCTCAGAAATATTTGCATTGCTCAGTGGAATATCTGCTGTTGTATCATCAACGAAATCAACATTGGAATCTCTCAACTCTTCATTTTCAGTGCATGCGCCATCAGTAATGTTAGTCTTTGTACTGGTAGACTCCCCCACTTCAACAGGAGCCTGGATTAACTGGAACTGCTGTTGAGGAGGTATCAAAGAGTCTGTAGGAGAAACAATACTGTCATCAGAAATAACTGGGAAAGGATCGAATGAAGATATCTGTCGAACTGAGAACTGAGATTCGAAGAAAACAACATCCCTTGATTGAGTGAGTTTCTTGGTAAATGGATGAAGAAGTCTGTATCCTGTGGTGCCTTCTGAATAACCAACAAAGATATACTCCTTTGACTTTGAGTCCCATTTTCTGCGAGAATTTCCAGAAATTTTTGCCAAGGCTTTGCATCCAAAAACACGAAGATGACTAAGATCAGGTTTTCTTCCCGTCCATGCCTCTTCAGGGGTCATGTTTGGTAGAGCTTTTGTGGGTGAGCGATTCTTCAGGTAGTTGGCAGTGTTAACTGCTTCTGCCCAAAAGTCTGTGCTTACATTGGATTCCATTATCATGGATCGAGCCCTTTCCACCAAAGTTCTATTTAGACGCTCTGCGATTCCATTCTGTTCTGGAGAATATGGAATCGTCGTCTCATGTCGAATTCCGCAGCTTCGTAGAATGGTCAAAAAAGCATTATTGACATATTCTGTACCATTGTCTGTCCGTATAGCTTTAATACGTGCACCAGTCTGGTTTTCAACAAGTGCTTTGTATTCCTTGAACTTGTCGACAACCTCATTCTTTGACTTCAGAAAATAGACAACCGAGTGTCGTGTGAAATCATCAGTGAAGGTAAGAAAATACCGTGCACCACCAACAGATGATACTTGCATAGGACCACAAAGATCAGAATGAATAAGCCCCAGAACGTGTTCTGCACGTTTGACTCCTGTTTTCTTAAATGGTTTCCGATGCTGTTTGCCTTTCACACAAGCTTCACAAGGAATGCTTGAGACTTCGTCTAATTGAACCCCAGACGACATCTTAATTTGCAACAGACGCATCGAAGGACGATTAAGATGTCCAAGACGACGATGCCACAAGTTCACAACGCTTGTTGACATTACTGCAAACGAATGTGATTTCTGGCGATCCAGGCAATATAGTCCATTAACTGCTGTGGCAGTAGCAATGACATTCTTTGAATTGACCTTCAACTGTTGGTTGATTATACGACAACCCTGTTCGTCAAACAAAACAGTTTTACCTTCCTTTGCTATCTTGTGAACTGCTAAAAGATTGATTGCTAAATCTGGAGCATGAACCACATCAAAGGCAGTCATTGTTTCTTTTGACGACAATGGAATGGATATGTTCCCTGTTCCAGTACTTTTCAATTTAGTTCCATTTGCAATTCCAACCTGTTGACTATCATTAGGAGTAAAACTCTCAAACCAGTCAAGTCTCGATGTTAGATGTACTGTAGCACCAGAATCAAGGTACCAGTCATCACCTGTCGAAGTGGTGGAATTCTCTGATGAAACAGAAAAATTCGTGTGTGCTGACAAGGCACCAACATGTGCACTAAAAAAAGGTTTATTTTGTTTAGCACTGATCCTTTTTGAAGATTTGTATTGATCGCACTGTGGACGAGTATGCCCATACTGATTGCATTCAAAACATCTTGGTCCTTTTGGTTTACCCTTCTTTTGGAGTCTGGGCATGGAGAAGGCAGACTGAGTTGCACTTGCACTTGCACTTGCACTTGCTCCAATATTCTTAATGCCATCTTGTAGCAAAAGACCTTTTACAAACTCCACTGTTGTGTCTTGTTTTGACCCTTGAATACCCAATATCAGAGGCTGAAATTGGTCAGGAAGGCCACCAAGTATTATACCTCCCACAACATTCTCCGGAAAGGGTTGACCAATCGACTCTAACTGTTCAGCAATTGATAAAATGTGATCAACATACTGTTGCATCGAAAGAAAATTTTCGAAACGTGTCTTGAACAAACTCGAATATAAACCAATTAGGCGAACCAAAGCAGTGCTTTCATATTCACCTCTCAATGCATCCCAAGCAATTTTTGCAGTTTGGCATTTCTTTGTGATTTTTGCCGCGCAAGGCTTTAGACTGAGATTGATTTTGGCTAACGCTCGTAAGTCCAAATCCGGATCAACAGACTGACCTTCTTTTGGCAAAATGCAACACCATAGACCAGCGTCTATCAAGAAATTTTGCATCCAGAACTTCCAATCACCATAATTCTTTCCATCAAGATGTTTCGCTTCAGATAACCCTCCAAGTGAACTTGAAGTTGCTCGAATGTTTTTCAGGCTAATCTCCGTCTGAATTTGCTGCATTTGCAGTTGTAATTCTTCTAATGACGACATGTCGGAATGAACACGCGGTACAAAGAACACAATAAAAACAGCTTCTGTCGACACTGATAAAAAACGATAAATCTCGAAAAATATTAGTCGACACGCAGTAAACAGTTCTTTACAAGTCGGCCTGGGCCCATAACCTGTTGAAGTTCACTTTAGTTCTTTAGGATTATTTAGATATAGAACTGATCAGAGTTTAAACATTTTAATTAGCACAACGAGCAAAGAAGAACGTAAACCGGAAGTAGAGTACATAGAGTACTAAAGAGTCCTCTTAGCACACCACCTATTGTCCAGAATGTGTATAACACAGGCTTAATTCCAACAGTTCAACTGAAAAATAAAATGTGTTAGACGCAATTAATGTTCTGATACGTGTCTTCTAGAATGTCATCGGCAAATAATTATGCAAATTTCTCTCGTCTGAATTAATTTGGTGTGTCCTAGATCGCTTCCAGCATCGAACATGTTCTTCCATTTCTTGAAATTTTCTTATAGATTTGTTCACATGGAAATAATATATAGGGCCTACCCGAGTATCCAAAGGCATACATAGAGACATGACCCTTTCACAGATATATATAAATATATATATAACCAAAATAATATACATACATACATATATCCTACAAATAGACAAGTTAGACATATATATAATATACATAATATATAACCCATATATTTATAACCTATATGGCAAAAATAAATTGATATAAGCCAAGACCTATATATAGCCGAGTGTGGAGCTTAAATGACAGCAGATTAGACCTAGGCTACTTAAGTCGATATACCTCCATTCCACTTCAACGACTCACATAATTATAAAAACGTATACGTGGCTACTGTATTCCGACTGCCTGCAATTAAAGTGGCCTGGATAGAGAGGCCATACGACCATTACAGACTGTAAACGTGGCTATAGGGTCTACATTTACATCTGCATTTACCCGATTGCTGTTAGCCTAAGTTTAAGCTTCAGCTTAGACACAGCCTAAGCTTCACATCAGTAAATAAAATGAATCTAGAGCAGTCTCTGTCTCGACGACTTCTCTGTCTGAACACCGACTGGACACGTAGGCCTACATGTATATTTAGGACCCAAGTCTCGGTCTCGCTCGGGCAGATAGGCCAATGTCTCGGTCTCATCTCGGTCTCGGTCTCCGCACGCGATGTCTCGATCTCGTCGGGGTCTCGCCTGCTAAGGTCTCGAGGAAGGCATGCAAGTCATATCACGAGACTACACGTGTGCGGCATGTTGAAAAGATCGCTGCACATTAATTGGTACTACAACATACAATAGAATATGACGCAACTTATAATTTTATGTCTCGACTTTCAGTTGGCTTATCCAGCAGTCTGCCTCTGTTTCAGTGGACTGACGTTCTGGACCTGACTGCAGTTTGATAATAGGTGCGCCATCGATTGATGATTAAGCTTAGAAGTTGATAACTAATTAATATGTATGCCCGTAAATAGGCTAAGTTTACCACGTAGGCTTAGAGAAGACGATTAATTTATAAGCGCTTATCCTCCGCAGTCCGCTCTCTCTCTCTCTCTCTCTCTCTCTCTCTCTCTCTCTCTCTCTCTCTCTCTCTCTCTCTCTCTCTCTTCTCTTCGGCGCGTTGGCTGCGCACAATCATTCCAACTGACTATATAATATACTTTTAAACAATGAGATTTAGTACGCCATAGCTCACTACTGCGACGGAGAAATAATAATATTATTATAATAATACTAATAATATCTTCTGTTTACTCTCGCCTGTGGAACTTGAGATCAAGCGTGCTCACGAATACACACATAAAAATTGATTTCGACAGAGTACAGGCCCATGGGCCATGGCATTTAGTAGGCCTACAACAAGCATGTCTTCTGTGGCATAGATCCTATGCCATAAAAGACATGCTGGTAAGCCTACTAATGTAATGTAAATCTTCGAAATTTCTCAGCGCCCACAAAAACCACGCCAGGGAAACCAGCTTATTCAACCGATGCTATATCAAATCAAGTCCGCAATAGCCAAACTCCTCTGTTCGTTCCAGTGTCAGGGCAAAATCCGGGGAGGTCAAGCCGTGCTATAGCTGTTGTAGCCTACTATATAGTAGACTAGGGCTTATAATACTACCAACATTTCACCTAATCACTTCTGTTTAATTAATTCAGTAGGCCTAATTTGATATTTCTCTGTTGGATGAATGTTGTCATAGACCCATGGTAGGCTTAAGGAAAAACCTGTTACTTTGTATACTTATAGTAGTATCGTAATCGTAAAACTCCGAATTTATACAGCGCTACTCTAAAGTTAAGTGCAGGGCATCTGCTTATTCACGAGCACTAGTATACAGTAGGCCCATCTATGCCTGTTTGTCTGGCATCGTATGCTAATAGTATTAACAGAGTTGCTATACTACTTTGAAAGTAGGCCCTAATCAAAATACAAAATAGCATTTCGTAGGACTACTGCATCGGTAAGTGGGGCCTACAGCAACAAATGGCTGCTAAGCACGTACATTAGGCCTACATAATTATTAAAACAATATTATTATCATTAAACTCACTGCGAAACTTCCTAAAGCGGAAGTCAACATAGGTCTACATTAAAACATTAACCAAACTGCTGACTGTAAATAATACACTTTCAGGAATGCAAACGTCTCGATCTCGGTCTCAGATGAAATTCTCTGTTCTCGTTTCGTTCTCGGCCGAAGGGTCTAGTGACTCTAGTGGGCTTCCCTGGTCAGGTGTGATCTAATTCTGTGTCCAGTCGTCCGCCCCGACCGCGCGTCTGTCTGTCTTAGACAGAGGAGGGACAGACGGTTCCAACTGCTGTCCGAAATGTTCTGGTTTACCGTCACTCTGGCATTAGGCGATGTTCGGCAGACTGAGTAAGATATGTGGAGGACGAGTAGTGTATCAGCAGGAAGAAAGTAAAACTGTATGAGAAAAGTAGGCCAAGAGTGGCATACATGGATGGACAAATGCATGGATGAATCATGTAGGATGCGAAAGAAGACCTGAAAGAGCAAGGAATGATAATGAGAACTGCCGTTGACAGAATCAGACACAGAACGAAATGGAAACATCAAACGTCTTATTCAAACCTCGTCGTCGGCACAAACACACACACACACACACACACACACACACACACACACACACACACACACACACACACACACACACACACACGCACACACACATACACACACACAAACACGCACACACGCACACACGCACACACACACACACACACACACGCACACACACACACATCTGACGAAGGAGAGAAGATATAAAACCGACGACGACATATTAGTTGCGCTTTATCCTCAACATAATACGAACAAAACGTCGATATAGGCTAGTACCACTCACTATGATTACACAGACACACAGGCACACACACACAGTCACACACACACACACACACCCACACACACATTTTGAGCATGCACGATCCAATATAACCTATAGACCAAGAGCAGCAGCAATTACTATAGCTGCCTGTGTGCAGACTGCGGCGTGAAATAAGGAAGGAAGCGAAAGGCGGCTAATGAGACTCTGAATAGAAGCAATTGAGAGCAGTCGCCACAACCGATATTCAAGTTGTCATTCGACTGAATGATGGAGCAGATCAGTCTGGCCTCAGATGGGACGACAGAAAGAGACGGGTTGCCTGTCTGTTTGATGCAGTATCTGCCATGGCCAACATCACGCAGATATTCTGATGGTCTCTCAAGCGTGCATAGGCAGATACAGAGACAAACAGCAGGCAGCAGGATGATGCAATTTCTGGTTGGAAGCAATGGGAAGGCAAAATTGTGTTTGGTACAGCGATCAAAGTGAGAGGACAGTCCACCATGTAATTACGGAAGTTTCACATATCTTGTACAAATCACACCTGACAGACACTCAGACGGGCAAACAGGCTGACACGAAGACAGACTGGCAAGCAGGCAGGCTTGGCAGAGAGTGAAACAGGCGGGCAAAATGGTTATAATCGCTCTGTAAGAGAAAGGTGGTCGACTAGGAGATTCTTATAAGACTACAGGGTCTTGCGATTTCAGGCGATGGAAGCGTTTCCAGATTTACGGTTTTTTGCTAGTTGACAAATCCTGTTAACGATCGATGGCTTCTTGATTTAATTGCACATGAACCAACGCGATACAAGTTTGTTGTGATTTGTCGCTTCGCCTAGTTTTGCATAAATATCCTTACTAACAACTCAAGCCATCCCTGCTTAAATTGACATATAATTATTATATTTATGAGCAAACGGTACACATATGCTGCTCCCCATAATTTGAACTGAGCTTCACAATGCTTCGGTTTCCAGTAATTTTTAGTTTGTTCTGAAAATGTTTCTCCTTGAGCACTGTTTCACTTTGTGGTTTTACTGTTAATTTACAACACTCATTTACAAACGAGCTCTCCACTATTTTTGTACATTGTTTTAGGAATTTGGCTTGGGTTTCATCTGACCCAGTGGCGTAACGAAGGGGGCAGAGAGGGGCAACCACCCCGGGTGCAGCACAAGGGGGTGCAAAATTAGATTTCAGTGGTACACAGTAGCCTACCGTGATAAGAACGATTAAAAGTTGACAAGAAAATTAAAAAGGGCGCAAGCATCAACTTTTGCCCCTGGTCGCTGAAACTCTTTGTTATGCCACTGATAATATGACCTTAATAGGCCTTATCTGGAGCCAGGTTATCTGTCAGAAGTTATGTAGGATATCTGACTTTTGCAACAATGACAACGTCATGGGTTTGGTAGCATGACGCATATCGGTTAACTTTCAGTTTTGTTTTCTTGTTAGTGTTGATGTGATTTTGTTTTGTAAATTTAGTGCTTCATTCATTGTGATCTGAACGATCTTCAATTATTCTGCGAGTTTCTCTGATTAAAATATATAACATGAAGTGTATGAACGATTTTGATGTAAACTGATCCAAATGGGACCAGTACAGAGCCCACTTGGGTCCAATTTAATACCCATGGAAATGATGGTATGTTAGTTATGTCTGGCACTATAGTTGAGTGAGTGGTGGTCATTGAATGAAATGTAAAACATCACTACGGAAAAAGGGATAACTGACTTTCACTTTGACGTGAGTCACTTCAATGTCAACTGTTTGACGGTAACAATAATTATGTGATAAGCTGACCAACCCCCCTAGTCTTTCTTAGTATCCCATAGGAAAGTATACATTTCACGCCCAAATTGCATATAAATCAACGTCTAACCCCCCCAGTTATTTTTTTTACAATTCTCATACTGATTATGAATCAGAGTTAAGTCATATTCGCACCGGCCTAGGAATACGCAACCGCGTAGGGCCCGAAAGTTAGCGCCCGAAATATCATTTATGACGGCGACGGCAGTGGGGGTGTGGTGTCGACGGCGGTGACGGTGGATGCGACGGCGGTGGAGGTTGGTGGCGATGGCGGGGACGGTGGAGGTGACGGCGGGGACGTTGGTGGCGACAGCGGGGACGGCGGTGGGAGGCGACGGCGGGGACGTTGGTCGCGACAGCGGGGACGGTGAGGCGACGGCGGGGACGGTGGATGCGACGGCGGGGGACGGTGGAGGCGACAGCGGGGACGGTGGATGCGACGGTGGAGGCGACAGCGGGGACGGTGGAGGCGACGGCGGGGACGGTGGAGGCGACAGCGGGGACGGTGGATGCGACGGCGGTGACGGTGGAGGCGACAGCGGGGACGGTGGATGCGACGGTGGAGGCGACAGCGGGGACGGTGGAGGCGACGGCAGGGGACGGTGGAGGCGACGGCGGTGACGGTGGAGGCGACGGCGGGGACGGTGAAGGCGACGGCGGGGACGGTGGTGGCGACGGCGGGGACGGTGGATGCGACGGCGGTGACGGTGGAGGCGACAGCGGGGACGGTGGAGGCGACAGCGGGGACGGTGGATGCGACGGCGGTGACGGTGGATGCGACAGCGGGGACGGTGGATGTGACGGTGGAGGCGACTGCGGGGACGGTGGAGGCGACGGCGGGGACGGTGGAGGCGATGGCGGGGACGGTGGATGCGACAGCGGGGACGGTGGAGGCGACGGCGGGGACGGTGGAGGCGACGGCGGGGACGGTGGATGCGACGGCGGGGACGGTGGATGCGACGGCGGTGACGGTGGAGGCGACAGCGGGGACGGTGGATGCGACAGCGGGGACGGTGGAGGCGACGGCGGGGACGGTGGATGCGACGGCGGTGACGGTGGATGCGACAGCGGTGACGGTGGAGGCGACAGCGGGGACGGTGGAGGCGACGGCGGGGACGGTGGAGGCGATGGCGGGGACGGTGGAGGCGACGGCGGGGACGGTGGAGGCGACGGCGGGGACGGTGGATGCGACGGCGGGGACGGTGGATGCGACGGCGGTGACGGTGGATGCGACAGCGGGGACGGTGGATGCGACAGCGGGGACGGTGGAGGCGACGGCGGGGACGGTGGAGGCGACGGCGGGGACGGTGGATGCGACGGCGGTGACGGTGGATGCGACGGCGGGGACGGTGGATGCGACAGCGGGGACGGTGGATGCGACGGCGGGGACGGTGGAGGCGACGGCGGGGACGGTGGAGACTACGGCGGGGACGGTGGATGCGACAGGGGGACGGTGGAGGCGACGGCGGTGACGGTGGAGGCGACAGCGGGGACGGTGGATGCGACGGCGGTGACGGTGGATGCGACAGCGGGGACGGTGGAGACTACGGCGGGGACGGTGGAGGCGACGGCGGGACGGTGGATGCGACGGCGGTGACGGTGGATGCGACAGCGGGGACGGTGGAGGCGACAGCGGGGACGGTGGAGACTACGGCGGGGACGGTGGATGCGACAGCGGGGACGGTGGAGGCGACGGCGGGGACGGTGGATGCGACAGCGGTGACGGCGGATGGACAGCGGGGACGGTGGATGCGACGGCGGGGACGGTGGATGCGACAGCGGGGACGGTGGATGCGACAGCGGGGACGGTGGACGGCGGGGACGGTGGACGACAGCGGGGACGGTGGAGGCGACGGCGGGGACGGTGGATGGCGACGGTGGATGCGACAGGGACGGTGGATGCGACAGCGGGGACGGTGGATGCGACGGCGGGGACGGTGGATGCGACGGCGGGGACGGTGGATGCGACGGCGGGGACGGTGGATGCGACGGCGGGGACGGTGGATCGACGGCGGACGGTGGAGGCGACAGCGGGGACGGTGGATGCGACAGCGGTGACGGTGGATGCGACAGCGGGGACGGTGGAGACTACGGCGGGGACGGTGGATGCGACAGCGGGGACGGTGGAGGCGACAGCGGGGACGCGTGGAGACTACGGCGGGGACGGTGGATGCGACAGCGGGGACGGTGGAGGCGACAGCGGGGACGGTGGAGACTACGGCGGGGACGGTGGATGCGACAGCGGGGACGGTGGAGGCGACGGCGGTGACGGTGGAGGCGACAGCGGCCCGTCCCTAGGAATACGCTAAATACGCAACCGTGTAGGGCCCATCGATATCTATATTTAGACTGGATTGCGATTAGTCTATGCACAGGGCGGCGGGGTCGGCGGACAGACCGTTCCGCCATCTTGTTACTCGTATTCTATCAGCGGTGTGTTTGATACCTATAATAATGCCTCGACTAAAACCTTCAATTACTAAAACTAGTACAAATTAATATGTGTTGTTTAGCAATATACGGGTATAAATAGAGGAGCTTAGTAGTTAAATAAACATTATAAACCAGTAGCATTAGACGCTTATGCAAGCGTGGTGGAGTCAGGGGAGAATGTACATACGCATTTTGCGGAGTTATAAATGCCTCCCTTCCAGTCTTCCTTCCCTCGAGTGACCAGTGCCTCAAGCTTAATTATTTATTAACACTCCGGCCTCTGAAGCTGCATATGAAATACACACAATAATTTCTGTTTTCAATGTACATTTATATTTATTAAACTTATTCAACAAAACAAATTTATGACTGACAAAAAAGTTCAGTTTCATTGTTTGCCTATGCAATAGTAACATTCAAGGGCAGTCTTAAATCAAAGAAACTACTATAAGACATTGAATTTAAAAAATCTTTTCAATCTTTTATTCACCGTGTTATATGGTAGCACAGTAACAAGATCAGAAAAAGAGGAATACAGCATTCTCAGGACAGTAGGCCTGCCTGTATTATACTAATTAAAAGATAACATAGCCCAAGTTTCCTTAAAACAAATTATACTATGTGCATACATGTAGGAGATCATAGCTTCCAGTGCGTACAGCAAGAATGATTTGCAATAAGCACTAACAACATGCAGTAATACTGGCACAGTGAACGATTTGCCGAACTTAACGCTTATTTCATGCAAACTATAAATGATTTGGCACAGACAAGAACACAACCCAAATATTCAAGTTTTTTTACCTAGTTAATTTGAACACTATTTACACTAATCGCTTTACATGCAGTACATCTCATCACCCAAGATTTTTTTGACAATTAATTTCAATAAGCTAATTAAATACAAATAATTGTTCTACGAGAACAAAAGACTGACGAAAAAACAGTGTAGAAACACACTAGATAATTAATAGATTATTAGTGCAAAGCAAAACATAAATTATGTCCCATTAGGGCTGATGGAAGTTGAATCTATGTATACAAACTCAAAATATTCACATACTTGTTTGTTCACGTAATAAGCGTTTGCACAAATCTAGTGGCAGAGGTCTGCATGAAAAGCTTCATGAACTTATTTATCTATCACTGATGCTTAAACAGAACAAGCTTTGTCTGCTGTTTACGTATTACTGGTCCAGTCAATTGGACAGTTTTTTGTTTGGCCAGATGATGCATTCTGATAGTGCAATAGCAACTGCTTATGCACTTAATTAAATTGAAAACATGATTCTTGTCTGGAGTACTATCAAACAAGTGGTTATCAAGACACGTCAAACAATTCAACCCAACCTCTGTCAAGACAACTGTACAGACAGTTGGTATAAAATGCTTGGCCTGTGGTAGTTTATCTCCCAAGTTCAGTGTGCATTCGCTGAAAACACTTCTCAGTTTCTTCGCAAACCATTACCACACTCCCAGATGGTTTAACTAACCCACCCCGATTTTTCAGCATAATGAACTGACTGCCAACGTAATAAGCGTTTGTGCAAACGCTTATTACGTGAACAAACAAGTATGTGAATATTTTGAGTGCCAACACCTGACACCATTTCAGCCTCTGTAGTTAAAGCCAAATGACAATCGGCACAGTTAATCTTCCTCTTAACCATTCTCACAACGTAACCAGCAATGTATGAAACTACAGCCTTCTTGTACCGAGACAGCAATGCTTTATTTGGAATGTTGACGTAATCATGGTCGCTGGCAAGCGGTTCACGAGGCTGCAGATCATACATACGGGCAACTGACAAGTCCAGGGTATCCTGCTGCAAACCATTAAGTGGAATGGAATCCAGTGTTACACTCAATATATAGTTGTTGTATCCTGCACTGTGCAGTTTCCCAAGCCACCTTCTACATTATGGTGCATTAGCAATCTCTTGTATGCTGCAGTAAACTGATGAACAGTAGGATTGTTATTGCAGCCGCAAGAAGATCTAACTGCACCAAAAAATAGTTCTAAGTGGTACTGACTTCATTTATATGTCAGAAGATATTTAAGAGGAGAGTAGGGTTTGCCAACTGGTTCATTGAAAATTGCAACAGTGGATTCCACAGAGCATACTAAGCCAAGGAATGGAGTTCGCCGTTTTCGTATCGTATCGTATTTAAGCATTTGTAAAGCGCCTCTCGTAGGGTGAACCGTTCAGAAGCGCTCCCAGTGTGCTAAGCCCCGTGAAAATAAACAGGTTTTGAGAAAAGCGAAGGAAGAAGAGAGACTGCCAGAGAGAATTTTAGAGCGAACAGAAGGAGAAAGAGCATTCCAAAGAGAGGGACCAATAGAAACAAAGGAACGAGCCTGAGCCATAGCAGTTCTACTACGGGGAACCAAGAGGTCAAGTCTATTGCAGGAACGAAGTGGACGGTGGGAGGAAACTGAGTGAGGCCGAAGAATTACACCAACCAGATATTGATTGATTTTAAATCCTGTCTCCGTTTTGTCTGATACATTGGAAGCCCCTTGTCATTGGTTAAACTAGACAAGTAAAGTTTTGCTTCCTAAAGAAAAGGTTTCCCAACTGCTTCATTAGAAGGCCTCATTGGAGCTTTGAAACCCTTGCTAGTGGATTATGGGAATTAAGAATGTCAAACAAATGATCGATCACCCGCAAAAAGCGTACTGTTGCCTCAGACCCAATAAACTGAACAAGTTGTAAATTTTCACGACAAAAATCAATAGCATCAGCTACACTGGCACTCAAAGTTTGGGCAATGGGCAGCTAAATTCACCTTCATCTTCTGCCTATTCCACATAATGTGAGCAGTTTTCAACTTAGTCCAAGCCGCAGACCCTCAGTCTCCTGTAATTTGTGCAACTGCTCAATGTAATTCCAGTTAATTTTACAGCCCTGGTTATCTTTCAAAATACCATAAGATGCAAAACAATTTCGCATCAACTTCAACATGTGACACACATCAAGAATCACGAAGCTGAGGATCAGCAGGGTGTACAAACCAAGATTTCATGTTATGGGGCTGAAGAGTAATTCCCTGTTCATGGAAAAATTGCAAGAGGGACTATCACAAGTAACTGATGCAACATAAACACCAACATTGTGCAACTTCAACAAACACTGATTAATGATGTTGGCTCGTTCATCGCCAGTCATGCCATCAATCAGGAAGTAGCCACATGGTACCTTCCAGTTGCCATTCAAACAGACAACATAAGCACAAGGGCCTCAGTTGCAACTGGTGTTGAGTCATCATCAAAAGAAGAACAAACATCAACATATCCGAGAAATTTCTTACCATCCCACTCAATATGTTTCTCAATGGCCATCTCGTCAAACATCAAAGAACACATGATTTCTGTTCCTTGTCTACGAGCTGCCTCAACACCGACTGACAAAGCCTTAAACGCTTCCTCAGTAAAGCCCGGTTGACCATTTACTCCTTGATACCATTGACGAAGGGTTGACGGCAGTTGTATGCCTTCAGGGCGTAGAAAGCTAGCGTCAATGCAAATGATTTAAGCTCCTCCGGGTAGGATGCACGTGTCGGCCTTGCAGACTTCTGCTTCAAGATGCGCTTCATTATTAGATGAGATACTCCAGTGAAAGTGCTTTCGAATAATTTTTCAGAACCAGAAGAGATCATGTCGTTCTTCTTCAATGCTGACACAATTTCTGACAGCAACTTGACTCTGCACCGGAGACGTTGAACTTTGGCATTGCTGTTCTTCAAGCGCTTCTGCATTGCAACAGCACGATCAACAACAGCATCAGTGATCTTGGACTATCATTTATCGAATGGGAGTGTTCATTCTCTGGCACTACAACTGTGGATGATGTTGATGGTGTGACAACTTCTGACATCGGTGTGTTCAAGGTGGCCTCAGCTTGAACCAATCGCTCTTTCGGTGGTTTCCGACACGTCACAGCCTAACACAGCAACAAGCAACACATCAAGACTACAGTTCACAATAGAAAACATAGATGTGGTATAACGGCTGGTCTAATGTGCGTATGTTTGAAAAAGATCTCTCTAAACACATCCGGTGCCAGGTGTGAGTTGCTACAGAATTTATGCACTATTTATGCAAAGTTACTTGTAACAAGTATATATTTCATCAGTGCTTAAATTCAGCTGGATCTTGCTGGATCTAAGATCCGGCAACTTGGATTTGAGAACCACCACCTAAACTATGATAACCGCCACCAAAAAGAGAAGAACCGTCACCTAAATGTACTTCTGCTACAGTAATCTACCATATGTTTCTATTTTATGCATTTGATTGTTTTCCAAATAGCAAGTATTGTTCAACGTTTTGTCAGATATGCTTAGGCATTACATTAGCAAAAATTCCGAGATCCATCACCTCTGGGTGAGCAATTTAACCATTGGTTTTCAGTGGTTCTGGACTTGGACTCCAAGGATGTCTCAGTGGTGTCCTGTGCTGTGCTGAGTTATACAAACTACTATCTGGATCTGAAACCATGTTACATGTATTAATAATCCTCCATATTCCTTATTAATAGCAGCATAAATCAGGAATAGCTATACAGAATATTACACCAGTTTACATAAATTCATTAATTCATTTCAGATATTTATATAGCGCCCCTTCAAGATTTCTACTCAGAGGCGCTCCCGACTACAGCGCGGACGCTGAGTCGGAGTTTCACGCCGAAGCGCATGAGCAATTGCGAGTGAAGGACTTGCCCAAGGTCCCTACGCGACGGCTTGAGGTGGATTCGAACCCGCAACCCTACGGCTGCAAGGCACCAAATATACCCCTTGAGGTGGATTTGAACCCGCAACCCTCCGGCTGCAAGGCACTGAACATACCTCCACACCACCGCGTCCCACAACAATAAATATTAGCTGATAGATGGATATGACATTGTTACAAGAAAAATCAGTATGGAAAGAAACCTTAACAAGGTGATCAGGTAAAGTAAAGATGGTTGGCACAGATCCAGGACGCAGTCAGACTGTCTGTCCGGTTCGATCGAAGCAGCTTGGCTGAAAGTGATCAGAGCAAATGACCGATTTCTTTGAAGGTGCAAACTTTTCTCGATGCATATTATGCACCCACTGTTGCAGTACTTCCAGCTGTGAATGTGGAAATCTGTTGACACATTCAGCATAATATTATTCACAGATTTCAATTCGTAAATATGCGTTATTAAAAGTAAATAAGTATAACTTCTATTACTCCATTGGCAAACACAACGGGACATCGAAATAGAATGTAAAATAAAAACGTGGCAGTAATAATAATGTATAGTAATAATAATGAATAGTAAAGTTATAACACATGTTAATAGGTGTAAAGCATCCTGGTAATGAATCCCTTTCTGGTAAGGAGGTCCAAACATGGAATTTCACGGTTTAAAAAATTTGGAAACTGCAAATATTTATTATACATCTGCATCAGGAACTGAGATCAAAATGCGGTAAACATTTAGAATCGGGGTGCATAGGTTTTCTCGCTTCGGTTAGGGTAAGGTCAGGAGTTGGTTAGGGTAAGGTTAGGCCAAAGATTTTAGAGTCGTAGACCCTAATATCTTTGGTTAGGCGTCGTGAGGTCTGTAGACGAGTTGTCGAGGAACCTGGTCAGTGTTAATGTCGTCAGTAGAAAACATGGTACCTTCCGCCCAGCATGCCAAAAGATACCGTCCGACGCCCGTAAACTTACGCACTCCGATACTAAATGTTCGCCAAAAATGCTTGTGAAGGGAAACTGACAACTTTAAAGTGAACGATGCAATGGTTTTGGATCATGTTTGGGACGCATATTAAGCGATATCATTGGGGTATTTCGCGTGATACAGGTCCCTATTCACTTAACTTGAACTTATGTACATTTTAATCAGATTCTAGCTCACTCAGCATTAGAATAATCAGTAAATAGGTCTACTCACACATGAAACGACTGTGGTACTCCTTTAATTTGCTGATTAGAACAGTTTATAGCCGTGCAAGAAGGCGTTGCGTGTATTAAAAGTAAGTAAGTATATTCTTTATTGAACCAGTTGCAATCCGCATTCTGGTGTACATACATCAATAAACAATCAATAGTCAATATGAATAAAGCATTCTAACTATAAAAGTTTTTTCATATTATGATTAGCTAAAGGTAAAAAACGGTCATGTGACCGGGGTCGAAGGGAATAGGTCAACAGCTTTTTTGGAGGAAGAAACCTATGGAGAACATGGCCCGGGTTTACCAGGACCGCCGAAAACAAGCAGGTGTCGCCTGTCTGTTCTGTTAGTAGTTAAGATTTATGTCTTCTGTCATTTGTGTTCTTGTGAATTGTTCCAATTGCATAACTGTACACTGTGACCGGTTGCGGTTTGCCAACCGGATTGTTTAAATAAAGAATAATATTATATTATGATTATCTTCGATCAACAAGCGATGTTAACAACACTACGCGTAGTAAGATGGCAGCTCGTTGACCCGATCTCAAGCCCGCATGCGCAATCCAGTTCGCAATCCAGATATCGATGGTAGGGCCCCGGCGATTCCGCCAAAAGTTAAAGGGTCCCAAAATACCATTTATAATAATAATAATAATAATAATAAATAATAATAATAATAATAATAATAATAATAATAATAATAATAATAATAATAATAATAATAATAATAATAATAATAATAATATTACTGGGTCTGAGCAACGAAGCGATTTCTTTTTCAAGGCCTTTCAATGATGATCCAACGCTTCAACGCAGTGGCTTTCCCGGGCGCATTTTCGCCGATCCAAGGTGAGTACAGCAAATATTTTCGGACTAATCAGGATAATTTATCGTTTTAACGCTCTAAATTATTTTATATTGGATAACTTTAAACAGAAGCTGGATTGGCGACAATATCTCTTGCTTCAGTAGAAGTTGGATTTATGAAAATAATTCTTCCATAAATAGAAGATGGATTGAAGAAGAAATAATTCTTGCTTAAATAGAAGCTGGATTGATGAAAAACATTTCTTGCCTAAGTAGAAGTTGGATTGATGACAATTATCCTGGACATTGGTATTGAAATGCAATGTATATAAAATTATTTAGAAAGCAAAAGCGATAAATTACTCTGACTAGTCCGATATTTTTTGCTCTGCTCACCTTGGATCGGCGAAAATGCTTCCCGGGCACCATGTCAAGGCTGCTGGGAACCACTGCAGCTTATTTCAAACGCGCTTAGTCAAAACAAATCGATAGGCAGATAGGTGAAAATCGGTTCCAGATCAAGATCCAAGCGGGAAAAAGTCAGACGACTAAGGTGGATGGTGATTAATAGTTGAAGCAACGAGGGAGATAGGGGAAGAGGATATTATAGGCCCTATATGGCTCGAACAGGACAAGATTTGCGAAAGAGCAGTGTTTTCAGTGTTGACTGTCGAGTGAAAGACCTGTAGAGAGATAACAAGAAGTGAAGTTTTGATGGGTTCGTAGGAGCGATAAGATATATGGCATAGGCCTATAGGCCTAATTCTGGCAAGAGTTTATGAGACTGTCAGAGAGGCGGAAGAGCTATGACTATACGGAGCGAAATGCAAGTTTTAGTGATGAGGTAACGGCCGGAAGGACGAAGTGCTTTATAACCACGGCGGATCCGCTCGGAGAGGGTTGAGCGAAGTAGTTGGACTCTAAATGACAGTTACTGGCGCCGATAGGAGAGCTGGGAGGATTGTTCAGTATGTAAATTGTAAGTGAGCGATATGACTTTGATCGTATTCGATATTGCGATCCGCCTCTGAGTAGGTTTCTTTGAAGAGGCGCTATATAAATATCCGGAAAATATCCGGAATGAACAAGAAGGATGAACCAGGCCTGTTGTCTCGTGCCTACCCTAAAACTGTATGTTTGGGCTGACCACCAGGACGCGCACACAAAGACCTATTTTAACACTGGGAAGTTAAAAGGGTCGTAGTACTTTGCTATGGGCATAAAGTGCATGCGCGGGTAATAATCCAAGCTTAATTGTGTCTGATGCCCCGTGGCTGGGGATGGGGTTAAAGTTCAGACGAACCCTAATGACCATTTTATGAACTACATTAGAACTTTGGACACATTAATGACCATCTATACCTGTGTAGTCAGAAGTTTTGTCTGAAAACCCTGGCTTCAGTCTTTCCTTTCTGTATGTGTGAAATCTATAACCTTTCTCCAACAGCCATTTGGAGATCAGCTTTGTACAGTAGGCCTACGCACGACGCCAAAAAGGCAAGGGTAGGCACATCACCAAGATTATTGCCCCCTTTGCCCCGGGAAAAGGGAATTGCCCCCTTCGTTATGCGTACAGTAGGCCTAGCATAAACGGTTTACATCGATAAGGGCGCGCACAAAAGGGCGCACACAAAAGGGCGCGACACATAAGAGCGCGGTCACATAAGGGCGCTGTCAAATAAAGGCGCAGGCTAATAAGACCGTGTTCCAATTATGAGCGCGCGCCAATATTAATGGGGTGGCTGATTAATATACATAGGATAATACATGTCAATGAAAGCATACATAATACTAACATTTAATCGCTAATAAAAGCAATGACAATGCAGAAATTATTGTCGATAAAATACACTTTTATTATAAGCACATTTAAATCTATATTAATCCAACGAATAAAAATGTGTAGATAAGGTTATCTCTTAATTAATAACTCATTGATTATGAAGCAAACATAATAATAATATTTAATCGCAGTTCCCGTGCTAATGAAGTCGTTTGTAGATAAAGTTGTCTTTTAATGACACATTGATTAGGGAGCAAACAGATTTAAATGCGCCTATGATAAGAGGGTAGAACCGCGTTTTATACGTTGCTAAATTATTTTATATTGTCAATTTAAATGGAAGCTGGATCGATGAAAATAATTAATTGTAATTTGTTAGCCTAAATCAAAGTTGGATTGATGAAACTAATTCTTTGTTTAAATAGAAACTGGATTGATGGAAATAATTGTTTCCGTAAATAATTCTTGCCTAAATAGAAGTTCGATTGATGAAAAAATTGTTGGTTAAATAGAAGTTGGATTGATGACAATAATTTTGCTTAAACAGAAGTTCGATTGATGGAAATTTTTTCCTTAAACGGAAGCTGGATTGATGGCCAGTTATTGTGGACATTGGTAGACTGCTTACTTACCAACGTCAAGTACGGCATTGAAGACATTAAAATAATTTAGCAACGTAAACTACGGGATAACCTAATAAGAGTTTATTTTATTGACAGTGATTTCTGCATTGCCATTGCTTTTATCAGCAATAAATTTTAGTATTATGTATGCTTTCATTAATCAGCGACCCCATTAATATTAGCGCGCGCTCATATTGGAACACGGTCTTATTAGCCTGCGCCTTTATTTGACAACGCCCTTATGTGACCGCGCTCTTATGTGTCGCGCCCTTTTGTGCGCGCCCTTTTGTGTCGCGCCCTTATTGAGGGATACCAGCATAAACTAGAGAGTGACGTGGGGAGACAATCTCGTCCCCACCCCCACCCCGCAACAAGTAAGTTTTCCCCATCCCCGCATGGTCTGTCCCCATCCCCACCCCATCCCCGCAGGTAATTTTCTCCCCATCCCACCCCATCCCCGCAGGACAACATCACATTCCCCGCAAAAGTTTACACCAATTCAAATTTAAAAAATAATTTTTTTTAGCTTACAAAGCTATTTGTATTGTTGACTGCATTTATCTGTTATTATCTTATCGATAGTTTGCATTAACCAAGTCCTGACTATTTCTGACTAGTAGGCTTCAGGAAATAAGAAAATCTCCTTATCAGTTCTCAAGTTCTTAACATCATCCGGGTTTATTGCCGGCTCATTCCCCATTACCGCGAGAGTTAACCCCATTACCGCGGTATTACCGCAATTGTTGTCCCCATCAGGGCGCCGGTAGACGTACGCACTTACGCACAGCGCTGAAAGGCTAAGAAACGAAAAATTGCAAATGAAAACAGTGAAATATTATTATTAAGTTAAAAAATT
Source organism: Aporrectodea caliginosa (assembly GCA_020284085.1). Taxonomy (NCBI): domain Eukaryota; kingdom Metazoa; phylum Annelida; class Clitellata; order Crassiclitellata; family Lumbricidae; genus Aporrectodea; species Aporrectodea caliginosa. Next base: position 965,423 of record JACEVL010000385.1, on the reverse strand, counting down.
AGAATAACTTAGGTACTAGGTTTAATAGTAGGTAAACTAACAGTCTAACACCATCTAGAAGTGGCGTAACCAGAGCCTCCCCAAAATTACGCAGATTGCCAGATTCCAACCTCTCTGAGGGGAGGGGTCTGGGAAGAAGCTGTAATTAAGGAACTTTTTATTTGGGTGTGTATAATGGTGCATTTTGGATGCCATCTTTTTGGTTAAAAGTAATAACAATTTACATCAGTTCTTTGGGAAATTAAATAATTTCATAATTTTAATTATATCTTGCGAGGTGAAAAACTTCCTCATTCGTGCCTGAACACCCCTTGCAATCCTATTACTATTTACCAAGACCAAAAGGCAGACAAAGATAATTAGGCTAATTATACGAGACGAAGATACAACCGATTTGCCTCTAGTCTACCGGTCGGAATGTTGGCCAGTGCGAAAGCAAGACAAGAAAAGAATAATTATTATTACAGCAGAAATTAGTTTACTGCGGAAGATTGCAGGGATTTCAAGACTTCAGAAAATAAGAAACGCTGGCATTAGACAGCATTATGGATCGAAACAACTCTGCGAGACAAAGTCGTTCAAAGAAGACTCCGATGGTTTCGACATTTAAAGGAGATAATTTATTCGTACTCATCGCCGCCAAATGTCTGGCGTCAGAAACTGATGATGGTGGTGGTGATGATGATGATCCAATGCAGATACATGGCGATAGGCTTCTGACAATTTCAATATGATGTACAAACCTAATGATCAAACAATAAAATAGCAAAAATTACAGTAAAATCTGAGACAGTCACTTACACGGTATTTCACACGTTAAGATTTCACATGTATTGACTCTCCCTTCCTCCTTACCCTCCATTAGCACCTCCTCCCTTTCCTCCATTCGCACCTCCTCCCTTTCCTCCATTCGCACCTCCTCCCTTTCCTCCATTCGCACCTCCTCCCTTTCCTCCATTCTCACCTCCTCCCTTTCCTCCATTCGCACCTCCTCCCTTTCCTCCATTCGCACCTCCTCCTTTTCCTCCATTCTCACCTCCTCCCTTTCCTCCATTCGCACCTCCTCCCTTTCCTCCATTATCACCTCCTCCCTTTCCTCCATTCTCACCTCCTCCCTTTCCTCCATTCGCGCACCTCCTCCCTTTCCTCCATTCTCACCTCCTCCCTTTCCTCCATTCTCACCTCCTCCCTTTCCTCATTCGCTCCTCCTCCCTTTCCTCCATTCGCTGCCTCCTCCCTTTCCTCCATTCCCACCTCCTCCCTTTCCTCCATTCGCACCTCCTTCCTTTCCTCCATTCTCACCTCCTCCCTTTCCTCCATTCGCACCTCCTCCCTTTCCTCCATTCCTCACCTCCTCCCTTTCCTCCATTATCACCTCCTCCCTTTCCTCCATTCATCACCTCCTCCCTTTCCTCCATTCTCACCTCCTCCCTTTCCTCCATTCTCACCTCCTCCCTTTCCTCCATTCGCACCTCCTCCCTTTCTCCATTATCACCTCCTCCCTTTCCTCCATTCTCACCTCCTCCCTTTCTTCCATTATCACCTCATCCCTTTCCTCCATTCTCACCTCCTCCCTTTCCTCCATTCGCACCTCCTCCCTTTCCTCCATTCGCACCTCCTCCCTTTCCTCCATTCGCACCTCCTCCTCCCTTTCCTCCGTTTCGCTCTCTTCCTCCCTCTCCTTCATTTCGCTCTCATCCTCCCTTTCCTCCATTTCGCTCTCTTCCTCCTTACCCTCCATTTCGCTCTCTCCTCCCTACCCTCCATATCGCTCTCTTCCTCCCTTTCCTCCATTTCTGCTCTCTTCCTCGCTTTCCTCCATTTCGCTCTGGAGGAAGCTCTCTACCCTCCATTTCGCTCTCTTCCTCCTTTCCTCCATATCGCTCTCTTCCTCCCTGTCCTCCATTTCGCTCTCTTCCTCCCTTTCCTCCATTTCTCTCTCTTCCTCCCTTTCCTCCATTTAGCTCTCTTCCTCCCTTTCCTCCATTTCGCTCTCTTCCTCCCTTTCCTCCATTTCGCTCTCTTCTTCCCTTTCCTCCATTTCGCTCTCTTCCTCCCTTTCCTCCATTTCGCTCTCTTCCTCCCTTTCCTTCATTTAGCTCTCTTCCTCCCTTTCCTCCATTTCGCTCTCTTCCTCCCTTTCCTCCATTTCGCTCTCTTCCTCCCTACCCTCCATTACGCTCTCTTCCTCCCTTTTTCCCATTTCGCTCTCTTCCTCCATTTCGCTCTCTTCCTCCCTTTCACTCTCTTACTTCTTACCCTCCATTTCGCTCTCTTCCTCCCTTTCCTCCATTTAGCTCTCTTCCTCCCTTTCCTCCATTTCGCACTCTTCCTCCCTTTCGCTCTCTTACTCCTTAACCTCCATTTCGCTCTCTTCCTCCCTTTTCCTCCATTTCGCTCTCTCCTCCTCCCTTTCCTCCATTTCGCACTCTTCCTCCCTTTCCCTCTCTTCCTCCCTTTCCACCATTTCGCTCTCTTCCTCCCTTTCCTCCATTTAGCTCTCTTCCTCCCTTTCCTCCATTTCGCTCTCTTCCTCCCTTTCTTCCATTTCGCTCTCTTCCTCCCTTTCCTCCATTTCGCTCTCTTCCTCCCTTTCCTCCATTTCGCTCTCTTCCTCCCTTTCCTCCATTTCACTCTCTTCCTCCCTTTCCTCCATTTCGCTCTCTTCCTCCCTTTTCTCCATTTTCTGCTCTCTTCCTCCCTTTCTCCTCTCTTCCTCTCTTTCCTCCATTTCTCTCTCTTCCTCCCTTTCGCTCTCTCTTCCTCCCTACCCTCCCTTTCGCTCTCTTCCTCCCTTTCCCCATTTCGCTCTCTTCCTCCCTTTCGTTCTCTTCCTCCCTTTCCTCCATTTCTTCTCTCTTCCTCCCTTTCCTCCATTTCGCTCTCTTCCTCCCTTTCCTCCATTTCACTCTCTTCCTCCCTTTCCTCCATTTCGCTCTCTTCCTCCCTTTTCTCCATTTCGCTCTCTTCCTCCCTTTCGCTCTCTTCCTCTCTTTCCTCCATTTCTCTCTCTCTTCCTCCTCTTTCGCTCTCTTCCTCCCTACCCTCCCTTTCTCTCTCTTCCTCACTTTCCTCCATTTCGCTCTCTTCCTCCCTTTCCTCCATTTCGCTCTCTTCTTCCCTTTCCTCCATTTCGCTCTCTTCCTCCATTTCCTCTTTCTTCTCTTCCTCTCTTTCCTCCATTTCGCTCTCTTCCTCCGTTTCCTCCATTTCGCTCTCCTCTTTCCCTTTCCTCCCTTTCGCTCTCTTCCTCCCTTTCCTCCATTTCTCTCTCTCTCTTTCCTCTTTTCGCTCTCTTCCTCCCTTTCCTTTTCGCTCTCTTCCTCCCTTTCTTCCATTTCGCTCTCTTCCTCCTTTTCGCTCTGTTCCTCCCTTTCCTCCATTTCGCTCTCTCTTCCCTTTCCTCCATTTCGCTCTCTTCCTCCCTTTCCTCCATTTCGCTCTCTTCCTCCCTTTTCTCCATTTCGCTCTCTTCCTTACTTACCTCCATTTCGCTCTCTTCCTCCATTTCGCTCTCTTCCTCCCTTTCCTCCATTTCGCTCTCTTCCTCCCTTTCCTCCATTTCGCTCTCTTCCTCCCTTTCGCTCTCTTCCTCCCTTTCCCCCATTTCTCTCTCTTCCTCCCTTTCTCTCTCTCCTCCTTTCCTCCATTTCCTCTCTCTTCTTCCTCCCTTTCCTCCATTTCGCTATCTTCTTCCCTTTCCTCCATTTCGCTCTCTTCCTCCTTTCCTCCATTTCGCTATCTTCCTCCCTTTCCTCCATTTCTGCTCTCTTCCTCCATTTCGCTCTCTTCCTCCCTTTCCTCAATTTCGCTCTCTTCCTCCCTTTCCTCCATTTCGTTCTCTTCCTCCAGTTCGCTCTCTTACTCCTTACCCTCCATTTCGCTCTCTTCCTCCCTTTCCTCCATTTAGCTCTCTTCCTCCCTTTCCTCCATTTCGCTCTCTTCCTCCCTACCCTCCACTTGCTCTCTTCCTCCCTTTCGCTCTCTTCCTCCCTTCCACCCATTCGCACCTCTTCCTCCAATTGCTCTCTTCCTCCCTTTCCTCCATTTGCTCTCTTCCTCCCTACCCTCCACGATATGTTTATACCTTAAGGCTTAGGCCGATGGCGTTCTTGGAAATTGAACTTATTTTCTAGCTTTTATATTAATTTCGATAAATGTCTGGTTTGCTACTATAGTATTGTCTGCAGTCAAAATAAAAAACGAATCAAACTACATCTTAGCTACCAGTGACAGCTGGTGCTACCAGCACTGAATTTATAGAGCAATTTTGTTCAGATGACTGCTAAAACTGCTACCATTACAGTGTGGAAATTCAAAAAAGTGCGGACGCTCGTTCTTCGTATCCCCCCCCCCCCACATATTTTCGTGGGCCCGGCCTATACGCATGGTCGCATGCTGATTGTGCGTACACAATTAAAATCCTAGCGGCGGCGCTGGTCCCCATTACCGCGGTATTACCGCAATTGTTGTCCCCATTACCGCGAGATTTACCGCGGTTTCCCCGCGGGGAAATTCCCCATGTCACTCTCTAGTATAAACTGGAGATGTAGGGTACTGAATGCACATTTTTTATATAATCGGCCGAATACACATATTCAGCTCTCTTGTGGCCGAATACGAATACCAAAAACTTAAAAGTTACAACACTGTAAAACGCGAACACTAAAACTTTACTGCTTTTTGATTTGTGGTTGGTAGGCTTACTGCCATCCATGACCAAAATATTAATTCGGCAGCGGTCTTTGGTGATCTTTGAAAAATTATTCGTCTACATATTCAAGTTTTTACAAGTTTCCCGAATATGAATATTCAAATTTTATCATTATTCTATCGAATACGAATCGAATATTCGATACATCATCAATTTATATAGGCCTATAAAGATTAACAACATATAATTAAGAATCCAATGTAGGCTATGTTGTAATGAGAAGCAACTTCTATAATCCCATATGATGAGACAAAAGATATACATATTCAGAAATCATTTCAAAAACGAATAATCATCAAGCTTCAACTACATCTGGTCAAAAAACTCATCCATCAAGCAATGAATGCATCCATTACTGTATTATCACACACTTTATGTAATCATAAACTTCAAATTTCTAAAGCACTACTTAAAAGCTAAAGGCAGGAGGGCTCCAACTTGTTCACGAGCACAGTGTCATGTCAGAGGATAATGTTTGGAGATACAATGAAGACTTCAGTCCAGTTGCCAGAAGACTAGGCAAAATGGAAGGGGTTGTTGGTTTCCACCTGGAAGACAAGCATTGGATGCTTCAAGCCAGAAATGCTTGAAGAAGCAAGACTTTAATGTGGAGTGGAAACTTATGGGTAATAGACAGACGAGTTTAAGGCAGATAATTATGGTGGTAGGTGAGCGGTGATATTGATTGAGGAAATGAGAGCCTTGGGGCAGGGAGATCATTGCAGAGTTGTTGAAGTGCATCGTGGCATTTGGATTGGTGAGATAACTTGAGAGGAGTTGTGACAGGAGGGGAGTGGTGGGGAGGAGCAGGCAGAGCAGGGTGGCTGAATGGTGAAGAGTTTGCAAATAGGAACTTGGGCTGGGAGTATTGTAGAGTTGTAGGTGAGATAGGACTTTGAAGAGGATGCAATCCGTGATTTTCAGCCAGCAAAGTGGTATGAGGATGGTAGTGATATATTGATGCTGGGGTGTCCTGATGAATTCTGCATGAGTTGCAGATGCTTAATTTGAGAGGATTCAAGGTTGTGTTGTCATGCAGAGTAAGAGCAATAGAGAACAAGAGATGAAGAACAAGAGACTGCAAGAGACTGCACCTCTAAGCCAAAGTAATCTCTGCACCACAGGCATCATTCTGTTCCAGAACATTCTCGATGAAAGATATAATGTAATCTGATACAAGAACATTGCAAGATGAAACAATGGTAACTGAAGAACATTTCAAACTGAAAAGATGTAATGTAGCTCGTTAACAGTAAACTGGTGTAACTACGAAGCAGTTCAAGATGAAAAGATGTAGCAAAACAGCAGAACAAGGGAAGTAATGTAAACTAATGCACACAATTTGTAGACAAATCAAGGAGGCTTTATATGGGATGAAAAACAATCCATGAAACACAGAAGAAAATATTACAAAACTCATGCAAATGAACACCAAATACACCAAAAATGGTGAAAAACTCCTACCTATGCTTCAACTTAAAAAACTTATAGAAATAATCACGACTTGGTTGGTGCTCTCTAAAAAGAAACAAGGTCCGACAAAGTGTCTGGTAAGCCTCAATATGGGTCTCCATATTGAATGTGTTTCTACGTATCTACGTTTGTATTTAAGTACATATCTATGTATGTATTCATGTATGAATGTGTATACATATCTCTGTATTTATAGATATGTGTATGTAACGTGCATCTATTGTATGCATCGATGTACATACTGTGTATGCGTATGTGCCACTGTGAATTATACATACACCATACACCTTGTTCTAACAAGGTACTTTACAACACAAATTCTGCTATAACACGTTTGGGATATGGATCCCAAAATTAATTCACCTAAGAAATCAACTCATTATCCGACCTCATCAAAAGACAGCACTTAACAAGGCTCCCAATGAAAGCGTTAACGAGACTCTGGAGTGTGTATACATGTATGTATGAATACACATAGCAGGACTCAAAAGCAATGTTTGTTGTCTGTTAGAGATCCATTAGACAGCAATGTGTGAAAGCACTTAACACAAAGTTATCGAACAGATTTAAACAAGTGCCTTTTAAGACAGTCTGAATATATTGCTGTGCATAGAGGTGACTGCTTTACTACCAGACAGCTGAAGTCTAAGAGCATGCTGGCTACATTAGTGTCTGCTGTTCCCATACACTGCTTCTACCAGGGTATGCACAGACGATTGGTTTTGGGATAAAAGAGGAAGCATAATACGTGTTACACATCACTTGTGCTAACATAAGTCAATATCACATAATAAAATATCATAACATCAACTAAACACAGCTTGATTCAAAGGTCATGAAGATGAGTATAATAGCGAGCACATTGTTGTTTTAACAATTCATCAAGGCCATTACAATTGATTCCTGCTGACCACTACACCATTCACAAATGCAACTGCATCTCAAAGGCTCTTGAATTTCGTTGGCTACTGACTTTAGGCCAAAAAAAATAATGCTGTGTTTCCGGTAACATAGCTTTAAAAAACTGGGTAGGTAGGTAGGAAAAAAATTTTATTTTGCAAAATATTTTTATCCAACAATTTGCTCTTACACTTTGCTAAAACAGTTTCGCGTTCTTTGAACTTATTTGTTATAGATGGTATGCTGCTATTTTAAAGTATATGCCGGTGCCCTTCAGACCAGACCCGTTCACGAGGGCTGCAGAATGTTGCACCCTCTGAAAATGTGTCCGCACGCAAGCTATCCTGCATCCGGCATTGGCCGGTGACAGCTGTCAATCAATGTAGCACACATATTACATTTAACTAGTCTCTAGGAATCAATACCAAATTTGGAGGCTGTTTTCCTGTAGATATTGCTGATACATTGAATACAGTGATGGGATTTGGTAAATAGCCCTTGCAAGGTACCGTGAGAAAATTAATTCCTCTGCCTGCGATGTATTACCCTCCCCACCCCTTCAACCATCGGACGCATGTTAATACTGACCATGGGAAACTTTAGCCCATTTATTGCTCTAATTAACGGTGCCCTTATTTACATACCTCTGGCAAAAGCAATGTTATCAATGTCGCAAATCTGCACCTCTGGCACGCAAAGGTTAAATTCATGTGTCAATAAAAGAAATTGTTGAAAAAATTTTTTGTTAACTTTTTTTGAAAAAATTTTTTTTTTTCAATAAAATTTTTTCACAAAATTTTCCCAGTCGGGCCTAAAAAAGTGGGTCGGTCGGGTTACCGGAAACACACCATTATTTTGTTTTGGCCTTAACAAACTACTAAATTTCAAAGACGTAAATGTTAATTACAAGGCATAATTTATTTCAAAGGCTGTGGAATTTCAAAGGCTACTGACTTTCATTAAATAGACCTGGAATGATGAATTTCATCATAGCGGTACCACATCCACAGAGTTTAACGTAGTCCTATCTAAGGTGTACTGTTAGAAATAAATCTGCTAACACACTTGTTTACAGGGCCTCTGCAGAAGCGCAGTCCCAAAGCAGAGGCATTGTAAACAAGTGAGTTACCTGTAGCTGAAGCACAAACAAGACCACAGCAATCCAAAGACACGGTACCTTATTAATCACTTCACATGCAGAATCTATGGTAGATAGCGTTCAATGAACTGCATTTAACACCATGTCATCATTTTCATCAAGATTTTAAGATATCCAAGGACTACATAAATTCGTTTCTCAATGGTAGGCCTACTATTATTCAGCTGTGTCAACTTCCTTTAATACCCATCACATCCCAGGTTCTGGCTTCCATACAGAATTTCAACTGGACTCCTACAAAAGATTTTCCTTTCTTGTTATGACTTAAATGATCATCAATTCATTGTCATATTTCTGCATTGCGATTATGACGCTATGAATTTAAGGATCCTGAGTGGCCGAGTGGGTTGGTGCCCGCTCTCCGCGCCGGCGCCCCGGGTTCGCTTCCGGTCGGGTCGGATTATCAGAGATTAATTTCTCGGATCTTTACTGCGGGTGGCTCGGTCGCATTATAAACGTGGAGTACAATACAACACACAATACAACACATCACAATACAACTGGGCGCGGTGGTGTAGGGGTATGTTCGGTGCCTTGCAGCTGGAGGGTTGCGGGTTCGGATCCACCTCAAAGTCGCCGCGTAGGGACCCTGGGCAAGTCCTTCACTGCAATTGCTCATGCGCTTCGGCGTGAAACTCCGACTCAGCGTTCGTGCAGTAGTCGGGAGCGCCTCTGAATGGGAAATCTGGTTGGGGCGCTATAACAAGTGTTCAAATACAATACAATACAATACAATACAATTTAACCAGAGGATAATGAAATTCAGTAGAGCACATTATCTATAGTTTGTTCAGTAGCAACACAGTAGACATTGATGGAATCACACAGAGACCTAGGCATAGCATTTATCTATGGTGCAAAGTACGTCTTGATATATCACAAGTCAGTGGGATTATTTTACAAATTCCTGTTTACATCTCAGATCTGCACAGTTTCATCTATAAATTATCGCATAAACACCACTCATACAGTGTAAGGCTGTCACAAAAGCTGTAAGTGTACACAGCAAAGTTACAAGGTATATAAACAATTCTACCACAAATGATGATATAAAGTGAATAACACTATTATACATTAACAATTTAAGGTCAAGTAATGTAACTGTGAAAATTTAAACTAGTTTAAAAAGTACAAGTATAAGGCAATTGTAAAAGCTTAAATGTTCAAGACTGTACGAGCAAAACGGCCAAGTAATGCAGTTGTTAAAATGTGAACTACTTAAACTGTAACAGTATAAGTGTAACAATGAAAATGTAAAAGCTGCTGTATTAGTTTACAGGCATTGTGTAAATTGTAACAGTAATGCATAGCATAGAACAGATGCTGGCAAAGCTGAATGATTTAAATGGCTAAGAAAAACATCAAGTCTAACATCACGATTATTATTACAATTATTATTCTCATTACAATTATTGCTATTGTTACAAAAAATTAATTAAAAATTAATTTTGTCAAAAATTAAACACTTTGAATGATGCACTGCAGACAATGTACTTTAAGATAAGGCAAATTAAGATATCATATGTTTAGGTACGGTAAATCAAGGTAATATGTAATATTAAGGTGAGGTAACGTATGCCTCTATCAACAGCAGTCCTTGAATGTGTTTATCAATGACCACAAGCATTTAAACTTACGAACTGACTAAATGATTGAATAAATGATGTCATTAGCAAACCAGGTAAGCAAAAGCAATCATGAGTCATTTATTAATAACACATTACATACCAATAAATTTTTCTCTGAAAGACACTGGAAACCAGGTTAATAATACTACAGTAAGAATATACTCAATATAATATATTTAAAAATAATATTAACATAATAATAACTACAATAATAAAAAAATTCTATAGTGTCACACAGTGATCTTGCAGAAGGTCACTGGGCATGAACTGAAATGCAGCAGGTAACTTTAACACCAGGTAACACCGTGTAACATCATCCAACACCGATACAGCAAACAACGATATTAACATAGCAGCTGTAAATGATTCTACGCAAGTGAACAAATTAGGACGGACACATTATCCTTATAGTACCGATAGTTATTAGGTACATTATCACTATTCGTAAGTATGTTACCATTGCAATTAGGCAAGTTACAATGCTTACTTGATATGTTACCATTGAAATTAGGCAAATTATAGTTCATACAATGAAGACCTGTTTACAGGCAAACCTGTCTATGTGCCAATCTGCTTAATGAGTGGTTATGCAGTGGATCCCAACAATAGCTACTTAACATGCAGACACGTTACCATGCAGTACAGGAACTTGCTGTTCAGCAAACTGTATCACCTGGGCACAGCTGCCTGAATATGGGGTAACTTTTGCTGACTGCAGTTGGCTTTAAGCCCTGCAGAAGGCAATGCAGTTCCACAGCAGGTAAACTTAACACATAGCTGTACACATCTCCACCCCATACTTAATAGCTATCAGTTTTGTTACTTGTGTCCTTACCTGCTATTGACAGCCTATGTAATGCCAACAGGAGCTTAGCTGCTGTTTCAGCCAAGGTGACAACAGCTGTGTGCCCATACCCCATGCTTTAAAATTATGTCTCGAAACAGTATATATTAATGGAGCTGAAAAATAAAATGACTGGTATTAAATCACAATCACTTTTGCCCATAACCACATAGCAATGTTGCTTTTCAAAGTAACTGGACAAAATGATCTGATAACATCCTACAGTGTAAGTGCCTTCACATGAGACAACCTACATCTTCCAGCTTTCTACCCACATTAAGACTTAAGCAAATCATACACTACTGTATTTGATTATGGCCTCTTAACCTGCAGTCCACTAACACACGGTCATTCTGACTTTGACTCCCAAGAATTGCGCATAAACAGGTCTGCACTGTACCTGATATGTTACCATTATTAATGCATGTCATAATTATTAGTAGATATGTTACCATTACTGTTAGGTATGTTACCACTAATACTAGCTAAGCAATGATATGAATGAGAATAATATTGACAATCTTATCTGGTAAGGCAAGGTAGTTTCAGCTAGAGACAGAATTTGAACCAGGAACATTACAACAACAAGATGCAGCACTTGACTGAAAAACCAGTTTAAATTACAGATAAAAAACAAGGCAGGAATCCATCTGTGTAAACAGACAAGAAACCAAACAACAAACAACATTAAATGCAGACAGCATGGCATTAACACTTTACAATAAGGTAAGGCAGGATGAGACAAGGCAACCGCTCTTTAATCAAAAGCTCGTTAACAAAAGCCATTGAAGGCATGGTCCTGGGTGTTGAAGCATGCATAGGCTGAAGCACAAATATGACAGAAGCAATCCAACAACTGCACAGCTGTCCCTTGGGTTATTCAATACTACTTGCAAACGTGGCCTTAGAAGGAGGCTCCAGCATAACTCAGTTCAGACCAAAACTTAAAAGAAAACTCAAAACAAACAATGTCAAAATATGAAAATTCAGATCTAAGAAGCAGACAAAAATAGGAAACCCAGATAATAAGGGAACTCAGATCTAATAAGCGAGATCTATGGGAGAAAATGACAATCCGTTTGCAGATACAATGCCAAGTTAAAAAATTGAAAAAACCAATTACACAACGTAAAGTAACCGGACATTCATATGGCACCTTTCAAATACCTTACTGGGAGAGCCATTGTAAAAGCATGTAGTGTAATACACGATTACATTAAATCATATATTGCATTTTCTCAGCCTCTCTAAATGCGACACTGGCAAAACCCTTGTTAAGGTATGTAATATACCATACATCATTATTATAGCTAGACCATTCTGAGTAAAGCATCTGCATGCTAGTTTGGCAAAAAGTTCCAAATGGCAACAAATTCCATGTTGCTTCCCATTTCTCATTCGCCTTCCTCTCCTCTCCTTGTTCCTTCCCTTTCTTGTCAGTCACAGGCCACAAAAGTACTTGCAACAAATATTTACCAGCAAATGTCACTTCTGGGCCATGTACTAAGCTAAGCCTATCAATGTACAGATCAGTTTCTACGCTGTTTAGTCTCACAGCCCTTGCAGCCTGAGCAATCACGAGCTCAATGATGTACTTACCATGACAGCATGAAGCCTGGATCTACCTAACCTTACTTTAAATCGCACAGCACCCTTTATTTTGCCTCAAAGTAAATAGTACTTTAACTCTGAGCTTACCTTATGTTAAGTAGCACCTTCATCATAACCTTACCATGAATTTCTAAGGCTCGTAAAAAGTCACAGACGAGGTGCTTTTCTTTAAAGAAAACCAACTACAGCGGCACAGCAAACAAAAGCTAAGAGAATGAGCCAAGACAATAGGCCAACCCAGAAAGACTGGGCAAGAGCCTCCAGGCTTCGTTTTGTAATCATATTTGTAATAGTAACTAAGCGTTTATGTAGCACCTCTATCTCGATGCTCAGAAGTGTCTGTACAGAGCTCCAATGAGACGCAAAACAGGCCACAAGGACCTAAAGACGTGTATCCTCGATGACAATCTTCGAATCGTCCTCAATCGATCGCCTGGCAGTGGCACTCGTAGTGCTCGAGTCGCTCGGTCGGTTGCGTCGCACCGGTGGTGGAGGTGGCATACCCGGACGTGCATTCCAGGTGGCACCTTCAAGGGCATTGGACTGCGACAATCGGCGTGGAGAAGTTGGTTCTCCAACAGTTGCAGAATAATTCTCATTCGATGACACAGCATTGCTTCTGATATCCATCGAGGAACTATAATGTGTTGTGGTCGGAGCAATTCTACTACTGGAATCCGACGATGTACTGATGTTTGACTGGGATGCGGCAACTGCAGGTGGCCTGAAGAGGTTGAGGTCGCTGTTGCTTCGACCACGAGGTGTCGCTGTTGGCGACTGATCTGGGTTCAACGAACCAGAGAGGAAGAACAGCTTCAGCGACTGCACCATTTCACTGTGGTCTGTCGGTTTTGTCGGGGCCACAGAATTTGAAGAGGTGTTGGTGGGATTTGATGGGGCTACGAAGCTAGAACCAGTTCCCGTGGATGTCACACCGACTGACTTTGTCAACGCCACTGAAGTTGAAACGGTTACAGCAGGAATGACACCAGCCCTTAGTGGCTTTGTAGGGGTCATAAAACTGGAACTGGTTCCACTGGAAGTGGTGTTGACTTGTACAAAGCTGGAATTGGTTCCAGCAGATGTCATACTGACTGACTGTGATGATAGCACTGAAGTGGAACTGTTTCCAACAGGAGTGGCAGTGAGTGGCACAAAGCCAACTGGTTTCATTGGCCTCTCAAAGGTGGAGCCTGTAGCATCAAAACCAACTGGTTTTGTTGAGGCCATGAAGCTCGAACTGGTGACACCGGGTGTGGCCGCAAGAGTTGTTTCAAAAGGATTTTGTTTTTGTGGAAAGTCACCCATCTTTTGTTTGAAGTCATCTCGCCTATTCTCATAATCATCCAACTTCCTGTCTAAGTCATCAGGTTTACCAAAGAAACCATATGTACGGTAGTCACCTGACTTTGAGTCATGACTCTCATCACAGTCTACCTGGACATTGACTTCATGTCTGTCTTTGTATGGCCTGATGTTGACCACATCATTTCGCTGTTTAGCTCCTACAATGCCAACTTCCTGACAGTCTCCAACCATTACAACATCGCTTCTAGATGTCTCTCTGCTTGAAGATATGCCACTGGTTGACCCAACTTCTTTCGTTGCCACAACACCAAGTTCGCAATCTGATGTGTTGACTTCATGTCGACCTTTGTATGACATGATACTCGCAACTTCGCGGCACTCTGTTTCTTTTGTGGTACCAAAGTCTCGTCTCTCTGCGTCACCGACTGTGTGCATAAATCTATTTGCTGTTGACATGACTTCATGACGTTCTTCACCTGTCACAACATTGTCCCGACTTACATCCGTGACAGTGGCAACTTTACCTGCATCCACAACGCCACTTGCAACCTTCCAAGGTTCGTTTTCAGCAACGTCTCTGTTTAGTTGGAAGGTAGCTGGAGTATTTTGCATGATTAACGCAGAATCTGGCTCCATGGGTTTAGCGACCATTTCACTGGAAGACAAGCTGTAATCTGCTGGCAGATTGGTCCTACACAGAGCAGGGTGTGCAAAGACCATTTCGGGTTTTTTGCTCAAATCTGCGCTTTTGTAAATAAGTGGTGGTTCATGAACACTGTGAAATTCCCCGTAACGAAATCCAGAAACTTCTGGAGTTGGTGGCTCGATCGAGACATTTGGAGCGCTGACAGGAAAAGCTACCTCAGATTGATAACTCAGGTTTTGTGCCGTCTGTCCACCCACATGAGATTCAGCTGAAGACTTCCGCACTGGGTTCAGCAGTTCGGCCGCATTTGAGCCATCATGCTCTGTTAGTTTCTCTCTTACTGAAGACACCTGATAAACTGGTTGCTCAGCTAAAGTCTGGCCACTCAAAGGCTCATCATGTTCACAAAGTACATTATCAAGGCATGCCACCACAGCCTCTTCATCAGGGCCAAAACTGGCCTCAGAATCTTCCGACTGAGCCACAGCCGGGTTCAAGGAGAGGTTGGGCGTGCAGCGATGCGGGAATACATCTTCTGAGTCTGAGATGGCCTCAGACTCATAGGATGTATTCGCCGTGAATGTCTCGCTTTCTTCTCCACGGCGTGACTCAGAAACGACATCGTCAAGACTTCGACTCACAGGCTTTTTTGGAAACAATGGCAGAATATTCAGAGTGTTTCGAGGCTGCGATACATTCTCACGACCAAAAGACAGTTCTGCTCGCTCCTCTTTTCCAGAAGCAACTTCCAACTGGGCTGGATGGTCCTCCACTGGCGGCAGTGTAGGTAACGTGGGCCGGGCCGGTGGCGGGACCTTAGGTCGGGTCAACGTGGCAACTTTGCGGTCGAGAAGGTCATCTCGGGTTGTGACACCAGATGCTGTCAGCTCTTGCAGAGTAGACGTGAGAATTGTGACACTGGCTGACCGCTGGTGGTGATTTCCGGAAGGAACTGGAGGAGCTGGGGCAGCTTTTTTGATCTTTCTTGGTGGTTTGAAAACATTGCTGGAAACAGCGCTCGTGACGGTTAAGTTCGCCTCGGAGGATCTAAGCAAAAAGAGAAGATTTTACCAAGTGAAACCTGGTTACCTAAATCTCAAATCTAATCTATTCTACCATAATCTAACCTAAATAAATCAAAACAATGATAGATGAGGATTTTACAAAAATAAAACCTGTCCCTTTGGGAGATACCTTGAAGACTTTAAACCACATTAGTTACATTACATTACATTGATGTGTTGATCTGGTGATGCCAGTAGCTAACTATGCCGGACCTACATGTACCTCATGCCCCTTTTATGAACACCTGAAAACTGTTCTTTTGCCGTGTCCAGGGTGTGATTTGCCGGGGGGGGGTTGGGGGGGTCGGACCCCCTCTTTGCTAAGGCCCGACCCCCACACTTCGACCTCCAAAAAAGGTGTGGGGGTCCAATTTCGACCCCCTCTTTTGGCAGTGCGGCCAGTGCCACAAGAGGGGGTCGAAATTGGACCACTGCAAGCAGTTAGTAGGACTTATTCGTTTCATTTCCTCATTCGTTCAACAGTTGACAGTTGTGAGGCTCTAAAGAAGAAGAAACAAACAACAAAAACAACAAAACTGAGCGATAATAGATGATTGTATAATTTGTATTTCTTTTCACGATTTCTGAATGCTAGTCAAATCTGGATGAGAAAAGCTGTAAGTCACTGTTAAAATTTACATAGCCTAACTTAGGCCTACTTAAATGTAGGCCTACAGACTACAGTAGGCTACAGATTAGATCGGTTGAGGTTTCTGAAAGAGTGTGTTTAATATTGATGCAAGCAGCAAACTTAAATCAATTCACCTCGTTTCATCCAATGACGTCAATGAAATAGACTGCGCTATATTTTTAACAATTATTTTAAATACTAGACGGGGAGACAAAAAAATTTATATTGGTACCCGGACATTGAGTGTAACAAGCTGATTTTTTAGGGAACTATCCGGAAGGTATTAAGGAAGACTCCTGCAAAAATCGTCCTTTATCGTTCATTGGGAAAAAAGTTATGAAGGTTTTAGTGATGAGTTTATGCTTGAGCGATATAAGAGGTCTTTGAGTAGTAAACAATGTATAAACAATGCATACACAAATTAATAGTGCAGGATCTCAGCGTCAAAAAGCATTAGGAATATTTCACTTCCGGAAGCGAATTACACATATAACTTTTTAAGTTTGAGAGAGTGTCCTGAAACAATGTCAGCCGAGAAACAGTTTGGGGGACGTACAGGGAATCTGTAATTTGAGTTCAAATTGTAAACTTTTATGTTGATTACTATTGAGCGATAATAAAGGTTGATAAAATCGTATTTTAGCGTTTTAAATTCATGCATGGTCAGTAAGGTTAGGATTAGGGTCAATAGGGTTAGGATTATGATCATGAATTGGGTTAGTATGGTTATATTTAGGGTCAATAGGGTTACACTTTCAGTCAGTAGGGGTTGATATTAGGGTTAGAATGGCTTTTAAAAACGTTAAAACATTAGATTTAGTAATTTAGTATACACAAATAATTTATAACGCTAAAATATGATTTTACCTAATGGTTTATTATGTAATGTATTTAGTTGATGATTCATTTTCCCAGATTTTTCAACATTCGCGGCCATTAGCACTGTACAAAAATTGCTCCCAAAGTGTTACTTTGACCCATTTCGGCAAATTTCTTTCGATTTTGATAATTTTAGGCCAGTATGGTCAGAAATATCTACCTGTAGACGTCCAAAATTTCTTTTAGGAGAAAATTGAATTTTGGTACAGTTATAGCTGTTTAAAGTGAAAACATTGATTTCATTTCAGAAAATATATGCTGTGCACTATCGCATATCATTGTTTTTATAATAATATTAATGCTGTTTTGTAATACCTGTTGTTTGTGTGTGTGTTCTGTTTAGCATTAGAATGGCTACACCAGATATTATGTGTGAAACACTTAAGATGACTGTAGATGAGCTGCTGAGACAAAATCATCTAGCAATTTGTCAGATGCCCAAAGATGGACTATGTCTAATCCTTGCATGCGCAGAAGCGCTGAACGTGTCTAAGGAACATATAGTTGAACGTCTCAACTCAGAACTTGCTCAACATCGTTCCGCCTATGAGAAGTTCCTTGTAGCAGATTATGATGTAACAAAGGAACTGGACCGCTATCTGAAAAAGGGAATATATAACAGTGATATCGGTGATGTTTGTGTGAGTGCACTAGCAAATGCGATCGGCACCAAGATCGAAATATATCAGGAACTCGATGGCCGCATCCTTCGATTTCGGCACGAGCCAAGCCGTCGCCCAGAATCGCAGCCAGCAGTAGCAGTACCAAAGACAATATGTCTGCTGCGCTCAGGTAGTGAAGAGGTCCCTGGCAATCCACTACATTTTGATGCTTTGCTAGCAGCTCAAGATGTATTGAAGCATCAGAACAGGAACCCTGGTGGAAAGTCTGGAAAGAACAGCATGGTCAGCAGCGTCAGCACGCCATCAGCTGTCAAACGCAGTGTGGTGCAAATGTCGATACGCACCATGTTTAAAAAACCACGCACAGAAGTTCCTTACACAGAAGCTTGCAGTACTCCTACTACTGCACAAACGAATTCATCTCATCTGATTCCCTCAACATCTTGCATGGAGTCGGTTTCTCAGACAACAGCGACTCATTCATCCATGTCCGAGACTGTAAAGATACTAAGTACACCACAAAGCTCTGTCGCTGAAACTTCCACATTAAGCCAGCTGCCTGTATCACAATCTACCGATTACGTCACGGTGCCTGTAACACCAACAACGTCAGTTCTTCCATCTGTGGTTCAGTGTCCATTGGAATCGGCTTCTGCAACTACAGGTACGGTAATTTCTAACCGGTACGGTAATTTCTAACAGGTACGGTAATTTCTAAAGTTGATATATTGGGGGGGGGCATTTGCTTTGGCGTCCCCCAAGTTAAATATTGGGGGACGGGGGGTTACAAAAAATTTCGGAGAGCCACAAATTTTATGTATTTTTAAGTCGCTGACCTTTTTTCGGAGAAAACTTATTATTGGGGGGGGGGGGAGGACGAAGCCCTGATTATTTGGGGGGGGGGACATTGCTGATCCCGTCCCCCCAGAAAATTATTGGGGGAACGCGTCCCCTCTGTCCCTGATGGATCTACGCCCATATATAGTTCTAATCAAGATTTATAAGTTTGAAGCCATGGTTGCAAGTTTAACCGTTACTTTTACAACGGATGTTATAAAGTAATCAAGACTATAGACTGAGGTACCGTAAAACACGATCACTGCATTCCGGTGAAACGTGAAATGGGTATTGCCACATACACAATTCTAGAATCAAATTGATAACACTTGATCTTGTTTTGCTTATTATGCAGCTTATATCCTAAATATTATCAGTGCTTTGTTGTGTTCAAAATAAATAAATATAAAATAATATACTCTCTACTACTTTAGAGGAGGGTACTGCATTGTTTCTCTAGATAGACTAAGATAGAATAATGAGAAGCAATCGGTCGACCAATTTAATTATAGTTGTACTAGTAATTAGTCGGTTTTGGTTTTGTAAGAAATACACTTCGAGCACTATTTTAGAAAAACAGTAAAATCGAATTATCTCAGACTTAGAAATACAGGTACCGTATAGCCGAGACTAGCTCTCAGCCACTCATTTATAAGTTATAAGCCAGGTGATTGCG
Organism: Aporrectodea caliginosa; assembly: GCA_020284085.1. NCBI lineage: Eukaryota > Metazoa > Annelida > Clitellata > Crassiclitellata > Lumbricidae > Aporrectodea > Aporrectodea caliginosa. The sequence continues at coordinate 946,430 of JACEVL010000385.1, read as the reverse complement.
ATTTTAGCCATGATAAGGATGCTTCTTCTTATCGTTTTACCAACTTAGTAATTTAAAATTTTTCTTCTATTTTTACAGAACACAGCACGGTCTGCACCACTACTAGGTCCACTAGTGATGATGACGATGAAGATTCTGTCACTGCCGCAGATAATACTTGTCCGAAAGTTTGCCGAAATAAAGATCAATTCAGTGCATGGACCAAGTCGAGGGATTGGTTATACTGTGAAAGTGGTGCGGTTCGTTGTTCCATTTGCATTAAAGCCAAGAAGATGGGTGGTGTAAAAACGTACGGGTTTCAGGGTCAACGTGAAGAAGGTGCCTTCATCACTGGCAAAGTAGATGCTAAATCAGCCAAAACATTGTTAAAAAAAATTGACAGGCATCGTGAGTCTAAGCTGCATATACATTCTGCTGATGTAGTACAATCTGCTGCAGCACATGCATTGCCGAAAGCCGTGGACAAGGCCCAGGCATTATTTGAGCTACAACACAAAGCAAACATTGAGAAAACGGAGATTGCATTTAGAACCGCATACGAGTGTGCGAAATCCAATTTGTCATTTGCAGAATATTCCCGCCTAATGACACTGCAGTCAGTTAATGGATTAAATACCGGTGATATGCTTGTGTCTAATCATTCATGCATAAATATTGTTGAGCACATTGCGAGCGAAATGCGGAGTGAGTTGATACATCATATTGTTGCAAATGATCTTCTATTTTCTGTCATGATAGACGAAAGTACATCTGTTGGAGATAAGCAGTCTATGATCATTTACATAAGAACCGAACTGGAAGGAGAGGTCCAGTCATTTTTTCTCGGTTTGGTACCAATCAGTTCAGGTACTGCGATAGATCTGCATATTTTGTTGATGAATTATTTGGAATCGGTTGGTTTAACTGATGCGATATGTTCAAAGCAGCTTGTAGGCTTTTGCAGTGACGGTGCGAGCACCATGATAGGCAATTATAGAGGTGTTGCTACGCTGTTGAAGGAAAAATTTCCACGTGTTCAGAGCTTCCATTGCATGGCACACCGTTTGGAATTAGCTATCAAAAATGCGGTCGATTCAGTGAATGGTGTGTCTCATTTCAAAATTTTCATAGACAGTTTGTACAAATTCTACAGTCTGTCACCCAAAAACCAGAGGGAACTCGCTTCAATAGCTGCAGACACCAATACTGTGTTGCTCAAAATTAACAAAATTTTTGAAGTGAGATGGGCCTTTTCATCGTTTCTTTCCATGAAAGCGCTACTACGCGATTACTGTGCATTACATGCTCATCTTTTGCGGTTGTCTGAAAATGGTGATAGATCGACTAAGGAAGCAAGCAAGTGCAAAGGTTTAGCCAACAAAATGTCTAGTTGGATCTTTGTCAGCCAATTGTGCATGCTAAAAGATTCACTGCGCACATTGAAGCAATTGTCATTGTTTTTTCAAAGTAATGATGCCAATCTTGTCAGTGCAACTATGAAGATTGCCCAAGCGAAAGCCTCGTTATTAGCCATGAAAGAATTCCCCGGTAAGAGTCTAAAAAACATGTGGGACATGTGTGATAGTACAGGATCTTTCAAGGGTGTTCTGCTTAAGCGGACCGATACTGACTTTGCAAATTTTACCAGTCTCAGAAGTCAATTCTACCAGTGTCTGTTAGACAATATAGCTGAACGATTCCCTTGCACAGAGACATTGAAGCTTGCAAATGTCTTGAATCCAACAAGCTGGCCAACAGATGACTTAGAAAAAACGCTGTATGGTTGCAGAGAGGTTGCTGCTCTCTGCAAGCAACTTTGTTTCAGTTCTATTGCGAGTGTTGAAATCCTATCAGATTTTGCTACTTTTAAAGATAATCTGAAAGTAGGAATGCATCTAAAACAATTGCTGACAAAACTGTCCATTTATCCTATCTCCAGTGCAGATTGCGAGCGTGGTTTTAGTTCCATGAATCTCCAGCACACAGACACAAGAAACCGACTAAAAACTGAAACTGTCAGTGCTCTATTGATGATAGCTGTTAATGGCCCTGCTGTGCAATTTTTCAAGTGTCACGAGTATGTCTTATCTTGGTTCAAAAAAGGCAGGCATGGTGCCAACGACAAACCAACAGGGAAGAAAAGGAATGTTGATGAGCTTAGACCAAGATATAAACTTTTTGCCATGATTAAAGACTAGTCACTACCACTTAGCTAGAGTTCATCCCAAATTAGGCTACATCATACATGACAATTTCATTTCAATAATTTTCGCATGATGACTAGTTCATCATAAATAATTTGCACTTCGTTATTGATGATTCTTGTTTCTGTTGTCATTTGAAATTATTTCTGTTTTTAGTCCTCAATAGGAACACAAATATCTTCTTATTTGAAGTTATTTCTTGTGAGTTGTTATAAGAACAGTATTTAGTTTATGCGTTACAGCTTGTGACTTGTGAAGTTCCGAGCACTTCGTTAATCCTAGGACCTTACTATTGTTTCATTATTTTGAGTGCTGACTGCTGAGTATTATTCTCACTTTGCGTTGTACTAAGTAACAAGTATTTTGGTGCCAACTTCCAAGTATGCTCGGCTTTCCAAGGGTACATATACTAAGTATGATCATTGATTTTGGTGCTAACTGCGAAGTATTGATCGTGTGCTGGACTGCCGGTAGAAGTTTCAAGTTTTTTGGTTACTACATTTTCTGATTTTTTTCGCTTTAAATTGTGACCTCAATATATCCTGCACCTGTGCATTTTACTGCATTTGTACAGCCAACTTTTATGTTGAAGTTAGACTTTTATGTTCTTATGTTGCACTATGCCACTATTATAAACTTCAAACCCTTTAACATAAATAACATGTTCACTGATCTTTAAAAAGGTGATATTATTCAATTCATTCAATTCACTTTCAATAGAAGATTTTGCTTTGGATTGCACCAAATCAATAGCTTACGACGCTCCCCCAGACCCCCTAGTCGGATATGCCGCGGCGTATTTTGGCCCCCCCAAAACAAGGAAATTAAGCCGACCCCCACACTTCTTTTTTGACAAATCACACACTGGCCGTGTCTGTGTTGGGAGTGAATCTGAATAGAAATCTTGATGGTGCACTATACATGTTGTGTAAGAATGAATAAACGAGTGAATGACCTGAATAATAAGTGAATTACGCTCTAGCAACTAAGGTAAAGAAGCCAAGTCAAACACGAACCCCTGACTGTGTTCCAAGAGGCTGCCAGCAGAGCTACTAGTTATCAAGCCACCTGTTGTGCTATTGCCTCCGTTGCCTCCACCTGCTCCTCCAGCAAGGAAGGCCACCTTCGCCTGCCGGTTTGACACAACGTCTGAGGATGATGAGGCCAAAGTGGACGAGAGATATTCGTTGGCTGATGGGAAGTCGATGTCTGGAAAAAAGGTAAAATGTTATTACCCTATTGGCTACTGACCCTAGCTGCATATTGACACCGAGTACATTAATCATCTAGCTGTATCACTATCAAGATATCACTTAATAACTATTTAGCCTAATTATCTAATAAGTTATTTAATTAATTAATTAATAATCAGTAACTTTGATCGAGTTTCAGCATCTTTGACCTTGTGATATCGTCAAGAAGAGAGTTACAGTATTCAAGGTGACTCACGACCAATGCATTTGTCAGCGATCCCACAAAACATGGGGATATACCGGTAATACCTAATTGTACATACATGACAACTTATAAATACCGTTTACAGTCAGTGGGAGATATAGTAGCTTCAAAAACAATACTCAAATTATGAGCAGCACCAGCCAACTCAGCAAATAAGTCAACCAGTTTCAAAGATTGAAGCCATCCAACTTTCTTAAGTTGCTGTGGAGTAACCAGAAGTAGAAATTCAGTTTATTATGGGTTAAGGAGTTTGTTGGTCGAAGGCAGTGGACAACAGCTGCACAGACAACTGACAAGACACTGTCAAATGAAATGTACATTTGGGTATCCTCAGCATAGAAATGATATCCCAGTGATTCATTTCTAGCAACGTGCCTCGTGGCATAGTGTATAATGTCAACAAAAGAGGACCAAGCACATAACCTTAACCATACATCAACAAAGCACTAGATGAAGTTCAATGTCAATTTAGCGACTGAGAGCACGAACCAGGCTAAGTAGCAAAACAATTCAATGCAAGACCAGAAACCCAAAACCAATGCTGGAGGTGAAGGAAAAGAAAAGAATGGTCCACAAAAGCAGCAGACACGTCAAGAAGAATACGTGCTCTACCGCAAGCTAATAATTGAATTTATAACAGTAGATCAGCCTAACTACCGAATGTCTCAATTACTTACCAGTAATGATAAAATGAGGTAACGCCTCATGATCTAATTACAAAATGACCTAATCAAGTAAGGATTTAATTACATAAAGACTTAACTACATAATGTCGGAATGCGCATAATACACTAGAACAGGTACAGGCAAGTGGTTTCTGACATGTTAGAACCATCAAGAATGAACCACCAATCTACAAACCTCCAGGAAAGAACCACTCTGAGCTCCCAATCAAAGTTTCAACAACTAGAGTCAAGCAACTGGTGGCGTGAATATCGTTCCTACAATGAAATATGACACAATCTTAACAATTACATATTCCAACACCCCTACAGCATAACCACTTTATATTCATTATTACAAAATTAAGTAAAACTTTCATAAGTAAATAATTAACTAAATTAATTAAATAACCCAACAGGCACAATACGTTTTAAAAACATCTAGTTATAGAAAAGAAGGGTTGAAATTAAAACTCCATTAAGCTTTACAGGTACTAGTGCCAGTTTTTAGTTACACATAGAATTATGATAATATAATATTATATAATCCTCCTATATTACAGTACAGAAAAGCTTCCAAGAATGGTTTCCCTAATGTAACCTGTTTGCGAGTTCAAAGGGTCATGTCCAATAAGTGATTAACATATAAATAACTGTAATAAACTCACCTATTTTCGTTGGGTGACCAGAGAAGATTTGGTCCAAAGACGATAGCGAGATTTGAGGCATTCATTTTGTTCAACTCTGAATGTTCAGTCACTTTCGCAAGAAACTTTATCAGGTATCTGAGCCAGAATAAAACACTAACGGTGTTTTCAAATGGTTTTTATATCAAACCAGAATTGATTAACGAATCATAATGATTAATTTGTAACCTGCAATAGAAATGAACTAATACATATATTAATCCTAATCAAGTTGAAGAGTTAATTTTTCCCATGGCTGAAATGATCTGGCAAAAAATGCAAGAAAATGTTTATTGTTTCAGTCATTTCTTGACAGAACATCAACACAATAATATCACAACAGCAATCAGTAAAAAAATTAAAATTTACAGTGATTGATTGAAGTGAAAATGTCTTCCAACAGGGTTAGAGGTTGGAGTTCAAATCCTGGCCAGGTCAGAAGTTTGGTTCGAGATTTCCGCTCTGCGTGCACCCAGTAGCAAGTAGACAACTCAGCTATAATGAGTACAATGAAGTATTCTGTCAGTTGGAAGACGAGATAGTGGGAAAGGACTTGCCACCCGACCTCATATGCTGAGACAAAGAAAATGAAGTCGCTAACACTTCATACCATGGCTGCCTTAAGGCTAGCTTACAGGACTGCTGTTCTTCTTCTCTAAGTCATTTATTAAATCCTAACTGACCTTTTCTTTCTGCATATTCCATGTTTTTCTTTTGAACTAATGCAAAAGCCTTGCCATTAGAATATCATGAAATATAAATCTATAAATCCTGCTCAGATACTGTTCTTACTGGAGATTGTTGTAGTTGTGCTTTGGAAGCTTGTCAACAACGACCCACAATGCATTGAGTCTCTGGTCGGCTGGTCTACAATTACAACACAAGATCTGATAATTGATTCATTCATTCACTTGTTGATTGCTTACAGTACTTGATTGACTGATTGATTGATATGCCTACAATCACACCATAAGATCAAAATCAGCAGATTAACCGACTTATTCATTCATTGGCTGATTCAATGTATGGATTGACTGTTTGTTTAACTGATTCATTCAATGGCTGATGAATTGATTGCTTGATTGATCAGATTGCTTGACTGATAAGCCTAAAATCAGAACAGTGCCAAAAGAAAGAGTCAAACAAATGACTGACTAACTAAACGAACGAATGGATGCTCACCGCTGACTTGCCAGTAGCCATTCATCATAAAGTTCAAATGTCATTATTGGTTGAGGCAACTCTCGCAGGTAATGCTTTAGGGCAGCTGCAAGACAAAAAGACATTTGTAGCAAACAGCAACCACATGAAAACTTAGATATAAGGTTAAGTAGAGTAAGGTATCACAAATTAGCTAAGGTATGACACCTACATATTTCCTTCTAAGGATAAAAAAATCACTTTCAATATTGATTACTACAGCATCAAATCGACAATCACATCACCAGTTACAGTGACCTAGTGAATGACTTACTGGTACATGGAAACCTAGTACCATAACAGAGACATAATTGCATAATGACCTAATTACATGATAGAGTGAGATAATGCACTAGAATTGGCCCAACAACAATTATATTATTATTAATATTTAAATTATATTAATTATTAATCAAACTCTTTCTTACCACAGAAACAGTGAATATCATTATCGTATTCATCTGCATCAACCATATTAGCATCAAATGCAGCCTACAATCACACAAAGAAACACCTATATGAATATCCATGTATTACAATATGAATATTTATGTTTACATAATAAATAAGCTTGTAAGCTTCTTCTGTTTCTCTGCACTGTTGTCCATTCAATTACTTTGGTCTCTTTGCAGTTTCCTTCTGATTTCTCTTGTGAGCCAATTAAATTGTTTCCGATCTGCAGTGTAAGTTGGTTGTTTTGCTGTTTTTGTTTCCTCCATGAGTTCTAACACTTTGTCTCAAATTCATGGTCTTTGGGCTTTTTCCAAGCCTAAAAGACTATTTTGTTGGACACTGTTTGAATTGCTTGTTCTGTGTTTGTCCACATACCTTCTTTGCGGTCTTGATAACTGATTTGTATATACGTCTCTGTCTTATCCTCATATTTCTGTCTGATGTCTTTGAGCTTCTTGGTATCATGCATGATGCACAAATGCTCTAAACAAAAATTTAATGACTAAATGAGTGAATGCACGGATTGCACACAGAGAAAACTGTGTCACCTTTAGTTTCTTCACTTTTGATGCACCAGGTGCAATTCGAAAAATTCCCTGAAATGAAAAACAAAAGAACAGTTTTAGCTAAATATCCCTCTTTTAGACACAAAGATGGTGGCTGCTTTGATCAATTTTACCTTTCACTCATCATCATCATCACCATCACTATTTTATACAGCCAACTTGTATGGCACTGTAAATCAGAAACTCAATACCAGGGCATTCTAGGCTTGTATGCTAGTTGGCATTGTTGTGTGTATATGTATTTATGTGAACTTCTTCATAAGGGCATTTACTAATTTATTAAATATGTCTAGGACTAAATGTTAAACCTAATGCCTATACTTGGTCATCTTCACCTTTTAAAGGCAATACACAAGCTTGAATTAACGAATATTCTGTTCTATATTTTAGGAGCCTCACAAAGGGTATTAAAGTGGCACAATGTTAAGTTACTGGATTAGATTAGATTAGCTGCTTGATCTGACTGCCACTTGTTTCATATTGCCACTGCTCACCTCGACATCAAGTCCCTTGCGCAAGATTGCCACAACGCAGTCTTCCATGACGGTGGCAATTTCACGCTTGGAATGACGAAGGTGATCCTCGAGGCTCAGGCCAAACACCGGTCGCGTTGCCAGCAGATCTAAAAGATAGCACAAAGTTCTGGAAAGGCTGACTTAAAGCTAAGAGCATGTTAACTAATCAAAGTCACAGATACAGCCAAATGGCAGTATTTGTCAATTCTCAGCATTTATGTAGCACCTTTCCAAGAATGTTCTGTGCATACTGTCAGTTCATTAATGTCATTCAGGTCTAGACATAAGAACTGTCAGTATCAACTTGTGTACCTTAATGCCTTGTGTATTAAAATCTGATCTCATGACTTCTGTAGCACTGTTGTCAAAATGTACAAGGCCTCTTTCGGTGGTCGCTTCAAGTGAACATATAGTAAAAGTCTACTAGTCAGGAAAATCAAACCAGGCTAAAACAGGTAAGCAAGTTGAAACAGACATGTATAAAGTTTAAACCGAAAGACTCTTGAACTAGTTATAACACTACCTTTGCGAGCCATACCAAGTACTGGTACCGATTGATATGATGCTGCGTTAGAAAGCATTACCCTCTAAAGCTGAATCAACCTTGTGCATATTACATCAGAATTTGGATTATAATAAAGTAGATTATAAATAAGGTTCTGGTGTAAACTCCTGAAAGCAACAGGCAAACTCAAGTATGAAAGGAAACGTTTCTAGGGTCTCACCAATTTCCTCTTTTAGAGTTGGTATTACACGATCCAATGCGTCAAGCGACTGTCTATGATACGTCGACTGTGCTTCCAGCAACTGAAAGTTATAAATTATAACTGAGTTCTGAACAAGACACGATAACAACATATCAACAGAAGAAATACTGGCAGCACCTAGAACAGAATCCTCTAGTCCGATTGGACTATGTCGAGTTTTAAGAAATACCTCTTAATCTGATCTTTTAACACTTTAACGATGAGCTGCATTGGTTTCGGAATTGCTTTTAGTACCCTGTACTCATTAAAGTGTTAACAATCTTGGAATAGAGAAAACCTTGAGACTGATATTTCCATGATTGTGGAACAGAAACACTTCAAACGTTTCATCATCACAGAACAGAAACATATCTTATGAGGATCTTTCTACAGCTCTGTATCTTCAGGACTGTAATTATGTAATGTCCTTCTGGACTCCTTTCAAGAATTTGAGCCAACAAATTGATATAGCACCACTATAGTAATATTTTAAAAGAAATCTTACCAGTAAAAGCATTCGACAGAGTTCATCCTCCCGAGCAAAGAATGTGTACATCTCTGTTGCAAAAACATCCTATGGAAACAAAATTCACCTTCATTTCAAGAAGAGTAATCATTCATTTCAGCACATTTCATCAAGTAACTTATACTAAACCTCTTCAACATATCAAATCAAGAAGCACTCTGAGCCAATCCGCAGTGAAATAGGGCTTACAAGCAAACAGGGAGTACTCTAATCCCTGTTTTAGATAGGGGTTAAAAAATAAGGATTAAACTAAAAATACAGGTTATGGTAAAAACAGGATTACAAAAAATTAAGGTTAGAGTAAAAATAGGGATTAAAACAAAATAACGATTAGAGTAAAAATACGAGTTAAAAATATACCACGGCTTTGTTATAACATGCTACATCATCATACAACTTCTGATATGATGAAATGCATCAGGAAAACTGATCCCATATTAGTTCAACTGGAGAAAATAACCTTTCTATTAGGACAACCTCATTATGAGGTAGGTTTTGCTATGGCTCCCAAAGCCAGTGCCATAAAATGGCTCTGGAATCCTAGTAACGGTGATTTTGAAGATCTTGAAGATGATGGCTTTGAAGGCAGCGCAAGTGGCAGTAAGCTCTTGTGAGAGGATGATGATGATGGTGGTGGTGAAAAGATGATGACAATGAGAGAGAGTTGCAATGATGAAAATTAAGCTCCTGATCATAGTTCGATGGTGCACCGGGGTAGTTATATAGTGCCTTTTATGTATGCTTGTATGTGTATAAGTACAAGGTAAGAATGAATGCATTTATATAGCACCTTTCAGATCATTCTCAACTTAAGATTTACCTTTTTCAAATTGTTTATCCTCCATAGGCTGCCCCTCTGTCTTATTGGACTCATCTGCTTGGATATTGACCTGATAATGGTGTGGCTTTGGGGCGCCATCAGTTGATGCCTTGTGCATTAGACACCAGCACAACAGAAGTTACTAATTACAATTACAACTGTGGCAGAACAATGGTACATTTTGTGAAGGCAGATTGTTAGGGAATGAATGGTGGCCATACCTTGCAGTGCTCTACCTTGGCCTCAGCTGTGTCCAGCTCCTCCCTGGCTGCATCCAGTCGAGCGGCAGAGGCCGCACTCTGCGTCTGCTTACCAAGAGCCTGATATCTGACAATCACCAGACATCAAATCATAAACAATAACATACACGACTTTCTATGTACTTTTTACATATCTATAACCCCACAACATAGATAAATGAAACTCTGAGGATCAAAAACAGTAAATATCTAGGTATGACATTCTAATTGTTATACTTACCTGGTACTACTAAGGAAACAAATAAATACCGGTAAGTAAAAAAGGACTCGAAGAGACCAATCAGATCACACTTTACATCATATCATATATATGCATTAGTTGACTGGCTGACTGAATGGTCTTGCTTAATTACCTTGACTTGGCCGAGTCCATGTCAAGGGTCATGTTTGCCAACTGTCTGCGTAACTTCAGTATAGCTGGAATATCCTTCTGAAAACACACAAAAATTGCTCAGATTTATGTTTTAGTCAGATCTTCCATGATACATCTTACACCAGCACAACAGAATGTAGGTATGCATATATATATCAAATACTTGATAAAGCGTCTTTTAACTACCTCACAAAAGCACTGCTTGAATAACCCTTAAAAAAGATCCGACATAATCCAATGACTTATTTGGTGCCATCATCACAAAGCACAAGGCATCGATTGATGGTTGCCTTATGTGAAACCTAAGTCAAGAATCATCATCCAATTTAAAATGATTATTAATAATTCGACAACTTCTACAGCACCACTGTAATTATGCTCAAGGCGTCTGTCGATGGTTGCTACTGTTCCGTTAGTTTGCATGCCAAATTCTCGGGCAAGTTTGGTCAAACGCCAAGAAGGAAATCCAAAAAGACACAGAAACAGCCCATCACGGAAATGAGTCCCAGAAAAGATCAATTTTTAGTTTAGATCTAAAGGTCAGCACAGTGCAATGAGTTTAGAACTGGAGACAATGTCAGTACTTTAGAGTTTTAGTGATGTCTCTTGCCAAGGTGTTTTAGAGCCTTTGAAGCTCCATTAAGTGGGCTTTAGAAACATCAATAACATGAACGTTACAACAATCAAAATGCCTAGAGACCATGGCAATTGCCCAGTGCACCAAGGCACAAAAAGGAATGTGGCACATAATTAATTATTCACTGGAGGATAGATTGGAATAAAATACAACACCTAAAAAAGAAGAAAGAATAAAACATCTGGAAGATAGCTTGGTAGCATAAAGATGATCTCTGAGACAATTTCGACTCAATAAAACAGTTAGTTCAACAAATGGAGAAGCAAGAGACACAGAACAGAGCCCTGATGGATGCCACAGGTACCCAGGTCAACATTGATTGTCTAATGAAGATTTCAAGATCGAGTGCACAGTAAGGTATGACTGAAAGCAGTTTAGAGTCTGACCTGATACTTGAAACCAGTGCTCAAGGCTACAAAGCAAGATAGAGTGGTCAACAGTGTCAAATGCGGCCGACAGCTGATAAACTTATAAACATGACAAGACCTCTGACATACTCCATAAGCTCTTAGATTTTCACACAAACTACAGCTTCTCACCTCCAGGAGGTTCTGCGCTGGTTGAATGACTTTTGCTTCAATCTCAAATCCATACTGGACCAATCCCCTTGCTTGAGTTAGCTGTGCCTCACCACAAAGACTAAACGCTTTTCTACAAAACAAGTACACATGATCAGATAAGATTAGCTAAGGTAAGGCAATGTAAAGTAATACAGAAAAAGGTAAGACAAGGCAAGGCAAAATGAGGTAAGGTAATGTAATGTATGATAAGATAAGCTACACTAAAGTAAAGGCAAGGATATGGCACAATAATTGAGGTAATTGCTCAAGTGGATGGACGAAATACATGAAACAACTGGAATGAATTTGGCAGAACTGAGAGATGCGACGGTGGACAGAAGGAAATGGAGAGGCTTGATCATGACGGTCGCTAGAGTTCAAGGAACTGACAGCACAAGGTAACAAGGTAAATTGCTCGTTGATCACATACCTAGAGCTTTCAATTTACAAGTTGCGACCTGTCAGCTTGATACTGAGAATAAACTAAATTGATCGAATTGATTGAAATGATCGTCAGAGTAATTTTACTTTATTACCCATTATGCATCTGACTTGTTATATAGCAGTTTCACAACATCCCAATGGCAAATATCTATGAACATTCTGGTTACATTGGTGTCAGCTGTAACCATGATTTGTTCCTGATACAAGGTCTTCCCGGCACTATAGAAGCTATGCAGCTTGTATGCATGTCACACAATTTTCAATGCTTCAGAAATGCTCCAGCTCACTGCTTTGGAATTGGAATACTTTTCAACAGGACCTCATTCAAGCTCTTACCCTTGGTCTCTTTAAGATACAAATGAAATGCTGCCTACTGTCCTCACAGATTTAATTGTCTGTATGGTTCATTACTGTTCACCTTGCACTCTTTAGATTCTTTGCATACAATTTGAAATGGATTTTTAAATGATCATGAAATTGTATGTTATACATATGATTTGATTGATTTTTGAAATGATCACAACCTTGTATCTTATGCTGTGTTGAACTGGCCCCCTGTAAACTGATTATGTGAGAGGGTAATACAGGCTGTAGCGGGACTTATTACCCTTTTGGAATGCCCTTTAGATGCCAGCACTTGAAATGCTATAGGTGTTACTGTCATAATTTGATGCGTTCGTTGTATGGTGAATTGGTGATTCAATAAACAGTTTCAATCAAATCAATTAAAATCAATCAGATGCTGTCTAAAGGTTTTAATCTACATATAGGACGCTTGCCCTTACACATGTATAGCAAGCCCAGTATGTTTTAAAAAATGTCTAAAAGCTCTGAAACAGCCTATGCTTTACCACCAGAAAAAGAAGCACAAACCCTTTCTACATACACTAGCATCTGCTAAAACCAAATCATGATCTAAGTTGAGGCAAATAAAAGTAATCACCCTAGAATTGTTTCAACGTTGAATGTAGCTGCTAGATCACTTAGGCAGTTGGTGAAGGCATATTCTGGTGACTTCCTCTAGACAGCCACACAAAATATCACACACACACACACATAACAAGGGAAAATGCATAACAAACATATGTAACAAACTTCACAACATGTAATATAAATTCATGACGATGATGAATGTAATTATAGCAATTCATATAGCATCATCATGATTGTAATTTTAATTACAGCAATTTATAGAGCATCATTGGTAGCAAGGATGCTTTACAAAACTGTTTTCTTTCAGTGCAAATACTAACGTTCAGAGTTACGTAACAAGTGCATTTTTAACTGTTTATTGAAAACAGAATGGGCTATGATGATGATCAGGGTGATGATCAAGATGATCATGATGATGACCAGGGTGGTCATGATGAAGATGATCATGTTAAATATGACAGCAAAGAATATCCCTGAGAAGAGTTCCCACCAGCCGTTTTTCTGCCTCTCCAGTGTGAGTAGCAAGACATGCCTGCAGTTTTTTTACAATCGACTGCCACGCATCACGAATCTGGTTGACTTGTCGTTCCAAAAGCTGCAATTCATCCGTCAGGACCTCAGATTTCTCTGACCTACCAAAAAACAGAAATTCCTGGATGAGAAAGAGAGAAATACATCCAAGTCATAATGGGTGCTTAATAGCACTAAAAATATTTGTGGATTAGTCTAATAATAATAATAATCATATACTGGGCTTTGTAGTGCTCAGTTAGCAAGCTGCCAGACAAAAATGTCTGGCAGCAGGCAACAATTAACCCACTTTAACAATGACATGGGCAGTTACGTCTATTCTAATACATGCATATTCCGTATATATGCTGTAACTGTAATTGTAATTGGTAATTTATATTGTGTGATGTCTAATGCAGAAGGCTTCAACCAATGGCACACCAAAACCAAGCAGTAATAAGGTCAATACCCAGAAGATCAGTCCATAATACAGAGAGGCAGCCTATGGTGAATAAGCAATTTGAAAGTTGAGAACAGTTTAGAACAGAATGACACAAGCGACAGCAGAGCAGACAGACGTAAAGACAGAGTTTCAAAAAAGGTAGGTCCAGCAATGTACAAATAAATCTTGCACCTGCGGTTATTACAAGCCTCAACCAGTAACATGTTTTGACAAGATCCAGTGTAATGCAATGTAACAGACGACTTTCAGTGCCACACAAATCCTGCAGATGGAAATAATGCACAATATAAGAAGCACCATGGTCCCCATAACAAATAATCCAGAGTTTTTTTAGCACGTAGACAGATACACCGAAAAGGCAAAACTGGCTCCATACTGCCCGTGCCTTTGTTAATTGTGACTTTTTGCGTATTTATAAATAAATTAACACTACGCAGGTAAGCACTGAATGGGGCGTGACACTGACACTGAATTATTGTATGGACAGAACACATCGGTATTTAATTAAATGTCATCGGCAGATTCACCTTCCGAGGTTTTGGTCCGCCAACTGCTTCATGCGCAGCAGCTGCTTCTTCCAATCTTTTTTCGACATTTTTTATGACGAAAATCGCAAAATATGTTGAAAGAAATTAAATACTTCCATCGACCGACGTCTTACAGTCATCCACGAAATATTTTTGATGCACCCTACAAAGTCAGTCCCCGCTGCCATCTGAAACGCTTACACGAATGGCGTCAGGTTTCAATTCTTACGTTACTGCGCGCATTGTATGTAGACCCAGCCTAAAGGTACACCAAAGATGTTAGAGCCGTAGGCTTTTGGTACACTACACGTTTTTGTATCTATCGCGACCCTAAAGGTCTCGATCCTACTCATTTTTCAATCAACTGATCGTGTGAGTTCCATCACCACGTACGTTATAACCAGAGCTCGTTGGTGTAACGTAAAGTAATGAGCAAAAGCAATTAAACTTTAACTTAGGCCTACAGCTAGCATTGTTAGCGATTTGTTACAGCGTCTAAATAAGTGTGATTAGAATTTTTTAATGAAACCTGCTTCATTCAAACTAGGTCGAATATGAGACTTATTTTCCGGTTGCTTAGATAGTTTTGTCACTTTAGTGGTTATCGTAGCCTACGTTAAGACTTATAGTGAGAGGTCTGGGTTTCAAACCCCGCCAGGGCAGACGTACATTTCTCTCGATATTTCTGCTCCCTGTGCTCCATAACTAACTTATAATTAGCTACAATGAGTAGCTGACACTATCGATGGAAGATGATACGGGCCAGGGAAAGGACTGGCCACCCACCTTCAAATGCCGAGGTTAAGAAAATGAAGTCGCTATTTAAATACTTAGAATCATACTAATTAATGCAGTGGCGGTGCTACGAGGCCGCCAGAAATTAACTATATCTCTGCCGAAAATGTATTTGGGGCATATATCTATATCTCTGCCGAAAATATATTTGGGGCTTAAATCCACCGGTTATTTAATTTTGTATGACTGCCCTGCATGGCTAGCATGCTCGCTATATGCTCTGGTTACAAAAAGTGTCTGGCGCCACCTCTATACCATGACAGCCTCTCAAGCTAGACCTTCTGCTTCTTCTTATGTGGAACTACATATTGCTGTTGTACGCTGTTGTGAAGGTGGTGGGATGATGATGACGACGTCGACGACGATGATGATGATAATGATGAAATCCAATACGTACGTGTTATCAGGGCCGGATTAACCACGGTGCTGATTGTGCTGCAGCACAGGGCCCCCCAATTGTAAAAGTAAAAAAATAATAATAAAGGATTAAGGAAAGAAACAGTGCAAATTGCAATGCATTATGCATAGCAATCATAGCTATGACTAAATATATAACCAAATAATGTCATAGTATATGAAGACGTCACTTTGATGTATCCCTCTCAAAGTGTAGTTCACATGAGCGAGATGCTGAAGGCGGACAGAGGTTTATTGCAGGCTACTTTCCCTGATGTGGGGATTGCACTGAGGATATACCTCACTATTCCAGTAACTAACTGTGAGGGTGAGAGATCATTCTCGACGCTTTCCAGAGTGAAGAATCATCTGCGCACAACAATTAATGACCCAGCAGCCCAGCCAGCATGCCCAAGTGCGCCCCACCTGGGCCCCATATGGGCAACTTCGTGGGGCCCATATGGGCAACCCAGATGGGCTCGATGTCCATTTGGCCACGGGCTCCACGTCCGCCCCAAATGGGCAGCCCATAAATGAGCCTACATGGGCTTAGTGTGGGCCCCACCTGGGCAGCCCATATGGGTTGCCAATATGGGCCCCACGTGGGCAGCCCAGATGGGCGCCACGTGGGCAGCCCAGATGGGCTCAATGTCAATTTGGCCACGGGCTCCATGTCAGCCCCAAGTGGGCAGCCCACGAATGAGCCTACATGGGCTTAGTGTGGGCCCAACGTGGGCAGCCCAAATGGGTTGCCAATATGGGCCCCATGTGGGCAGCCCAGATGGGCTCGATGTCAATTTGGCCACGGGCTCCATGTCAGCCCCAAGTGGGCAGCCCACGAATTAACCTACATGGGCTTAGTATGGGACCCACGTGGGCAGCCCAAATGGGTTGCCAATATGGGCCCCATGTGGGCAGCCCAGATGGGCTCGATGTCAATTTGGCCACGGGCTCCATGTCAGCCCCAAGTGGGCAGCCCACGAATTAACCTACATGGGCTTAGTATGGGACCCACGTGGGCAGCCCAAATGGGTTGCCAATATGGGCCCCATGTGGGCAGCCCAGATGGGCTCGATGTCAATTTGGCCACGGGCTCCATGTGAGCCCCAAGTGGGCAGCCCACAAATTAGCCTACATGGGCCTATTATGGGCCCCACCTGGGCAGCCCATATGGGTCGCCTATATGGGCCCCATGTGTTCAGCCCAAATGGGCACCACGTGGGCAGCCCAGATGGGCTCGATGTCAATATGGCCATGGGCTCCATGTCAGCCCCAAGTGAGAAGCCCACGAATTAGCCTACATGGGCTTATTATGGGCCCCTCCAGGGCAGCCCGTATGGGCTCTTAATATGGGTCCCACATGGGCCGCCCAAATGGTCTCGATGTCAATTTGGCCATGGGCTCCATGTCAGCCCCAAGTGGGCAGCCCATGAATGAGCCTATATAGGCTTATTGTTGACCCAAACTGGCCAGACCCTAAGGTTTACCTATGTGAGCTCAATATTGGTTGCACATGGGTAGCCTCAGCTGGGTTCTATGTTCAGTCCATCATTATATACAACTAATATACAAATGCTATTGATATATAATTAATCATTCAAACAAAGCATTTGGAAAGACTCAATTCTTGGTAATGACAAAAAGCCCATAGCTTTGAAAAGTTTCTTAAGCAGCTAATATGGAATTCGTACTTTAAATCACAAAGATTAGAAATGCATTGTCAATTCCAAGGTCAAGTTTAAAAAGTCAACTGAAGCATAGGATTTAAGCAACTCTTAGGTCAGTTTCTTTTCCTTTCTATTGCACATCTTAAACCAATCCTTCTGACAGAACCTAATTTAAATAATAGCATTTGTGCAATGAAAATTATATCAAAGACAAGATCAAAAGACATCCAGTGTCACTAGAGTGAAAATATGGGTCATATGATAAAATTAGCCTTCATCGCCATCAATGTCAACTGCAGCAGAAACACACTGCTTTCTGTTCTCAGTTTTTTGCATTTCCCCTGCCTGCCGCAGCGAATTTGTACACAAATCGAGCACTTGCTAACTTCCACCTGAGTGTACTGTAATGGTAGATTTCATGCTTCTTTTGACTGCACCTTGAAGAGAAAATATCATCATTACAGTTAATTAATTTACATGATTACAGATAATTAACAAAGGTGTATCAAATATTCCAAACAAAAGTACAAGTCATCCATAAATAATTAGTAGTAACTTGGAACTTGCATATTACTTGTAGTAGCTTTATGATACAATGGATTCAAAGATAAACTGCCAAAGGGTCGTCCGTGGTTCACCAATAAGGGAAAAATTCAAAAAATGGAAGGGGTTTGCACCCTATGCGGACATCCGCATCTAAATTCGGTATGAGCAGTTTTGTATAGCCTGTGCCATCAAATTCAGCAGCGAGTCTGTACTGCATTGGATCTAATTAGATTTTCTGTTGGATTCAGCACTATCAAAGAACCCCACCCTGTATCAGTTAGCCTTACAATATCAACAGGTTCCACAAATATACGTTTTCAAACCTGGAAAAGCGGAAGGATTGTATCCAATGTGCATAAGGGGAAGGAAGGGGTGCAAAGTAGGTAATTTCTATAGATGACCTCAAACTAAATTAAAATTTCAGTCAAAAGTTGCTATAAAAGCGCATCTGAAGCTGGCAAGTAGAACCAAACTACTGTAGAGGTCCAATATTATAATTAACCTGAAACCAATTATTGAACTGCGTCAAATGTATATAGCACACTTATAATAAAAACGACTAAATCAAAGCTTTCACAAACTTAAAAGAACTTCAAAATTGAGACATTTCCACACTATGCTACACACCAGTTATTGTTCAGCTATGTCACCTGACATAGAAATATTCATATGCACATTACAAAACAGTACCAAATAAAGATTTATATAACTATAATCATTGTTATAATGAAAAAACACATCATAAATTTTACATCTAAACTGTCATTAATTCTAAAGGGAGTTTGAACATAAACACGAGATCCATACAACTGATCATGCTGAACAGTTTGAACAGTTTCAATTTGCCAATTGATTGCTCTGCAGAGTAATACAGTAGTGTAGTAATTGTAGTGCAAGTTATTAGCCATGCAGAGTTGCAAACACCTTCTCAATGTTTCTACCAATGTGTAACCCTCAATACTGCCAAATCAGTCAACACATCTTAATAAGTCAATAAATATTTTCGTTGCAGTTAGCACTTTAAACTGAACCAAATCTCTTCTCGAGTGCGAGTGACCTTAGGACAACAACCAGTGGCGTTACTAGGGGTTTAGGGGAGTGCGGGCCGCACAGGGTGACACCTTCAGAGGGGTGACACCAAAGTGAAAAAAATGTATGTTTAAAAGGTTTTTGTGCAGAGTTTCAGCAGAAATTTATTAATTTTAAATTAACATATACATATTAAAAAAACATTTTAAAGGCCCAGCATACATGTAATTGCATCAATTTACCTAAGGCTTAAAGTCTGCTAATTTACTTTTATAACCTTCTAATGTGCACTGGCCAGTGACGCCATTATTACATAATTACAATAACGCTTCAAATCACGTTGTTCGTCACTTTCGTCTGGACATGCTACAAGCATGCAAGAAGAAAATAAGAGGGCAATGCTCGCATGCATTGATCACATTCATTCTGAAATCCAGATCAGATCAAGAGCCATGAAAGAAGTAGCAGCCATGTTTGAGGCTGTTCAAATGAGTAGTCTGATATGTGCCACTGAAGTAGAGTTAAAGGTTGCCATTCCAAAATTGACCACTTTCTATGACGAATTGTCTGACAGTGTACTTTTAGTAGAAATACCAAGGCTGAGAAGGCATCTCAAAGCAGCAGAGATTAATCTGGAAGAAGCTGAAGATTGGACAATATTATACGTGTTGACATTCAGTTTGGTTTAGCTTTAATTAATATATATTTGCAAATGAAAATAACTATTGCTGATTAATCGCATCTAATCAGGATTATGCCGAATAAACAGTTCAAATATCCGGTTACTATCCAGAATCTGAAAACAGCAAAAATGCCAATCGGCCATCATTCCCTAGTGCCCAGTAATAGGAATTAAGTTCTTTTCATAGATCAAAAAGTTTATTGGTCTCAATCCAATACCGTATCTTCTCAAAGGTAGTGCACAACAGCTGAACAGATGAGTGACAAGTTAAAAGGAAATGTAATGTTGGGTATCATTAGCATCTATAAAGTGATATTCCATTAAAGGATTATCCAGCAAAAATCCCAAGGGTGGGGTGTGGCACGGTGGCCAACTAGTTGGAGCTGTTGACCTGTAATGTGGACAGTACGGGTTCGATCCTCGTCTGGGGCAGTTACAGTGATCAATTCCTTTGCGCACAATTGCTCTGCAATATAATTGCATCTGCATCGCTGAGATGTTATTATTATAATTATTATTATTAAATAAATTTGTAACGCGCACAAGGCCACACCGAAATGTGAATCTGAGTAAGGACGTGATTAGAGCAGATTTGAAGCATGACGGAAAACACCCTTCAGCAAAAGACAGGTTGGCCAAGTGTGCAATGAGGTGGGAGAAAACATCAGAACAAGAGACAATAAGTGGTGTAGGTATGAAGTCCATTGGAGATGAGTTAGAGACCATGCTCTTGAGAAGATTAAAGACTTCAAAGTAGGTGACAGGTGGTAAGTCTGAATTGTGTTATGCACTTCTGAACACTGGGCCAACTTTGGAAGAAGGGCAATATAAAATGCAGTTGTATTGTATTATTGTATCGTGTTTAACCTAAACAAAAGAGGACCAAACACAAAATCCTGCTTATCACTGCATGTCAACAAAGAACTGGGTGAAATATTAAGAAAACAAGAATAATCTTTTTTATCCAACTGCATAACTGCACTTTAGTTTACATGAAATTAAGCTCTATAGTATAAAGCATTCTTGTTAAAACCTTAACAAAAAAGTTAAAAGTTGCCATTTAAATATACTGATTGAGTGAATGTACTAAGGTAACAGAACCAGTTGTGTGCAAGACAGAAACCTCAAATCAGTGCTGGAAACGATACAAAAGAACAGAATGGTTAACAGTATTAAAGTAGCAGACAAGTCACAAGAACAAGTGATGTCACTTTACCCTTATCCATACAGCATATGATGCAATTACGAAGAAGTGCTGAAATGAAACTTATGGCATGGAGGCCGAACTGGGGAGATCAGTGATTTAGAGGAGTTGCTTTCCAAAGTGGTGGTCCATGGACCGGTGCCGGTCCACAAGCCCTCAGTTGCCGGTCCACAAAGTGGACCGGCAAGAAACTGGTCAAATTGTCTTGGAATCAAAAATGGCTATTATAATTTTAAAAGTCATAACAGAAAACACTTATTAGGCTAGTAGTTGAAAGCAAGAGTCCTAGAATTGGCTAAAAATGCATTTAAATCAATTTTAATACATTTTGAGGTATTTAGAGAAAGAGAAATAATTAAAAAATTTGGCACCGGTCCTCCTGCAGTGGCAAAATTCCTGCCGGTCCGTGACACAGAAGCTCTGATTTAGAAGACAATTAAGTTTGCATACAATATCCAATTCATCCCTTCTAATATAAATTAAAAAGTTGAAATGAGTATGTAAAGTAAAAGGTCTACGAAGTCTAGAAAAGTTTTCTTCAGCAGAAGACGAGCTATGGCAGAAGCAAAACAAGATGGGAAGGATCCCTCCTTCGCGCAAAGAGAACTCGCTAATTGATGTAATTGTTGGACCCAGAACATCAAATCACTCTGTTAAAAGTGACGAAGGAATGGCGTTGATACAACTATTGTTATGTGAGAAAAAGATAAGTTTGCAAACCCCTCCAAGAGTCATTGGCTGAAAAATCCATAACAGGATGTGTAGAATTGGATGGTGGAATTTGTTCATTGCTGAGTTACTGCCAATTTTAAGACTTAGTGCAACTGTAATCAAATTTCAAATTTTATTAGAATCGATTCCATGAACAGTAAACACAATGTACACGTGTGAATACAGTCATTAACAGTTTACATTTCGTAAGCGCCATTAATAAGAAACAGAAATTGAAGAGGTCATAGTCTAACAGGTTAAGTAATAAAATCGATTCATGGGGAGAAGAAGCCCAATGGGCTTATCTAGTCTTCCCCACTATGATGGAACAAATTGATAGAGCTTGAAAGGAAACATGAATCAGTTCGATTAACTTAGGATGAGAAATAGGCATGGCAGTAGTAAAACCAACGTCAGTTAAGTAAGTGTTTTTTAATGGCCTGTTTGAAGGAGTTGAGTTACCTCTGATTACGGATGCCACGGTCAATGGAGTTCCATAGTTTAGGCCCAGTTATTCTAGCAGAAAATTGCCTTACAGATTGCAGAGCGAAGATTAAACCGAGATCTAGTGTTATAACCGTCGACAGAAGCATTAGTGGAGAATAACAATTAAATATACTGGGTAAGGTTTGGCTCTGATGTCGGTACATGAAGATAGCAAGTTGGAGTTTATGTAGGTCAAAGATAGGCCTTTAATAAGATTAAACTTTTAAACAGACTAGAGGACTTAGCCAAGTAGTGTACACCAGCTATGATTCTTACAACCCTCTTTTGGAGTAAGTGCATACGTTGGAGTGGAGTTTTATACCACCTGCCCATATTATAGCACCATAATTAAGCTAGGGTAAAATGAAAGTATTATATAAACCACCGAGAGTATTAGGGGGAAGATTAGTTTTAAGTCTTCTGATAACCCCGAAAAATCAAAAATATTATAAAGAGCCACTTTAAAATGTCCTGATCAAGTTATGTGTAACATGTAAAATTAGATTACACATTCATTACGCTCTAAACAAATAAAATTAAGAAGAATTGTAACATGCCTTTGTTGCTACTTCTCAAAGTTGGTGCTGAAGTCCAATATGTCGTCTGCCTTGGACAGTTCATCATGGGCCCATTTGAATCATAAGACACTAGAATACAAAATCTAAAACACAAAACAAAATGTTATAAAACATGCAATAACATCTCTGTAGCAATGGCTAAGAGGAGTCTAGGAAATAGCAATTTTATAGTAGCTGACCCTTTTATCAAACATTAATTATACTACATTGCCCTCGGTCTTTACCACCATTATTCATCTGCTCTCACATAGGTTACCGCAACTCACTTCTTGCAGGCCTCCCAAAGCTGCTCCTCACCCCTCTTCAGTCGGTTCTAAATGCTGCAGCCAGGCTCATCGCACGCCTTCCTAAGTTTGCTCATATCTCTACCAACATGTCTGAAGTACTAAACCGGCTCCCTATAACTTTACGCATGCGCTATAGATTGTCTTTTTGGTGTCCAAATCTCAGTTCTAAGCCTTGCCTATAAATATCTCTCTGACTTTGTTTGCAAACTTTATCTGCTACCTCGCTTCGTTCACTGCACTCTATGGACCAATCGGATCTTTTTGTCCCTCAGACCAGGAACGCTCTAGCCCAACGTCGTTCATTTGCTGTTGTGGGCCCTTCTGCTTAGAATGACTTTGCCCCTCCACTGCAGGCAAAACTATTGTCTGGGTTCTCCTCCTCATCTGCTCGTTCCCTGTAGAAGTTTCTCTTTCTCCAGGGCTTCTACACTGAGAGCGCCTCTGAATAGTCCATACTGTGAGAGGCGCTTTATAAATGCTCAGATACAATACATTTCACCATGCACCATTCAATTTCATGCAAATTAAATGTATACAGGTTTCACTGCATAATTAGATAATACAAAGCGCCGTGGGGCGCGGTGGTGTAGGGGTATGTTCGGTGCCTTGCAGCCGGAACGGTTGCGGGTTCGAATCCACCTCAAGCCGCCGTGTAGGGACCCTGGGCAAGTCCTTCACTCGCAATTGCTCATGCGCTTCGGCATGAAACTCCGATTCAGTGTACGCGCTGTAGTCGGGAGAGCCTCTGAGTAGAAATCTTGAAGGGGCGCTATAACAAGTGCTCATAGATACATACATACATACATACATACATACATAACCTCTGGACTGGTTTTTCCTCTTCTATTTCATCTTTGGATTGTCTCCCTATTCAGTAGGTACTCAAATTGGACATATTGTTTAGAAAGTACCATGTCCAAACACAGTTCTTAAAACAATCCTCATCCCCATACTTACCATTATTGAAACAATTGTATTTTTCTGGTTGTGCCAAAAACTAGACCTGTTCTCGGTAAAACAAGCCATATAGGATGCTGGACCTAAATTTTGGAATGCTCTTACTGCGTATAATATTTTCTGCTCAGTCTTTTGCATCTTTTCAAGGGTGTCTCAAACTGCTTTCAACCATAATAATATACCGTTTTCTGCTTGTTTATCACAAACCGGACAGATTTTCTATATAATCATTCATGAGCTTCAAGCTACTCTGAATGCCACTGCTTGGTTGACTGTCATGCACATTAAAGTAACTATAAAAGTAGAACTTATCACAACTGTGTTATTAGCAACTGCTAAGATCTTACACAAAAGACATGCCAACATTACACTCGTAGTGAGCAACAGCCAGAAATTACCAGGTAATGTGGTTTATGGTTCCACACCTCAATGACAAATAAAAGCTAGACTGTCTCCATTAAGTTGGGTAGATATTGATATTCAATAATAGATATTCAGTAAGAAAAGCTGCAAAATAAAAATAACAGTATTCTCAGAGTGTCATACTTTGCATGAAAGTTTTTTCTCACAGAATACCAATCACCACCAGTTATTCACTAATAGTCACAAGGGTGTCTCAAACTGCTTTCAGCCATAAGATAAATTGGTACCCAAAACACCCAAAGCTGAAGAAACTCTAAATTCACGCATTTTCTCTTGTCATGTAATTGTAATTAATAACTTCTATTCCACCGGTGTCCAATGCACAAGGCATCAACCGATGGCACACCAAAACCAAGCCGCAATCAGGTTTATTTATCCAGAAGATCAGTCGGTAAGACAGAGAGGCAGCCTATATGGTGGATAAGCAATCTGAAAGAGGTGTGTTTTCAGTTGAGAATTAAATGAAGCAAGCAACTGAGTAGAACGGACAGAGTTCCAAAAAGTTGGTCCAGCAACCGAAAAAGCTCATTCACCAGAACAGTTTTCAGTTTAGGTATGGGCAGACTTAACTAATCAGATGACCTTGTTGAATAATGACATGTCTAGGAATAATGATCTGATTTTAATTATAGTGGCTGGCCCAGGGGCATAGCCAATTAACAACTAGAAATTGAATGCACCTCAAAACATACAAAACTGTTGTTCAGACTTCTTGCTC
The DNA here is from genome assembly GCA_020284085.1 of Aporrectodea caliginosa. Classification (NCBI taxonomy): domain Eukaryota; kingdom Metazoa; phylum Annelida; class Clitellata; order Crassiclitellata; family Lumbricidae; genus Aporrectodea; species Aporrectodea caliginosa. Next base: position 921,429 of record JACEVL010000385.1, on the reverse strand, counting down.
TGAAGACGTCATACAATCAATCCTCACATTGACTTTCACTACAGGATAAACTTTCTGCGGCGGAAGATTCCGCCGCAATAGCAAAACTTCCACAGTGGAATGTCTGCACAAGCGCAAACCTTCGACCCTGGGTCTGCCTAGTCAATGGCATTCTATTAGTTTCATGCACCGCATGGCGTCCGATCCCGGTCAGGCATCGTGAGAGTCGGTTAGGCGTCGTTAGGGTCGGTTAGGGTCAGGGTTAGTGTCGTCATTAGAAAACATGGGAAGAAATGGTACATTCCGCGTAACATGCCAAAATATACCGTATAAGAACGGTTGAGAATCTCCGTGTTGCGGCCTCCTACAGTTGCGGTCCATGAAACTAATAGAATGCTCAACCTTCCACCGCATTAGTAATTTCTATATGCGTTGCGTGGCGGAATCTTCGGCAAGCTTATAGAATTGGGGGCTGAATTATGTAGTGCGCACATTTACTGGCATCGTGATATGGAAGACGGTTGCTAAGGAGAATGGTTGCTAAGTAGAGCGGTTGCTCAGAAGGATGGTTGCTAAGGAAACTAGTTGCCGGAGTGTCATTGCTAAAAGATACCTGTTGCTAGGGAAGACAGATGTAATGGAGAATAGTTGCTAAGGACAGCAGTTGCTAAGAAGAATTGGAAGTAAATGGTTGCTAAGGAGGATGGTCGTTTGGTAGGGTTGTTGCTAAGGAGACTAGTTTCTAATGAAGGCAGTTGCTAAGCAGGACGGTTTCTAAGGATAACTGTTGTTAAGGAAGGCGGTTGCTAAAGGGGCCGAGTCTGACTTTGAAACTGGTTGCTAATGAGGCTGACATAGAGGCTGCTAGCTACAAAGGTTGGTTGCTAAGGCTGATTGCCAAGAAGGTAGAATGCTACGAAGGTTGTTAAGTAGGCTGATTGCTAAGAAGGCTGAGACTGACCTTGAGGGTGGTTGCTAAGGACGCTTTAATGGACCTATAATGGCACGTACGATAATAGGTATTTCTGATTTTAAAAAATGTTGTAAGTCGTGGCAAAAAGTGACTCGGTCTTGTTACCGGAAAAACATTATTTTGTTTTGGCCTGATGCAGCTGGTAACAGCAGTCATGCAGTGCCGACGAAAGGCCAGTTCTTCATCCAGCATGAAACAGAGGTCTCGAACCATAGTCGAGAAGGTGGAATTAGGGAACTCAGTGGCAAGAACACCCATGCCAAGTGTAAGCCTATTTAAGTACGTAAAAGTATAATAAGCTTAAATACAAATTAGAAACTTGTGATTCAAGGGCAGGACATGGTATTTACTAAAGATGATAAATAAGGTGGAGCAGAACCTGACATTACTTTGAACATCAAGAGTCAGATTTTGAAGGATATCCGAGCCTGGATGAGTAACCAGTGTAGTTGTCATAGAGAGAGGGTAATGTGATCTCTTGGGCCAAGATTTTTAACTAGACGCACTGTAGTGTGAATAACATCTATCAGTGGACACTGCACATGTGCTGAAGGTTGCACAATTGATCAAAGTCTGGGCAAGCTTATAGAATCGGGGACTCAAATATATAATGCGTAAGTTACACCAACAATTCACCTTATAGGCCTACACGGCATATTTAGGCATGTTGCCATTGGCCGAAACAAAACTGGCGCGCTCCTCACTGATTGGCCGATTTAAATGGGATATGACAATTTCGTTATTAGAAAACATGGACGACACATAAGACGACACTACCCTAACGATGACCCTAACCGACCCTCATGACGCGTAACAACGACGCATCAGCTGAGCCTAACCGACGTATAGGTTATAGAACTTTACGTCGTGAGGGTCGGTTAGGGTCAGGGTTAGGGTTAGTGTCGTCATTAGAAGATAGAACTTTCTGTCGTGAGGGTCGGTTAGGGTCAGGGTTAAGGTTAGTGTCGTCATTAGAAGATAAAGGCTACGACATAATGCGTTTTATGAAACAGCTACATCTACATATATATAGTCCGCATTCATTTTATGTCATAGCCTGCGTTTTATTTAAGGTCAACCAATCTCGCAGCGGGCCCGTTTTGTTGCGGCCAATCGCAACATGCCTAAATATGCTGCGTGCGGCCAATGCGAACATGCCTAAATATGCTGCGTATAAGACGAATCGTTGCGGTATATCGGAAAAGTTGAGTCCCCGATTCTATAAGCTTGCCAAAGTCTGCCTCACACTGACTCTCGCAAATGGATAAGTCTTCCGCGGCGGAAGATTCCGCCGCACTAGACATACTTCCTCGGCGGAAATTCTTGCGCAAACCTTCGATCGTGCATGCGCATTCCAAATCGCATGTGCACTACTCGAAATATGCTTGAAATGACTGCATCATGCTGAGGACAAACCTTGCATAGTCAACAATTCGTTACTTCATATGAAATGACGTCGCGACGCTCGTTTAGGGTCAGGTTGTCATTAGAAAACATGATAAACCAGCTTCCGCCGTATTAGTAATTTCTGCAAGGGTTGCGAGACGGAATCTTCCGCTGGAGAAGCACCACGCTTAGCAAAACACGGTCAAAATGCAATCGCCGGTCACCATAAAAACAGAGGTGATGTTATCACAGTATAAATAATTATAAGTAATTATTTATACTGGCTTGGTACATGGCAACAGCTCGCTGAGATGGACCTGGGTGTTCTTGCCACGTGAAACATAAAAACAAACAGAAAATTTTTCGTCACCTATGCAGAGCGTTTCAACATCAAAAAGGCTACTTACCTATAGCATTGTGTACCATTATTTGGAGAGTCCAGTGTTATTTTTCTACGGTTACTTGAGATGAATATAGATTAATTTTCGCACGTGGGTGAGTCCAACGAGTCTGAACCGCCATCATTCCACTGGAAACGCAAACAGCGCGACTAAACAAGTAAGGGAGTAAGTTGCACAGGACGATTCCATTGATAAATTATGGTGCATGGCTTAGACATAATCGCACGTTTATCATTAAAATTTGTAATTCTATACACAAATATTCATCACAGCGTTTAAGAAATTAGAAGTCAAAGAAGCCTGATTATTTTCAATGAAGTCATAATAGAGGCTATCAGAGTCTGGGCGACAGTGTTCTTCAAAGTCACAACAGACAGGGTTAAGCTTCAAGCAAACTAACTTGATCGTAGCATTTCTAATTATAACTATGCTACTTAGTTGCGCATCGTTGAGAAATATATTTATCAAACTTTTACGTATTATCTGATGAACTAATGCCCAACACTTAGTTGACCACGCCGAGGCCCTATGGACTTGATGGCAGAGGACGTTTTACAGACACTCAAATGTCCGACTTTTGAATGGGCGACACGTATGCTCACGGGCTTCGGCTGCCCACGTCGAACCCACTTGGGCAAAATATTTGGTGCCCATAAACTTAAAGCGACATTTGCGATATCTAACTTCTGGTAACCACATTAAACCTCTTGGACTTGATATCAGACGACCTTTTGCAGATAATCGGATGTCGCATATGACGGTTAATGGGCTTCTCACATCAGACGCAAATGGGCTCGATGTGGGCAGCCCAAGCCCACGAGCCCACTAACCACCCATCCAAATAACGGACGTCGCAAATGTCTGGTAATCGGCTTCTGTCATCAGACCGATTTTGTTCAATGTGGGCAGCCCAACATCACGAGCCCACTTATTGCCCATCCAAATATCGGACGTCGCAAATGTCTGGTAATGGGCTTCTGTCATCAGAGCGATATGGGCCCAATGCTGGCAGCCCAACATCACGAGCCCACTTATCGCCCATTAAAAAGTCGGATGTCGCAAATGTTGGTTAATGTACTTCAGACATCAGGCCTAAGTGGGCTCGGGGTGGGCAGCCCAAGCCCACGAGCCCACTTATCGCCCATTCAAAAGTCGGATGTCGCAAATGTTGGCTAATAGGCTGCAGTCATCAGGCCCAAGTGGGCTTGATGTGGGCAGCCCAAGCCCACGAGCCCACTTATCGCCCATTCAAAAGTCGGATGTCGCAAATGTTGGCTAATGGGCTTCAGTCAGCAGGCCCAAGTGGGCTCGATGTGGGCAGCCCAAACCCACGAGCCCACTTATCGCCCATTCAAAAGTCGGATGTCGCAAATGTTGGCTAATAGGCTGCAGTCAGCAGGCCCAAGTGGGCTCGATGTGGGCAGCCCAAACCCACGAGCCCACTTATCGCCCATTCAAAAGTCGGATGTCGCAAATGTTGGCTAATGGGCTTCAGTCAGCAGGCCCAAGTGGGCTCGGGGTGGGCAGCCCAAACCCACGAGCCCACTTATCGCCCATTCAAAAGTCGGTTGTCGCAAATGTTGGCTAATGGGCTGCAATCATCAGGCCCAAGTGGGCTCGGGGTGTGCAGCCCAAGCCCACGAGCCCACTTATCGCCCATTCAAAAGTCGGATGTCGCAAATGTTGGTTATTGGGCTGTAGTCATCAGGCCCAAGTGGGCTTGATGTGGGCAGCCCAAGCCCACAAGCCCACTTATCGCCCATTCAAAAGTCGGATGTCGCAAATGTTGGCTAATGGGCTGCAGTCAGCAGGCCCAAGTGGGCTCGATGTGGGCAGCCCAAACCCACGAGCCCACTTATCGCCCATTCAAAAGTCGGATGTCGCAAATGTTGGCTATTGGGCTGTAGTCATCAGGCCCAAGTGGGCTTGATGTGGGCAGCCCAAGCCCACAAGCCCACTTATCGCCCATTCAAAAGTCGGATGTCGCAAATGTTGGCTAATGGGCTGCAGTCAGCAGGCCCAAGTGGGCTCGGGGTGGGCAGCCCAAACCCACGAGCCCACTTATCGCCCATTCAAAAGTCGGATGTCGCAAATGTTGGCTAATGGGCTGCAGTCAGCAGGCCCAAGTGGGCTCGGGGTGGGCAGCCCAAGCCCACGAGCCCACTTATCGCCCATTCAAAAGTCGGATGTCGCAAATGTTGGCTAATGGGCTGCAGTCAGCAGGCCCAAGTGGGCTAGAGGTGGGCAGCCCAAGCCCACGAGCCCACTTATCGCCCATTCAAAAGTCGGATGTCGCAAATGTTGGCTAATGGGCTGCAGTCAGCAGTCCCAAGTGGGCTCGGTGTGGGCAGCCCAAACCCACGAGCCCACTTATCGCCTATACAAAAGTCTGATGTCGCAAATGTTGGCTAAATTTCGTACCCCTAAAATTATAAGGTTCTATGTCCACTTTTTTTTAAATCAGCCTAACGCTATATCCGTTAGCGGGATGACAAGGGCTATGTCCTGCATAGTCTAGCTTAACTGGAGACGCTTTCTTTAGCTCTATCTTCAGTGCTACAAAGACCTATGTCTACAAATTTGGACATGTCTCAAAGCTATACAGGAACAAGTTCAGTCATCCAATAGAATCATTAATTTTGTATCACGTGAATTGTTGATATAACCGTGATCGAGTGAGGTTTGAAAAAAGAATTATACGGTGCTATGTCCATAGCCAATACCAGTGAGATATCTTAACACGTGACTGGACTTGGAACCTACAGCACTCACTTTGTCTGCAATCAATAATGTTATACAGGTTTCCTATGTCCAAAAAATAGTCACCCCTGCCATAATTATAGTCAAATTACTCATAATCGGTTTACATTATGATCGAACTACACATATAATCATACTAAGGGAAAACTTTGTTTTCCAAAAAGTTTAATTTAATTACCATCAATGAAAGAGAGCAAAAAAATTTCGTCAGCAAATGCTGCAAATCTTAAAAATGAGCCCACTTATTCAGCCCATTCAAAAGTCGGTTGCTTTTCTCCGTTTCGCAAAAAGTGGACATAGAACTATAAAGTTCTAGGGGTACGTAATGGGCTGCAGTCAGCAGGCCCAAGTGGGCTCGATGTGGGCAGCCCAAACCCACGAGCCCACTTATCGCCCATTCAAAAGTCGGATGTCGCAAATGTTGGCTAATGGGCTGCAATCATCAGGCCCAAGTGGGCTTGATGTGGGCAGCCCAAGCCCACGAGCCCACTTATCGCCCATTCAAAAGTCGGTTGTCGCAAATGTTGGCTAATGGGCTGCATATCATCAGGCCCAAGTGGGCTCGGGGTGGGCAGCCCAAGCCCACGAGCCCACTTATCGCCCATTCAAAAGTCGGTTGTCGCAAATGTTGGCTAATGGGCTGCAGTCATCAGGCCCAAGTGGGCTTGATGTGGGCAGCCCAAGCCCACGAGCCCACTTATCGCCCATTCAAAAGTCGGTTGTCGCAAATGTTGGCTAATGGGCTGCAGTCATCAGGCCCAAGTGGGCTTGATGTGGGCAGCCCAAGCCCACGAGCCCACTTATCGCCCATTCAAAAGTCGGATGTCGCAAATGTTGGCTAATGGGCTGCAATCATCAGGCCCAAGTGGGCTTGATGTGGGCAGCCCAAGCCCACGAGCCCACTTATCGCCCATTCAAAAGTCGGATGTCGCAAATGTTGGCTAATGGGCTGCAATCATCAGGCCCAAGTGGGCTCGGGGTGGGCAGCCCAAGCCCACGAGCCCACTTATCGCCCATTCAAAAGTCGGTTGTCGCAAATGTTGGCTAATGGGCTGCAATCATCAGGCCCAAGTGGGCTCGGGGTGGGCAGCCCAAGCCCACGAGCCCACTTATCGCCCATTCAAAAGTCGGTTGTCGCAAATGTTGGCTAATGGGCTGCAGTCATCAGGCCCAAGTGGGCTTGATGTGGGCAGCCCAAGCCCACGAGCCCACTTATCGCCCATTCAAAAGTCGGTTGTCGCAAATGTTGGCTAATGGGCTGCAATCATCAGGCCCAAGTGGGCTCGGGGTGGGCAGCCCAAGCCCACGAGCCCACTTATCGCCCATTCAAAAGTCGGATGTCGCAAATGTTGGCTAATGGGCTGCAGTCAGCAGGCCCAAGTGGGCTCGATGTGGGCAGCCCAAACCCACGAGCCCACTTATCGCCCATTCAAAAGTCGGATGTCGCAAATGTTGGCTAATGGGCTGCAGTCAGCAGGCCCAAGTGGGCTCGATGTGGGCAGCCCAAGCCCACGAGCCCACTTATCGCCCATTCAAAAGTCGGATGTCGCAAATGTTGGCTAATGGGCTGCAGTCAGCAGGCCCAAGTGGGCTAGGGGTGGGCAGCCCAAGCCCACGAGCCCACTTATCGCCCATTCAAAAGTCGAATGTCGCAAATGTTGGCTAATGGGCTGCAGTCAGCAGGCCCAAGTGGGCTTGATGTGGGCAGCCCAAGCCCACGAGCCCACTTATCGCCCATTCAAAAGTCGGTTGTCGCAAATGTTGGCTAATGGGCTGCAATCATCAGGCCCAAGTGGGCTCGGGGTGGGCAGCCCAAGCCCACGAGCCCACTTATCGCCCATTCAAAATTCGGATGTCGCAAATGTTGGCTAATGGGCTGCAATCATCAGGCCCAAGTGGGCTCGGGGTGGGCAGCCCAAGCCCACGAGCCCACTTATCGCCCATTCAAAAGTCGGATGTCGCAAATGTTGGCTAATGGGCTGCAGTCATCAGGCCCAAGTGGGCTCGATGTGGGCAGCCCAAGCCCACCAGCCCACTTATCGCCTACCTTAAAGTCGGACATTGGAAATGTCGGTTAATGGGCTTCTGACCTCAATCCTAGATGGGTTCGATGTGGGCAGCCCAAGCCCATGAGCCCACTTGTCTCTAATATACAATTTCGATCTGATAATGGGCTCCTCACCTCGTTCCCAGATGGGGCTGATATGGGCTAGCCCAAGCCCACAAGCCCATATAATTTTTATATGGGCTCGATATGCAGAGGTCCTGAGGATTGCATGCTTTTGACCGATGGAAGGTGTTCTATGGCGTTGGATTGGTGGCGAGCCCTCTCATTGCGGCCGACATCGGGTGTACTTTCTTAGCGTTGGTGGTCATCTGCATTAAACGATGGTTTCTGTGGGCTTTGCGTGTGACACATGGGGTTCTCTCCTTGTATCCTCTTGGATATATTATGCATAGCTATCTGAAACAGCCTGGGTTGCAACCGTTGCATGATCAATCCCATACCTTCGGTTGCTTTGTCCTTCGTGTCACGGACATTCAGGCTCTCCAAGGATTTCCGCTCTTTTGTCGTTACCCTGCGCCCTGCCAACATGCCCATACGGATCCATATGGGATACGTATTTCCTCAAGGAAACCCTTATTTAAAAATGTTAATGGACATGGTTTGTGAGTTAAACACGTTAGTTTCGGACTCTTGCATCGAGCAAGGAATATTCCTCAACAAAACCCGTGCTTTTCTTATGCCTTATATCATTCACTGTGTCAAGAAGCAGATTTTAAGGACAGCTAAGATAATCGCAAGTTCAAACAAGATGTAAAAAGGCTTTTCTGTCTATAATAGGCCTTCTCGATTACTTATTCACCGGTTGTGGTGCGCAATCGGTTGATGCCTTGTGCATTGGACACCGGCGCAATAGAAGTTACTAATTACAACAACAATTATAGTATCGTCCCAGCCATCAAGTAGCCTATCTGAGCAGGTCAAAAACACATTGTAGTCACAGACATCCATTTAAACAGTTTTCCTTTTTATAATTATTAATTATCAACAATTACAATAACAAATAAATACAACAAAATGATCAATAAATATATGAACATAAAACGAATTAATTCAAGGTTTGACATTCATTAGGCATGTCTCGTCCTTTGTCAATTATCGTTCATCGCAGTTCTTGACTAGTTGAATGCGATTGTCGAGATTTGTCCTTTACATAGTTCTATCCGTTCTGTCCAGATCCAGTTCTTGTTCTCAGTTTAAGGACAGCTGTGCCAAGCGTCATTTCCCGAGGGTCTGGGTCCAGCCATGTTTAGTTTCTTATCATCGGTGAGTATAGACACAGCGGAAACTAGTGCTATGCACAGCATTGCACACATTTCACGCTATTCTGATGGTCACTTGTGACGTCGGCCAATATTACTTTGCGTCTTTGATCAACTTTGCTCCAGTCTCCTACATCGCATAGGGCTGTATAAGCAGCAGTCGCCTCTTTCTGGAAGGCTCTATAATTATACAATACAAGAAAATAAATTATTTGTTAAGCAATTGTGTAATTGTCGTAAACTTTCGAAGCTGACAATAGGAATCTGGCTTCGAACATTTGGCTCACCCAATTTTTAGACTAGCGTAAACTCAAAGACACACAGTCCTTGATCTTCTTACGTGTATGAATCAACAGTTCAATAGCAACAGTAGGCTACTTGAAAGTTCGACATAAACCCTCTGCATGTACGAATCAATCAACGACAACTCGATTGAAACTTTCTCCTTAGCGCACGATAGAATTTATTTTTTTAGCGCGCTTGTATATCCATGCACATGTGTCTATCCTTATCAAGAAAGCACCCCAGATAAAGTTAACTGGTTTAAACCGGTCCGTGACTCATTGCTATTGCACAATTAAGAGCGGGTTTTCCGAACTTAAAAAATCCGTTGGCTCATCAAGCACAGGCTTGACGTCTTTCCCGTTTGCCTTAATCTATAGACCACCCAGTTTTACCACACCCAGTTTATGCCTTACGGCGCTTATGCTGATATATGTATCTTGCAACTGAGAAATCGACATAATCAACAGTGCATTGTCGGTGAAATTTAAGACGCGAACTTATGATCATCTAAATGTTGCTTAATATTTGATAGTGACAATTTGTCAAGCAGCCAAGCAGAGAGACAGAGAAATCTTTCGCAGTTCTAAATGTAGTCATGTTCTATATTAATGGATATGTATGTATGTATGAGCACTCAATTGTTATAGCGCCCCTTCAAGATTTCTACTCAGAGGCGATCCAGACTACAGCGCGGACACTGAATCGGAGTTTCACGCCGAAGCGCATGAGCAATTGCGAGTGAAGGACTTGCCCAGGGTCCTTACGCGGCGGCTTGAGGTGGATTCGAACCCACAACCCTACGGCTGCAAGGCACCGAACATACCCCTACACCACCGCGCCCCACATGTATAACTTGGATAAGGCTGGATGGTAGGCCTAACATTAATGCAATGTAATATTACTTTTTATAGCGCCACTTCTAAAATATTTCCGACAGCTATCTACATCCAATCAGAAGTCGCCGTGTAACCAGATGGTATCTGTATTTGACGGACTAAAGACAAGACCGGCTCAAACGTTCAAGTCTTGAATTCCTAGATGACCTATTCTGCAGCGACTGGCCAGCCAGCGACAGGGAAACTACTGACAAGGGAGTCGCCCTGTTTGGCACAGCCTTGAGAGTTCAGCCTCTGATACACCCAATGAGACACAATCAGAAAAGTAAATGCACATTGGGTTATGCAGGCTTAGGCATTTATTTAGAAATGTCCTCGTGCCCATCACCGTTACTCAGATCTGCATAAGGGGACTGCAATATATAATACACATTTGTTGACAGGGTTGCTTTGGCTAAATGTGTTTTGAAGACCGTTCGAGCAGATGCTCGAGAAATCTCTGCTCCAAGATAAACAAGACGAGCCTTCGAGATCACCCACCAAGAAGTACCATCTCTCCATGGTTTTCTAATTAGTTCATATGTGGGTAGGCCTAATTGGAATTAGGACGTTGCTTTATTCCTTCACTCTTCATTCCTCTAATTAATTTCATGATTCCAGACTATTACTCTACTCTGTAAACTGAAAACAAACAAACCAACCTTTTGCGGAGACAACAAAAGCGTCGCCACCAGGATCTTTTGTTTTACATCTCTTTCCAGTAAAGGGAGCAGGACAACTGCAGTTAAAAACAACAGTAATGCTCAGCATACTATCACAATAACACACCATGCAAATCTAATCTAATCTTGAACAGACTATGTATATCTGGGCTGGAAAGAAGGATCATAAGCATACTTGATCACCGACCAAAGTTCTTAGCAAGGACAGTTTTTGCGCTTGCGGGGCTTGCAGAACTTCAAAAATGTGCAGAGACGTGAAGACTGCTATAAGTTGGTAACACTTCAGAATTTTTTTATAAACCAGCAACAATCTCATCAATGGCAATCGTAGATTGAAGTTGACACCATGATCGTACATAATGTATTAGGGTAAGAACACAAATGCGAATAAGCTCGTTCCGCCACTTAGCTTATTGGACTTAATTTTGTAAAAAGCATACGAATACAAACTGTGCATAAAAGCAATTGAAATGTTAGAAGTTGAAACAAAAACTGAAAACTATTGTTGGGAAAATGAAAACGAAAATGATCTAATTCAAAAGTGGGGAATAGCGTGTTTCCCGACTTTGACAGCGCAAAGACATGCCCCACCTTTCCCCCGAATTCCGTGATATCCGCTTTTAGTTAAAGGGTGTACGTACAGGCAGTACTCTCGTCTGAGCGCTGGTATGTAGTAGCATGTTCCTCCGTTTAAACAGTATCCGTCCGACTTACAAGGCTCCTCCGTAGTTGTGACGGGAGCCGTTACCGTAGTTGTGACGGGAGCCGCTACAATCACAGCCAAACAGACAATTCATTGCTCTGTCTAATTAACTACATCTAATTAGCTCTATCTAATTAGCTCCATCTAATTAGGCTAACTCCACTACTAGCGCTTTCAGGTGGTGCCAGGCCTATTGACTGGCATCACCCAAAAGAACATGTCTATTGAGGAGGACGTCGCTAATTTTATTCGTTATGGTACAGCAGCATAGCCAGCAACAAGTTACGGAAGCCCATAGGGGACATATTATTACGACTTTAAACAATGCGCACCACGACCACCGCTAGCACCCATAGCTATACTCTGAAGTCTCAACACAATGAGAACCAGGACTCCAAACATGATGTCAACTGTCAAGTTAGGATGAGACTCCGTTGGATGGACTCTACTTGTGTGCGACAACCCACCATTGCTGACTTTTCCAGTTATCTAAGCAATAGTTGTAATGTAATATAATGTAATATAATTAGAAAATGTATATAGCGCTGCTGCCAAGAAAATATCTTTCCTCACTTATCCATTCCAGCTCCTCCAACCAAAAGCATATGTGGTAAGCTGTCAACTCTGCTCTCCATCGCAAGTCTCCCTCAGCACTTCCAAGCTCTCTTCCCTCCAATCTATCGCCGATGCCTTTTATTCGTTCTTCTCGGACAAAATCTCATCCCTTCGCTTCTTATTGTAAATTTCTTTTTCCCTTCTTCTATCAACCTCACTTCCCTGCCCCTCAGACGTCGCTCCCAATTATTTCTCCAGCCACTGAAGCAGAAGTGTCTATCCTCCTAAATTCTCTTCCTAACAAACAATGCAAACTCGATCTTATCCTCACTTCTCTTCTAAAAGACTATACCTCTATCCTCGTTCCGGTAATCACTAAAATTATCAGAAAACCTGACTCTCTACTGCAACTACCCCATGGCCCTAAGCACCCGCTTGTCACTCCCCTCCTACAAACCAAATCTTGACGAGGAGAGCCTCTCTAACCATCGTCCGATCTCCAATCTTTTCTTTCTGTTCTATCCCGGCTAAAGTCAACCTCTATTCTAATTCACTCCTCAATCCCTTTATAGCAGTCTCTCTCTCCTCGTCTCACTCTCTGGTCTCTCTGGTCTCTCTCTGGTCTCTCTCTGGTCTCTCTGTCTCTCTGTCTCTCTGTGTGTCTCTATGGTCTTTCTCTATCTCGCTGCTCTCTCTCTGGAAACCGGACTTGAACCTCCATTTGACTACCCTTGTGGCGCTTTAGAAGTAATTATAGTTAAAGACTATTTTACTATTAAGATTACAACTCGAACTCATGCACTCCGTGTTGCAAGGCGAGCGCCCAACCATTCGGTCACCGTGGGCGCCCATGCATGACGCAAATGCAATTGGCTGTTTAGGAAGGGCTACTAACCGGTGGTGGAAACTGCGATCGACAGGAAGACTCCTTTCGTGGAGTTTAGTGATGTGCTACCGACGACGTTGACTGCTTGACATCGGTAGATTCCGGAGTCAGTCGGAGAGAAACGACGAATGACCAGAGTCGACCCCCGTCTGTGAAGTAAACAAGTAAGTACGATCATTTTAAAGCAGGATTCAGAGGTAGCAATCTGACCATGCCCCACTTGAGTCTAGGGAACTTGACATTAACTTGCCCCAGTAAAACCAATGACGAATTTACAGACTACAAGCTTAGCGCATTAGGCGACCACTTTATCCAAAGCAGTGGGTCGATAAATAATATTATTGACTTTGAAGGAAACAGAAAGCGAAGTAGCATTATGCGTATCGAGCGAAAATAATAAGCACAGCCAAAAATTACTACATTTCAAACACAACGAACTGCAAAGCAGTAGGAGATATAGGACGAAGATGGAGTCTATATCTGAAGAGCGGACATGGTCTCAAAGTTTCCATGGTAAATCTCAGATGCATGCCAGTTGCTATCTTAGAATAGAGCAGAGACATGCGGACCATGACTATTTGCCTAACTCTCCGTGAAAGTGATTGACGTGAAGAAGTAGCTGAGTGTAAGGAGACAGTATACAGAGCAGAATACCAGCCTAATTATTCAGACTCCAAAGAAAGGAAAGTGGGATGAATGAATGATGGAAAGGCGAGCAACAGCGAACCTGACGACGAGGATTGGAGAATAAAAGAGGTGAGAAATTAATCAAGAACTTGCAAGACAGGTTTTTTCTTAACAGCGTTTTTCGTTTCGCTAATAGATGTCTAATGTATTGCCTCTTTCAGCAGCTGTACACATAGCTTCTTACAACGTGCGGCTCTTCTATAGTTTGAAGAATCTTTTGACAACGGCAACCCAAACAATCGAAAGCAGACAATACAGTGAAGTCAAAGTCAAGTGCTGGTTTTTTTATACTTCTAGACGTCATTTATATTCGGTAAAATGAAGCAGACAGAATTAGTGAGAGGTTCCAGAGGAGTGACCATGGACTGGTAAGAGTGACGATCTCAGGGAAATGAGTGACAGGGCCTTAGAAGAAGGCCGAATGAAATGGTGCGCACATAGGACCCACTTACTTTGTGTCTTGGAATGAAATACGTTTGCTGCTCTGCAGTTGCTCGTTGTCCTTGAACCAATTGACCTTCGGCCTTGGTTGACCGGACACAATGCACTGCACGCGCGTCTCCTTTCCTGGTGCAAAGGTCAAGTTCTTCGTCGGCATTCGGACCCCCGGCTTTAGCGCTGAAATCAAACGCAACCCTTGATTTAAATACAACGTAACAGGAAATTCCTTACTCAGCATCTATACCTCTCAGTACACAAAGCAGGCAACCGCTAGATGGCCTATGCTCATTATTTCCGGCCTAAGTAATTAGGCCTATGCAAGACCTACTCTACTTTCCACAGATCAAATATCGTTGCCTTGACCTTTGCCATCTGTTATGGCTCCTGAGATAAAGGCTCCAAGAGCTGCATTTCTTAGGACTAGGCCTAGTGTTGCGCTACAGGCACATCATTATTAGCGACTTCAATGGTTAAATCGTTCATTCAACTGTAATGGATCTCAATTTAAAACATAGGCCTATATAGCCGGCAGACGTATAAAAATGTCTGAGTATGCTTTTAAAGCTAAAATATATTATCCACTTCAGTAGGCCCTACAATGTAACATACAGTATTTATAATTATATTATAATAATTTAAAATTATATCATAAATAAAATAGGGCCTATAGGCGACAAATGTTCGATTTTTTGCTTTTCCAATGTATGAACACTTGTTATAGCGCCCCTTCAAGATTTCTACTCAGAGGCGATCCTGACTACAGCGCGGACACTGAATCGGAGTTTCACGCCGAAGCGCATGAGCAATTGCGAGAGAAGGACTTGCCCAGGGTACTTACGCGGCGACTTGAGGTGGATTCAAACCCACAACCCTACGGCTGCAAGGCACCGAACATACCCCTACACCACCGCGCCCCACATGTATAACTTGGATAAGGCTGGATGGTAGGCCTAACATTAATGCAATGTAATATTACTTTTTATAGCGCCACTTCTAAAATATTTCCGACAGCTATCTACATCCAATCAGAAGTCGCCATGTAACCAGATGGTATCTGTATTTGACGGACTAAAGACAAGACCGGCTCAAACGTTCAAGTCTTGAATTCCTAGATGACCTATTCTGCAGCGACTGGCCAGCCAGCGACAGGGAAACTACTGACAAGGGAGTCGCCCTGTTTGGCACAGCCTTGAGAGTTCAGCCTCTGATACACCCAATGAGACACAACCAGAAAAGTAAATGCACATTGGGTTATGCAGGCTTAGGCATTTATTTAGAAATGCCCTCGTGCCCATCACCGTTATTCAGATCTGCATAAGGGGACTGCAATATATAATACACATTTGTTGACTGGGTTGCTTTGGCTAAATGTGTTTTGAAGACCGTTCGAGCAGATGCTCGAGAAATCTCTGCTCCTACAAGACGAGCCTTCGAGATCACCCAACCAAGGAGTACCATCTCTGGTTTTCTAATTAGTTCATATGTCGGTAATTGGCATCAGTAAGTTGCTTTGTTCCTTCACTTTTCATTCCTCTAATTAATTTCATGATTCCAGACTATTTCCCTACTCTGTAAACTGAAAACAAACAAACAAACCTTTTCCGGAGACCGGAAGGCCCGTATCTTTCGTTGCACACCTCTTTCCGGTAAAGTCAGCAGTACATCTGCAGTTAACAACAACAGTCATGCTCAGCATACTATCACAATAACACACCATGCAAATCTAATCTAATCTTGTATAATGTATATCTGGGCTGGAGAGAAGGATCATTAACTTAATAACTTCGGTGGCGCCATTCACTAATACACAAAGCCTTTGTTTGTGCAGCTTTGTTTAAAAAGACTGGGGGAACAAAAGCATACTTGATCACCAACCAAAGTTCTTAGCAAGGAAAGTTTTTGCGTTTGCGGGGCTTGCAGAACTTGTGTCCATAGACGTGAAGACTGTTATAAGTAGGATCGAAACACTACAGAACATTTTTATAAACCAACAACCATCTCATCAATGGCAATCGTAATCGTAATCGTAAAAACTCGATATTTCTACAGCGCCCACAAAAGCGAAGTCGCGGGAACCAGCTTATTCACAGGCGCTTAACCAAAACAGAATCGATAGGCAGGGGGTCAAAATCCAGAGAGTCAGGCAGGCAGACAGTCAGACGGCTAAGGTGGATGATGCTTAGAGTTGAAATGGCGAGGAAGGTGAGGGGAAGAGAAGGAATCGGGATAGGATTTGTGAAAAAGCAGTGTTTTCAGTTTTGAGTGGAAGACCTGTGGAGAGATAGCAAGAGGTGAGGTTTTGGTGAGTTCATAGGATGGATCGGATATTTGTCGTAGCACAGGCGGGAGTTTGTTCCAAAGAGGCGGGACAGCTATGGCTATGGAACGATTTGCAAATTTAAGCGATGAGGTGACGGAAGGGCGGAGCAGTGTGAGGGTGGAAGATGAACGGGTTGAACGAAGAGGTTGGACCGAGAACAACTGACGGAGATACGAGGGCTGAGAGGATTGAAGTGCATTGTAGGTGAGGGATAGGACTTTATATTCTATTCGTTCAGGAATTTTGAGCCAGTGGAGTGATTTCAAGACAGGTGTGATGTGGTGGTGTTTGGGGGTTTTGGTGACAGCACGGGCGAGGGCATTCTGAATGGCTTGGATGCGATTAATTTGAGTGGTATCTATGTTGAGAAAGAGAGCATTGCAGTAATCTAATTTAGCGTGAACTATTGATGTGGCGATTGTTGATGAGGTTTTGAAGTCAAGCATAGGGCGGATTCTACGCAGGTCACGGACGTGCATGAAACAAGAACGGGAAAGATGGGTGATGTGATCGGAAAAGCTAAGATTCTGGTCAAAAGTCACACCTAGGTTGCGGACAGGAGAATTTGCTATGAATGTGTGAGTGGATACAGAGTCAAGGCTGAGGGAAATAGAGGGATCTGGAATTTTCTTGAGTTGCTCACGGAGGCCTATAAGAATGAATTCAGTTTTAGAGGGGTTGAGGCCCAACATGTTTGAAGTCATCCAGGAGGAGATTTGTTTTACCACACCAAGGAGATGATCTATGGAGTCGGCGAAGCTGCTGGAAGAGAATGAAATGAATAATTGGGTGTCGTCAGCGTATAGGTGATGGATAACTGAGGATGCTTTGATGAGTGAGCTGAGTGGAGTAGTGTAAAGGATGAACAATAGGGGCCCAAGAACAGAACCTTGCGGAACACCACAGGTGAGAGGGCATGATTGCGATGAGGTTTCTGGTGTTTTAACAGAGAAAGAGCGGGAAGAGAGATAGGTCTGAATCCAGAGGAGAGCAGTGTCGGTAAAACCGAACCAGGCAGACAGTCTTTGGAGTAATATGTTGTGGTCAATGGTGTCGAAAGCTGCAGAAATATCGTAGATTGAAGTTGACACCATGATCGCACATATTAGGGTAAGAACACAAATGCGAATAGGCTTGTTCCGCGACTTAGCTTATTGGACTTTTTGTAAAAAGCATACGATTACAAATTGTGCATAAAAGCAAGCTAAATGAAAAGTTAAAAGTTGAAATGAAAACTGAAAACTATTGTTGAGAAAATGAAAACGAAAATAATCTGATTCAAAAGTGGGGAATAGCGTGTTTCCCGACTTTAACAGCGCAGAGACATGCCCCACCCCATCCGAATTCCCTGTGATATCCGCTTTTAATTAAAGGGTATACGTACTGGCAGTGCTCTCGTTTGAGCGCTGTCATGTAGTAGCATGTTCCTCCGTTCAAACAGTAACCGTCCGACTTACAAGGCTTTGAAAATGGCTTCTCCGCTACAATCAAAGCCAAACAGACAATTCATTGCTCTGTCTAATTAACTACATAATTAGCTCTATCTAATTAGCTCTATCTAATTAGGCTAACTCAGCTACTAGCGCCTTCAGGTGGTGTTAGGCCTATTGACTGGCATCACCCAAAAGAACATGAAGAGGACGTCGCTTTATTCATTATGGTACAGCGTCGTAAAACAGCAACTATTACCACCGCAGCACCGTTGGCAACTCTCAACACAATGAGAACCAGGACTCCGAACATGATGTCAACTGTCAAGTTAGGACGAGACTCAGTTGGGTGGACTCTACTTGTGTGCGACAACCCACCATTGCTGATTTTCCAGTTATCTAAGCAATAGTTGTAATCTAATGCAATGTAATGTTGTAATGTAATGTAATGTAATTAGAAAATTTATATAGCGCTGCTGCCAAGAAAATATCTTTCCTCACTTATCCATTCCAGCTCCTCCAACCAAAAGCATATGTGGTAAGCTGTCAACTCTGCTCTCCATCGCAAGTCTCCCTCCCCACTTCCAAGCTCTCTTCCCTCCAATCTATCGCCGATGCCTTTTATTCGTTCTTCTCGGACAAAAGCTCATCCCTTCGCTTCTTATTGTAAATTTCTTTCTTCCTTCTTCTATCAACCTCACTTCCCTGCTCCCCTCAGACGCCGCTCCCAATTATTTCTCCAGCCTCTGAATTTGAAGTGTCTATCCTCCTAAATTATCTTCCTAACAAACAATGTACACTCGATCTTATTCTCACCTCTCTAATAAAATTATGTGCCTCTATCCTCTTTCCGGTAATCACTAAAATTATCAGGAAACCTCACTCTCTGCTGGCAACTACGTAGTACCATCGATGGTTTTCTAATTAGTTCATATGTCGGTAACTGGCATCAGTAAGTTGTTTTATTCCTTCACTCTTCATTCCTCTAATTATTTCATTATTACAGACTATTACTCTACTCTGTAAACTGAAAACAAACACACAAACCTCCTCCGGAGACAAGACCCGCGCCAAGGCCCGTATATTTCGTTTTACATCTCTTTCCGGTAAAGGCAGCAGTACAACTGCAGTTAACAACAACAGTCATGCTCAGCACACTATCACAATAACACACCATGCAAATCTAATCTAATCTTGTATAATGTATATCTGGGATGGAGAGAAGTATCATTAACTAAATAACTTCTGTGGCGCCATTCACTATTACAAAAAGCCTTTGTTTCTGCAGCTTTGTTTAAGGGGACTGGCGGGAACAAAAGCATACTTGATCACCGACCAAAGTTCTTAGCAAGGAAAGTTGTTGCGCTTGCGGGGCTTGCAGAACTTGTGTCCATAGAGGTGAAGACTGCCATAAGTTGGTAACACTCCAGAACATTTTTATAAACCAACAACAATCTCATCAATGGCAATCGTAGATTGAAGTTGACACCATGATCGTACATAATGTATTAGGGTAAGAACACAAATGCGAATAAGCTCGTTCCGCCACTTAGCTTATTGGACTTTTTGTAAAAAGCATACGATTATAAACTGTGCATAAAAGCAAGCTAAATGAAAAGTTAGAAGTTGAAATAAAAACTGAAAACTATTGTTGAGAAAATGACAACGAAAATAATCTGATTCAAAAGTGGGGAATAGCGTGTTTCCCGACTTTAACAGCGCAGAGACATGCCCCACCTTCCCCCGAAT
Organism: Aporrectodea caliginosa; assembly: GCA_020284085.1. Classification (NCBI taxonomy): domain Eukaryota; kingdom Metazoa; phylum Annelida; class Clitellata; order Crassiclitellata; family Lumbricidae; genus Aporrectodea; species Aporrectodea caliginosa. Next base: position 901,989 of record JACEVL010000385.1, on the reverse strand, counting down.
TCCCTGTGATATCCGAATTCCCTTTAGTTAAAGGGTGTACGTACTGGCAGTACTCTCGTTTGAGATCTGGCATGTAGTAGCATGTTCCTCCGTGTAAACAGTATCCGTTCGACGTACAAAGCTCTGAGTGTGGCTTCTCTGTAGTTGTGACGGGAGCCGCTACAATCAAAGCCAAACAGACTAATCATTGCTCTGTCTTATTAACTCCATATAGTTAGCTCTATCTAATTAGGCTAACTCCGCTACTAGCGCCTTCAGGTGGTGTCAGGCCTATTGACTGGCATCACCCAAAAGAGGAGAGGGAGGATAATCATATTCTTTATGATGCAGCATCGCCAAACAAAAACTATTACTACGACTAAACAATAGCACCACGACCACCGCAGCACCCATAGCTATACTCTCAACCCAAGGAGAACCATGACTCCAAACATGGTGTCAACTGTCAAGTTAGGACGACACTCGTTGGCTGGGCTCTACGTATTGCTGACTTTTCTAGTTATCAACCCACCATTGCTGACTTTTTCGGTTATCTAAAGTCTTAGGCCTATGCAAACTCTGCGCAACTGTCCACAGATCATAATTATGCCATCTGTTATGGCTCCTGAGATAAAGACTCCAAGAGCTGCATTTCTTAGAACTACTGTTGCGCTATAGGCACATCATCAGGCCTATTAGCGACTTCGATGGTTAAATCGTTCATTCAACTGTAAGGGATCTCAATTTAAAAAATATATAGCCTGCAGACGTATAAACATTTCTGAGTATGCTTTAAAAGCTAAAATATATTATCCACTTCAGTACAACGTAACATATTTATAATTATATTATAATAATTTAGAATTGTATCACAATAAAATATAGGCGACAAAATGTTCGATTTTTTGCTTTTCCAACAACGTGTGATGCACTTTATAGAATATGCCACGATTGATACGCTAGTGAATTCGGAATTATTGTATCACATAACTTAAGATTTTTAGAGAAAGCACTTGAGTTATGCACAGAAATAGGCCAAATCGCATATAATTGTGTACAGCTTCTATTGCTTCTATTGCTTACATTGTCCCAAGGAACAGGAAATAAAAGCGTTTTATGCTTGATTTGAATTCGTAATCAATGTTGGGAGCCTCTCTAATCAATGCCCAACAATAGTCAGCCAGTATCCTAGGATTCCACCTGCCTTGGTTCCATTATTCCATTTCGGCTACGTCTTGGTGAAGTCTTTCACCATGTTTATCACTAATGTCACCGAGATTGGCTGGGAAAAACTCGGGATATTGTACTTCATCAAGTTAAATGCTTAAGCATCTCGTCAACCAAATGGAACTTAATGTCATGGTGTCTTGTCACTCAATAAGTTAAGACTGTCATTCTAGTTACTGAACACAGCCAATGCGGTCAGTCAACAAAGTGTGACTTTCTATCAATTCTTTAATCTGTGGACAAAGAAATATGCCATTTTAAAAAATAATTCTAGGTATCACTTATATGTTCACTTATATGTTCACTTCATTATGTCTTTCTGAAGTATTTGGATCTTCGTAGTCTTGATTCATTATGTTTTCAATTTTACGAGCTTCATGTGAAGTATGTCAGGAAAGCCTTCCTGACTTCAATAAGTGATTTATGCAGACTGTTCATTTGACATGGAACTAAACTTCCACTGAGTATACCCAGCTGTTTTTCACATAATGAAAATCTCTGTTCCACTTACAAATGAAGCAGCAGTATATCAGAACTGCAACCCAAGATGAGCCACAACTTTCATATAATCAGTTATGCCTGCTCTGCTGATCTGCTGTATGGATTTAACAATAGACTAATAATAGCATAATTATGTCTCTTTCAAGTGAACAGCATGCCCACTGGTGTTGATGGATAAACATTACCATTATGTAACAGCACAGGCTTAACCTCGCTTGAGTTGTGGATTACAATCTTTCGACTTCATTGCTTAGGCATAATGTATCATCTCTATTAAAAAACCTTTTCAAATTTTCACAGACTTTGACATATAGAAGCAATACCGGTACGTCGAATAAACACAGAGATCGTTTTAACTTTTGTCAAAAATCTTACGTGACAGAAACATATGTTATCAATAAGACTATCACTTGTCTTGTCTTGTCTTCAACCATCCTAGATCCGAGGGTTGGTCGCTCCATGGACAAGTCTTCTCCACCTTTTTCTATCTTCCGTCTATCACTATCACTAATCAGCGAATAAGAATCACCAAATTTCATTAAAGAAGTAAAAATCACGTTCAGCACTGTAATAAGAGTGAAATCTATTCCAATCTTTTGCTAAATTGTTCTGGTTGTACCTTACCATATTACAGCCTTACTTACTTCGATCGATGCAACTTACCAAATTTGCTGTCTGTACTTCGACGCACAGAAGAAATGACGTCGTCGGAAAGTGGTTCTGGAAAGCTGGAGAGTACGAAGTCTGGCAACAGGGAATTACCTTCGCCCTTCGCCAACGTCCGGATTCCACTGTCCGTTTCAGCCGATCTGAGAAAGAGGACATAACGAGATCCGAGCTGAGGCAGAGGAGCGATGCAGCGTCCTGGATCAGCCTTCACTCCGAACTTACCGACACTAATTGTCTGATAGCGATCACCGTTCGCCTCTTTGTCGAGCGTTCCCTTAAAAATGTCACTGACATTGAAGCGTACGATGGATTTGTCCTTTGACCCTTTACCACCGCCACCGGACGATACGAGTCTGTGTACCGTCGCTTCGAAAACGAAGTCCGCCTGGTAGGTCTTCGATGGTACATCCTTGAAGTCGAGGTCACAAGTCCGACTGAAGGAAGTCTGCAGGTAGATGATCAGACCGAGCGAGACACACGGTAGACGATAGTCGTGCATAGCGATCGGAATATCCGGCTTACTGATACACTAATATCGCTATTATAAAATGCAAAGCAAATACATATTTCTCTGCGATATCTTCTACAACAATATCGCACGCAGTTCAGTCGCTAATCTCTCGGAGACGACGACCACCTGTGTCCTACAAATGCTGCCGCCGAACGTCAAATGCTCGGCCTATTTATGCCACAGATCGCAATTTTTGGCAGCGCAACACCCACGCGTCGGCTGGTGCATGGGCTGCTACGACGCTCCCTGGCTAGCCCGGACGAGCGGACCTAAGGACGGATGGATGGACGACGGTGTGCTTATTCAGAACTTGTGGCGATGATGTCCAGAAATCGTCCTCCGCCTACGCAGGTAAACACTTCAACTAATGAAATATGGCCCATTAATTTACACAAGGATTCGCTCAAATAGCCAGTATATTGTTCTGCAGCTGACTGGGAATATTGCATCGAAAGGTCTCGATCATTATCCAGTTGTTCTATTCAAATCCCCGGAAATCAACATCATCCCCCCATTTTTTTATCCCCGGACAAAATCCAAATAGCCTATAGTCTGTATGTCATTTATAAACCTTAATTGCCGTTTTTGTTGGCTATTTCATTCAGGTGTAGGCCTAAACTTAAGACTTGCTTATGTCACTCAGTTCAAAAGCAGTACGAAAGTTAAGACTTGTTAGTGTCAGTTGGTGAATCAGTTATAAAGTGAAGACTAGTTAGTGTCATTTAGACGAGTTTATGTCGTTCATTTCTTAACTGAAAGACTTGTTAATGTCGTTCACTTCTAAAATTAAAATTACAAATAACGAATGGCAGCGGTCAACTAATTGACCGTGTATATAAGGACACTTTTAAAATGTAAATGCCATAATCTCTCTGAGTTCCTTCGTCGTAGTTCGGTTCGTTATTCAGCCGTTTGAAGCAGAGAATTTATCTTAGACTGGGGGGATTATGTCCTACCCTGGGGGGCAATGTCCGGGGACAATGTCCGGGAGGACAATGTCCGGGGGATTATGTCCAGGGGGATAACGTCCTACACTCCTCCAGCTGTTCTATTCGCCTGCGTTCACACCGCCGTGAATATCCTCTCAGCGTAACATTATTTAGCGCCACATCAATGTAAAATTTATCTGCAATTTTGTCCAGATATGACGGCTAACAACATAAATACGAGTCCGTGCGTGTATTTACATCTGTACTAAATATTCGCCCACGTATCATACTCTCCAACCTCTGCAGCACATGCGTAGACGCGATGCGGATGAAGACTCAGCGGTTCTATCGTCGCGACTTATATCTCAACTCCAACCTACATGTATATCTTTAGAGTAGGATACTTAACATATTATATACATATACATTTATAATAACGTTAATCAATGTTTGTGTACACATAATTGTGTATGTGTGTATGTTTGTGTGTATGCAAGCATGTGTGTATGTATGTAGGTATCTGTATGTATGTATACATATATAAATTCCATAGATAGATAGATAGATAGATAGATATAGATAGATAGATAGATAGATAGATGGATGATATATGGATGGCATGGATGGATATGGATGGATGGATGGATGGATGGATGGATGGATGGATGGATGGATGGATGGATGGATGGATGGATGGATGGATTTGGATGGATGGATGGATGGATGGATGGATGGATGGATGGATGGATGGATGGATGGATGGATGGATGGATGGATGGATGGATGCATAGATAGATAGATAGATAGATAGATAGATAGATAGATAGATAGATAGATAGATATTTGAGTTTTATCAATCCATCAAGCAATCGTTTATTTGTAGCCAAACAACAATAAACAACAATATTACAAATCAGGTTGCACTTTTAAGTACGGATTGTTGAATGCGATAAGGGAATGCCCTGAAGGGACCAAAGATCCCGCTATGTAGCCTAGGCTATCCAGAACACTAATACACCGCCTTTAAATGTTGCCACAAAAGTCATTTCTACGCCAGTCTACATGGTGCGAAAGTAATTATGAACAAGCAGTTTATTGGAAAGAAAATTGCAGTCATCAATGGCGGTGTGGGACATATTTGCATCTGTAACAACTGAATAGTAACAGCTTCTCAATTAAAACTCACTAGGTAGCCTAAAGTTGCATATCTCCACGTGCGCAACAATGGACTACCGATATGACACTGGCAGGCAGGTATAGGTTGAAGCCCAACGGCCATGGCTATATTATTCCTTATTTGAATATTAACCCTAGGGCTACCAAGCTTTTTCGTGACATCGGCTACCAAGGGGGGGTGGTTACCACCCCCCTGGATTTCGTGTTTGGTTTCACATATCATAACTTGTAATATAGCAATGGCTTCAGCATTCATTTCTGCACAGAATGGTATATTTAATTTAGTTGTACATTATGTGAATGCACCTCGAAATTACATCACTTTTAACAACGGAACCCATTAATTAGCAATATTTATATTATTGCGTACATTTTGTACTTTTGGATAAACAAATATAAGATTATGTGTGTTTGAAACTAATCTATGTATAAAAGATACACACAATCATCCCTACACATGTTTATATAGTATAAAATGTACATCCATACATAGCCTATATATCCATACATATATATATCGGTTTACGTTGTAATGCTGTATTCAGCCATTTTCACACAGATTACGCGTATTATTATTTATTTTGATCACTTCCGGTTTTCATAAGACAAAGATGTAGGTATGCAAATGAAGCCCTGCATTCCCTCTAAAGAATGGTATAATTGTTTCTCTTCTGGAAAGAATAGTCAATAAGCTATAGTCGAAAAACTAAGGGGGTGGTATCCACCCCCTTCACCTGGTGCCTCGGGTATATCAGGTATAACTTTTGAATGGCGTGGGCTACCACCATGATGTTTACCTCAAAATGTGCGCCAATGAATCTGCTACAGCTACCTAAAATGCAAAAATTATATTCCATATGGAAAAAAATTATGCATAAAAACGTAGGGGGTGGTAACCACCACCCCCTGGTAGCCCGAGGGTTAAAAAATGTAAAGGGCATTATACGCCAGGTATACGTTGAAATTACGTAGTGGCTGAAGTCAACGCCAAATAAATTAATTCTTACGAAGATTGATGGCCATTAGAGGACTGCGGGTAGAGCATTTATGCTACCCGACCCGTACCCGTAATACAGGACCGTGACCCGTACCCGTACCCGACCCGTGGTCAAAATTACTACCCGACCCGACCCGTACCCGTGGGTATACCCGTTACCCGTACAGTACCCGGCACGTCATTAGCACGCCTTCTCACAGTCCCAGTCCCTACCGGGCTAATAGGCTTACACCTCAGTATGAAGTAATAATAAATTGACTGATGATGATAGTAGCAGCAGCAGCAGCAGCAGTAGTAGTAGTAGTAGTAGTAGTAGTAGTAGTAGTAGTGGCAGTAGTAGTAGTAGTAGTAGTAGTAGTAGTAGTAGTAGTAGTAGTAGTAGTAGTAGTAGTAGTAGTAGTAGTAGTAGTAGTAGTAGTAGTAGTAGTAGTAGTAGTAGTAGTAGTAGTAGTAGTAGTAGTAGTAGTAGTAGTAGTAGTAGTAGAAGCAGACAGACAGATGAGCGTAAAGCAAGTACAAAGGCAAGTGCAAAAGCAAGTAGCAGTAGCAGTAGCTCAAGACTATTGCCATCAACTGCGGTTAATTAATTGGCAAAGACGAATGGTCAACAAAGTCGCCAGACCTTAACCATCTTGGTTACCACGTCTGGGGAGCTATGCTTGAATGCTACCAGACATTTCATCCCAAGCTAAAGAACACTGACGAGCTGAAGAAAGTCTTGCAGTTAATATTATGGGATCAGCTGCCACAGGACTCAATTACAAAGACAATACTGAGCTTCACAGAAAAGACTTTGAGATTGTGTGAAAGCTGGTGGTGTACACGTCGAACATGCTTTGAGATAAACTGTCTAACAGGTTTCTGAATTCGTAATGGAAGGTGATGTTATTTGACATTGAAAATGACAATTAAGTGACTGTTAATTTTTCTTTGTAAATTTGAAAATACGGAATTGAATATTTAAACAGCTGTAATTTTTGAAGCAATGAAACTTTTCAGTGAAAGTTTCAGGAATCCTTAAAATATCTTTCCCCTATATATCTTGAAAGTTTGTAGAAAAATCTAAATTGGTTGCGGAGAAATTGCATTTTATCTGTTGGGACATTTTTATTGGGCCACCCTGTATATGTGTATAATATGTATATATGTGCAAATGCATATATGTGTATACATATATTTGTATATTTATGTATATGTCTATATTATGTGTAAATGTATATAACTATATATATGTATATGTATATATGTATATAACTATATATATGTATATGTATATATGTGCAGGCATATGGCACCTAGATTTATGATGTGCCAGTTAGACTGCATGTAGTAGATTTAGGATATGCCAGTTAGACTACATGTAAGTAAGTCTTTGCCGGTGCAAGATTGACTATTATATGCAAGGCGACATTGTAACCTATAAACTTCACGTCTGTACGGGTAAAACCGGGTATACCCGTACCCGTGATGACCCTACCCGTACCCGACCCGACCCGTGAAATGCGTACCCCGAAATCTAAAACCCCACGAAATTGCTTCCTGGCTATGCCCCTGTGGCCATGTAAGATAAATTGCAGGTGGTTGGTAGATGCAATGCCGGTGTCACGAAAAAAGTATCCCCATTAGAATTATATCCAATTAGCGAAATGAAGTATCCGGCCGGATGAATCTGAACGTGTGGGAATATCCCCTCGTGCAAAAGTATCCCCATGAGTCGTACGAATCATCCCCCTTTCAAAAAGTATCCTCTGCAACTTAATTGCAAATTGCGCTATTTAAGTCAATTTAGAATCATAGTTGGTAAAAACGGTTACAACTGAATAAAAAACGTTAAAACGTCGTCTTTTCAACAACAACAAAATAAAAACGGAAAAAAACGGGAAAAAACGAAACAAGAAAATAATTTCACTTTGTTAGGCCTACATCTTGTACTGCATTTTAAAAGTAAAAACCGATTTTAAACAATTTAAGTTTAATCAGCAAATAACCCAACTAAGTAACATTAAGCTACAACAATTATTTTTTTAATATGTTTTGTTTAATAAGAAATTGAGAAATAAACAAATTGAAATCTTTTCTAATCTGAATTGTAAATACATGTAAGTCCACATAGGCTAAGTCCATGCTGACTAACATAAACTCACATAATTAAAAACTAAACTTTGTAACTATAGAGTGTAGACTAGCCTACTTTATTAAAAATTGTACTTACAATTTTTACTTATATTAAAACTTGATATGGGGTAATATCAGTCAGTTTATCAGTCAATCGGAGATTACTGTATATAAAGATAGAATTTCGCATTTTATTTTCGAATTACTTAGAAATTCAAATAACTTTAATATATTTTATTTCTGGTACTGTGCTATTTATTGCTAAAGAAATTTTTGTACTTTAGTACAAATTGGTGAAAAATTGCTAAAGAAATTTGTTAAATTAATCTATCGTAATCGTAATCGTAATCTCCATTCTACAAACTTCTAAGGCGCAGGGCACCAGCTTGTTCACGAGCGAACCTATATACTGACCAGCGTGCGTGCAACTGCAGACTAGTAGTAAAACTTGCAAAAGCTTTCTTCCTTGTGCTGGTTGTAAATAACTGTGACCTCATGATTGGGAAAGTTGGTTGTCGCGAATCATAGATTTGGATGGTTGGCATACAGGAAGTTGGACGTCTCTTCTTCAGAGACCTTTATGGTTGGTCTCTATCCAGGAAGTTGTGCGGCGTTGCTTTCATACACTTGAATGTCATGTGTCCCCCGGAGAATATGAAATATCTCGCAGATTAGTAAAAATCAACTTATATGACTAGGACCACGTAAATCAGATCGGTGATTAAGGTCCTATATGTGTCGAAGTCCTTGGAGTGCCGCGTAGCCTTCGTAATCAAAAACTCCCGTACTTAGCATGATATGAAAAAGAAGATGATCAAACATCGTGAGCAAGTCAGAAAACAAACATGACTCAACCGACTGTAATAGAATAATTCAGTGAAGCGATATTTTTGCAATTTCGAACGCGACAGCCGGAAGTCATTGACAGCGTCGTCGACCGGTTTGCTTGCATCGGACCTCAGCGATGACAAACGCCCTCTGCTGTGTGCTAGAGCAACTTCCCGTATACGCTGCTTTCATTTCCATCTGAATCCCAACAACAGTCAACAGCTGGTTCGCTAGATGGCAGTGCTCGATCAGATTTTTGCTTTGGAAGTTAAGCTGCGAGGGAACGATGAAGTAGCCACTCAGTTGATCGAGACCCGATCGTAGCACGATTCACTTGCGCGTGGCCATCGGGTGCAGGTATAATCAGTGCATCGTTATTTATTGCACTTCCTCATTCACTATAGTAAATCATGGATCGCCTAGTCATGAGACCAGTGAGATTAATCGTCGGAAAACATGGGCGTCATTATTCTTATCGATGATTTATTAACCTGATCGCCTCAACCCACACATTGCCCAACGATATAGGGACCTATGAAATATATATATAGAAGCCTATATATATATATATATAATATGCAATAATTAACTTAATCTAGTTAAGGTTTTTTTTCAGTGCATCGTTATTTATTGCACTTCCTTATTCACTATAGTAAATCATGGGACCTTTTTGTCTTTATTTTACATTACGGTTCTGTTTATGCCTCATAGTCCAGTTGGACGTATAAAAGTCAATCATTTGTCATTATACATTTGTCACATGCTACAAGGGCGACCCTAATAAGCGGGACCTTGGTCCCTTCTGGGTCTTCCTGTTGTATCCCTTTCAATGTTACTGTTTACTGTGCTAATTGTCATCTGTTGGTTGTACGGGGAACAATAAACGAATGAATGATTGATTGATTGATAATCATAATATATATATAACTCTGCTTTTGTCGTTCAAGCGGAACCGCGGAACCGCCGATACGCATGAGCTTTCCGAGAAGCTGAGGCAACGTTTCTGGCGAACAGTTTCACAGGTCTGACTCTTATGCGATCAGCCCAGGGGCGGAGACTTAGGGGGACAGGGGGACGGTCCCCCCCCCCAAAACTTGAGGTGGGGGGACGGAGCTGCTTATATCCCCCCAATATTTCTGAAATATTTCATGAATATAATAGTAATAGCTACGAGTGACAGCTGGTTCTCATCAGCACTCAAATAATAAAGCAATTTTGTTCAGATGACAGCTTAAAATGCTACCATTACAGTGTGGAAATTTAAAAAAATTTAGCTTTAGCTACATAAGTACTATGTAACTGGAGACGAACAGGCAATCCAGCCTTTCAGTCACACAGATTATCTCATATACCGACTGGCCGAGAGAACACACAGAGTTGCATGTCAAAGGCGACTAGTCGAGAGAGCCCACAGAGGTACCGGTCAACGGCATAGTTGTAAGATTGATAGCCTCTGATAGCCTCTACATGATGTAGGTCAATGCTAATGTTCATGCTTTCTTTCATTATTCTCACCTTATATGACCCTTTTCCAACATTCCCATGCAGCGTTACCATCAGGACGATATCTCTCATCAACTAGCCTCCCACCCACATTCTGGCTCTCATGCATGAAACCGGGTTTTGCAGTAGACCTATATCAAATTTCTAGCCAGGAGCCCTTGCCTAAGCCAAAACCTTTCAGTCACACAGATTGTCCCATTGGTATATTATATACAGTTTGGAGTGTCATTCTCTGCACGTTTTGTTTGGATCGGGTGATGCGGCTAATGGATAGAACTCTTATGATACATAGGGCCTACATGTAGGTGTAGATGTAAATATCAATAATAAACTGACTACTGTGAAGGTAAGCTAATTTGCTATTCATCAGTCTTACATTATAGAACTTATTTCACAGTCAAAGTTTTCCTATGTTATGCATATTTAATCAAATTTGGCAGAAAGGTTTCATTTCTTGTGGAAATATCTAACCACTTCTGCAAGTGAGTTGGCAGAAAAAGCTGTAGCTTCAGCAAAGCAATATCCTGCTGACCTCGATAACAGAAATTCATCATTTACCCTCTGTACATAAGGGAAATTTTGAACGTACCCATTTAACACCACTGGACCTGTTGGACTTTTTAACGCAGTGCAATCCTTCAAAGCAATTTTCAAATGTATATGTCAGCTTACATATACTGTTGACAACTCCATCAACAGTAGCCTCTGCAACTCAAGGTGATTAAGAATTTTTAAGGTCTATAATGTCTCATTAATGTCTTGTGGATTTGGCTTTGTTGAGCATTAATTGAGTCTAATATTGCCTGAACAATTGATTTATTTTGAATTGTCATGAGAAATTTTGCAGAAAAAAGGACCAGGAATGCTCCTTTGTTGCGCAAATAAGCCTATTAAGTTGTTTAAGCATGATCGTATTCTTATTGTGACAGTGGTGTGGAGGCTTCCAAAGTTTTTCTTTAATATGAGTCTTCATAATTCCATTTGCATCTGTGATTGAAGACTAAATGCAAAACTTAACAAGCTGGCCAAGTTTGCCCCGAAAATTTTCTTGCCCCTGAAAAAAAATGAAATGACGTTCCTGTAGGGGAGGGGTCACATCCCCTCGCCAAACCCTCCCCAAACTCAAACACGACTCAAACTACATGTAAGCTACGAGTGACAGCTGGTTCTATCAGCACTCAAATTATAGAGCAATTTTGTTCAGATGACAGCTTAAAATGCTACCACTACAGTGTCGAAATTCAAAAAATTTTACATGGGGAGGGGCACATCCCCCTCCCCAAACCCTGCTCGGCGCTGCGCGCCTCGCCGATCGTCCTTCGGCCGCTCCTTCGCCAGTCCCCCCAAAGCCAAGACCAAGTCTCCGCCTATGGATCAGCCCACACATCTCCAACCGACAGGGGTCATTAAAACTCTTACTGCATGCTAAAATATAATCAAGTTGATATCCCCAGTCTATATGTATACCTCAATAGTTACCTCATTCGTTGCCATAACTTGCATTACCACTAGCCTAATGCTCCTTTGGTAACCAATTACTTGAGCTGAGATAATATTTACTATCACAACCCATCTAATATGTAACTATCAGAGCTGAGACAATGTTTGCTATACCTGTTATAAGTAGCGACCTGTCAGTTTGATACTGAGAATAAACGAAATTGATTGATTGATTGATTGATTGATTGATTGATTGATTGAGTGATTGATTGATTGATTGATTGATTGATTGATTGATTGATTGATTGATTGATTGATTGATTGATTGATTGATTGATTGATTGATTGATTGATTGATTGATTGATTGATTGATTGATTGATTGATTGATTGATTGATTGATTGATTGATTGATTGATTGATTGATTGATTGATTGATTGATTGATTGATTGATTGATTGATTGATTGATTGATTGATTGATTGATTGATTGATTGATTGATTGATTGATTGATTGATTGATTGATTGATTGATCCTTGCCAAAAAAACAAGGCTGTTCACTTAGCTTTGACTCTATAGTCAAAGTGTAGTAAGTAAGTAAGTAAGTAAGTAAGTATAGGGGCAGAAAATTTGAATAGGCCTATATAATAAAACATAGAAGTAATGATATTGCAAGTAATGATAATAATAGTGCACAGTAATATTTCAGCACATGTCAGTAAGTGTACGCCGTACGGCATCCTGGTAATGAATCCCTTTCTAGTGTGTAGGTCAGCGAGTAGGATTTCCCGGTACGGTAATGAGGACGTAAAGAGTATCGTGTTTCACGAACTGGAGGGAGAAAACCACGAAGACCATAACATGTCCAGGGTCAGACAAAATGGAGGCAAATAGTGTACGGTCAGTTTTAACGCACATTTCTTCGAATATAGGGGAGTGCCTGGGCAAAAAGCCCTGCTTTATCAGTTTTTAAAATCTCGTTCGCCTAAATTAGTGAATCCAACCAAACAGGAGAGGATTACACGGTTCGCGCAACAACGGTCGAGGGTTTTGCATCATCTAGACGATTACCATTAAGCCTATGAGCCACCAGAACACGCAATGCAAAAAAGGACTGCTTAACTCTGCAGCATATATTATTTATATGCAGGGAAAATCCGATTCTATCAGAAAGGGTAACACCAAGGATTTTGAGTCGGTTAATTACAAGTCCAATCCCAGAAATTGGTCGGATTGTGACATCAGAATGGGGAAGGGTTATAATAATTTTACAGGACTTACTATAGAATTTAAACGTGAGTTGCAGCTTTTAGACCATTGTGCAATATGACTGAGTTCGGATTCGGTGGTGGTGGAAATTCCTGATGCTGGGACCACAAAATAACAGTCATCAGGAGAACTTAATTAGTCGGTTGCCCACGTGGATAGCCTTTAGTCCAGAAATCGCAATCAGGAAGTAGGAGGACGGAGTCTAGACCACTGAACAAAACAAGCGTTAATATACACTTCTAAGATGAGGCATAAAAATCCAAATTATGTTGAAGTGCTGTTAACAGTTAGCTTTGACTATAATGTATTTGAATGTAGGTATTCAGCGCTCGTGAATAAGCTGGTGCTTTGCACCTACTTTTAGAGTAGCCTATCGCTTTAGAAATTTGGAGTTTACGATTGCGATTACGATTCAGTTACAGCACAGCTTTATAATTATGAAGAATATATATATATATATATATATATATATATATATAGGCCTACGTTCATCATATTTGTACAGAATATGTACTGTTTATATTACTTAAATGAATTTAGACGTTCAATCGACTCTACTTTAATAATAAAAGCGTGCACGGTATACCCGTACCGATACACTTAGCTTTACGACTCATATCAAGAACATGTTATGTTGTGAGGCTCAACGGTCACTTTACGCACTGCTAACCCTCGTGGCGCATGGCCTACTAACTGCTGCAACTCTAGCAAAAATGCTTTATGCCTCACAAGCATGGTGGGATTTACTTCCCAGGAAGACCGCGAGGCGCTAGAAGTAGTACTGCGACGTCTTATCAAAGGTCAATACCTCCACTCAGACATTCTAACCATAGAGCAGCAATGCCTAAATGCGGACTATCGCCTATTCTCTGCCGTGCAGAGAAACGAAGGACATGTCTTACATGACATGCTCCCGCCCAAAAGACATACTGGACATGGTCTACGCCCTCGCGCTCATGATCGAGAAATACCATCGGCAGACTGTCTCACCAGAAACGCCTTACTAATTAGGATGATTTAACAAAGATAAATAACATTCATGATAAATAACATGTGAACATACAATATTTATAGAATCATTAGAATGCATAAGTCTTAAATAGTTTAATCCAGAAATAGATAAAACAATCCTTTAAATAGCTAAAATGCGGTTTGCAATTGGTCTTACAATAAAGAATATTCTATTCTATAGGCTATATCTTAGATAAATCAGGTATGAGGGATTTTCAGGCACAGGAAACTCATTGTTAAGAGACGATTGAGAAAGGTCTTCATTAGCACTCGCATGATGTCTGGCTGCATTCGAGTTAGGGTAGTGATGACTATAAGCATTCCGTTATGTAAGTACGTCTCATGTGTTTTGACAACATTCAGGCGCATGCCAACGAGAATTCGCCGCTGTTGGCCCAGTCCACTCACAATGAGAGGGTGGACAGGGTCCGACCTGGGCACTGGGGCCTTTGACCACAAACTCACGCCGTTTTGATCTGGTGAAAGAAGGCGATAATCATCTTTGGTCAACCATTCATCAAGGGGAGGTTTAACGATCAATCTACCGCTGTCGATGAATGTTTGTCCTACACGGACTCGGTGGATCTAGAGATATCCGTACACGGTAGATAGATGCACAGTGCGCTGCTCTGAAGAAGAGAAGACCGCGACGACAACGATTATGATGACGACGGCGATGACGACAATCACAATCTATAATCAAATATTCGTTTAATAGAAATTCAGGTTGACAAAACCGCAAACTGAAACAGATAATGACATGGTAGAGTGCGGTTAGTTCTAGGTCGACAAACAAGACATGGGGTCAAACAGTCAATCCCGCCCAGGTGTTATTCAATGTTGTCAATAAATAGATATTTGATTAAACTCTTTTGCGGCGGTTGCTATGTTAATAGCAACGAAAACATGAAATGACGGCATACGAAACGAACGAATTAAAGCTCGTGATATTAAATACGCTTGGTGACGTCAGAGAAGGCGGAAGAATCTCCAGCTAAACTACAATTTTCTGTTTGCAAATGCTTCGCGCTTCAATGATTCGTTATAATTATGATGGGTCAATATAATTATATCACCACTGAATGCAACGCCCCAATTGCCAATCAATATAATATAAAATTATATATATAATTATATATATATAATATATATATTATATAGATTCCACAACGTTCGTAAACATAAAATGCCTCATGAGGAAAATCTACAGCTGTATCCTGCTACTGGATACAAATGTAAGTGCAAACTACAGTGACCGCGTTTAATAGAAATCACAAATGTCTGATCTGAGCAGAAATTTAATTGTAAAGTGGCCTCAGAGCTCAGAGTGAAAGCATTACACATGGCACCATAGATTCAGAGGTAGGCCTACATCATTCTTTCCGGGTAAACCTTGCAGTGAGCGTACGCTTAGGCAAATGCATACTGTATGTCTTCTTGGCCGCGTGCATATCCATCGGCTTCTCTTTCTCTCTCTCGCTTTCTCTCTCATTGTCTCTGTCTACCACTTCGGTGTTGCTCCCTGTTTCTCTCTGCTCCTTTCTCTGCGTCCTACTCTGCGTAATACGTCTTCTGGTTTCTCAGTGCTTGACCATCTCAAGTTCTCGCTGTAGGATGTACAAAAGTGGCAGCAACCTGTACCTATGTGTGTGTGTGCCTCATTGTCCGTCTGTCTGTCTGTCCACCTAAGTCTCTTCGTCTGTCTCTGTGTCTATGCCGCTTCATGTCTATCAGAGATAGGTATCTTTACCGTCTGTCTGTCTGTCTGTCTCTGTCTATGTCGCTGTCTATGTGTGTGGGATTTAAAGCGGACTGTTTAGGCTGCCTGCAGTGCTCTTGCCAAATTGCCTCCTCTTCTTCCTGGAACCACCACCGCAGCACATCGTTCGTCCCATCAATCAACCGAATGCGCTGTGGGCCATCTGTCGATCGTCACTGACACTGATCGCACACGCGAGGCTTTTACCTTCCGAGTTTATTCGACTGAGACAGAGTGAGTGTAATAGGAGTAGTAGGAGGAAATAGAAGGAAAGGAGAGAAGGAGGACGACTAAGAGGAAGACGAGTAAGAGCAAGACGCAAGAGGAAGCAGATAAGAAGGAGATAGGGACTAAGAAAAAGTAAAAGAATACCCGAGAGGAGCAGCTAGTAAGGAAGAAATTGAGGAAAAGGAGGAGGAGGAGGAGGAGGAGGAGGAGAAAAGAATAATAATAATAATAATAATAATAAGAAGAAGAAGAAGAAGAAGAAGAAGAAGAAGAAGAAGAAGAAGAAGAAGAAGAAGAAGAAGAAGAAGAAGAAGAAGAAGAAGAAGAAGAAGAAGAAGAAGAAGAAGAAGAAGAAGAAGAAGAAGAAGAAGAAGGAGGAGAAGAAGAAGAAGAAGAAGAAGAAGAAGAAGAAGAAGAAGAAGAAGAAGAAGAAGAAGAAGAAGAAGAAGAAGAAGAGAAGAAGAAGAAGAAGAAGAAGAAGAAGAAGAAGAAGAGGAGGAGGAAGAGGAGAAGAAGAAGAAGAAGAAGAAGAAGAAGAAGAAGAAGAAGAAGAAGAAGAAGAAGAAGAAGAAAAGTCGGAGGAGGAGGTGTTCTTGTTCGTCTAAAAACGTTTACATGCATTGTCTGTTTCACCTGTGCCTCGAAAGCTCATAATTTCCGTTGAAGTTTCTTTCTTTTCATCTACCGCTTCTCTGTTTCTCTGTCTTCATTTATTCTCCTTCGTTCTATTCAGTTTTCCTAGTTCTTCTCCTCCGGTTTCCTGTTCTACTCGGTTTCTCATTATTTATCTGTCTCGAGACTGTCCAGAGACTTCCCAGGCAGACAGACAGCCGGACAGATAGACAGATAGGGATGATCGAGAAGTCAAGTGTGACAGACTGCCAGGAAGTCTTAAGAAAAACCAGACAGGGTAGCAGTCTGTTTGTCTGTCTGTTTGTCTGTCTGTCGGTCTAAAAGTGTTTCGTTGCATAAGTGTACTTAACAATCAATCTTCTAAGACAATCTGCAGACTCAGTTTGTCCAAGAATTCGTAACTGTCTTTCGTTTATGAGTTTGACGCGTGAATTCTAAGAAAACTCCCGCGGTCTCCTTCTCTATCTGTGGCTACACCTGGAAAGAGGAAGGTGTTTGGTCAAATGGCTTCACTCGCACCTTCCAACAATGTGTCAGTGGTTCGATGCCTCAGGTTGAGTCGTAAGGTCTTCCTCGAGTCAGACGAAGCCACTAAGGCTATCAGAATCATGACTGCGTTCATTCTTGAAATGGTCAGCTGTCCCTGCTGTGATCTTGCCTTCTAGATCCTGGACAAACTCCAGTGACTCTGTGTGCCAGCTTACTGTGGTTTCTTCCTGTGGTTATTATTATTTTTATAATAATAATAATAATAATTATTATTATTACCCGAGGTTTTACCCCTAGATAGAATTATTATTATTATTATTATTATTATTATTATTATTATTATTATTATTATTATTATTATTATTATTATTATTATTATTAATATTATTAATATTATTAATTAATTAATTAATTAATGCCCTGAGGTACTTCATTCCCCAGGGACTTAGAAATTATAAAAGGAATATACCTGGAACGGCTATACCTCATCCATGTCGGGCGTGGGTTTGATAAAGTCACGGCTAGTGTTGTTTTAGTTTTGCCTTGAGTTTTAGTTTTAGTTATTATTAGTTTCACATGCTAGGTGTTTTAGTTATTAATAGTTTTAGTTATTTCGCCAAGTTTTAGTTTTAGTTATTATTAGTTTCACATGCTAGGGTTTTGGTTATTATTAGTTTTAGTTATTTTGCCGAGTCTGGCAATATTTTTCCGGCATGCAGCTTTTACACCAAAAAGCATTCACTCGCTACAATCTGTTTCTAATCGATACTTAGAATAGTCCCATGCTCCACTAGTTTTAGGTCTACCACCTAAATTTAGTTCAGACATCTTATAAAATTCCAAAGATCAGAAGATTAACGAACGAAGTGCTGATTATTAAAGGCGTATATCTAAAAACTCGTTACGCTCAGCGGTGCAAGCAGAGTTCCTTTTCCCCCGTGCTCGAACTGCTATCCGACAGCGCCGCGCCTTCTCTGTGGCTGGCCCGGTGACCTGGAATGGGCTTCCGGTGGCACTGCGTCTGACCTCAATAGGACACTCTGCTCAGTTCTTCTCTAGCCTTAAGACTGTCCTGTTTGACCGAGGTTGGGCTGGGAGCGCTCCTGAGTAGACTGTCTGAAGGGGCGCTATATAAAACTACTGTAATAATAATAATAATAATAAAAGCATTGAATATCTTAAGACGCTAGGTTTTCGTTATGTGTTTTCGTTTTGGTTTTCGTTATGTGTTTTCGTTATTATTAGTTTTGACTGGTTTAGTTTTAGTTTTTATTTCGTTATCGTTTTCCCTCTAGTGTTCGTTTTAGTTTTAGTTAACTAAGACCATTTTGTTTTCGTTAACGAAGGTTGTCGTTTTAGTTTTCGTTAACGAAAACAACACTAGTCACGGCGTTGAAGCGCTGTATTGTTATTGAGATCCTCTGAAATAAGTAGCTGGTCTCTTATCTCTCGGTTCACCCGTAGCTAGTGTTAAGTATTATTGTTATTATAATTATTATTATTATTATTATTATAATTATTATTATTATTATTATTTTTATTATTATTATTATTATTATCATCATCATTATTATTATGTGTGTGTCTAGAAGGGTCTGGTATTTTTATCCATCTAGTTTAACTTACGGAAATCTTGAATGTAACTATGTAACTATGTTTGAGCCACAGGCTAAAAAGTCAAATCTTGCGACGACTCATTCGATCACTTACAATCATTCAATCGTCGTGAAACTTGGCAGATAGACTCGACCTCGCAGACATTTCATTCTATAAAAATTTCAGCTCCCCAAAAAAGGCTAGCTTATAGAATCGGGGACTCAACTTTTCGAATCGGGGAATCCCCTTTTCCGATACGCAGCGTTGTCATTGGCCAGCGTTGTGATTGGCCGCAACAAAAACGGGCGCGCTGCCTGATTAAACGCACGCTATGTCGTAAAATGAACGCGGATTATATATTTGTAGAGGTAACTGCTTCATAAGACGCATTATAGGATCCTAGATGGATATAGTAAAAAAACTTTGTTTTTACGGGCTGTATTTTATTATTATTATTATTATCAGGTGCTGCTGCAGCAGCTGCCGCTACTACTACTACTGCTGCAGCTGCTGCTGCTGCTGCTGCTGCTACTACTACTACAACTACTACTGCTGCTGCTGCTGCTGCTACTACTGCTGCTGCTGCTGCTGCTGCTGCTACTGCTGCTGCTGCTGCTACTACTACTACTACTACTACTACTACTACTACTACTACTAATGTGAAATGATGCAATCTGAAGCCCTATAGCATGTCTGAATCAGCGGATCAAAGTGATTCTCAGACTGCTTTCAAACATTAAACTATCGTCAGTTATCAGTGTAATTAGTGATTAGTAATTAGTGTTCATATGACTAGAAAAGTTGCTGTCACCCTCTGTATGGCTCCCACACACACAGAGAGCCCAACCAAAAGATTCCTCTGCAGAGTTGATAGATAACACCATGTTCAAGGCTTATGGGCCGAGCGTTGAATCGATTACGAGGAATAACACCAGGTCACGTGGTCCGTAGGCAGAGACACATGATGCATCACCATCCAGGGGTCTCTTGCAGTTGGTAGAAGACGCAGCGTTGGGACGTCTCTTAGGCATGCAGGCCTCTGATTGGTCGCAATTTCTAGGAATCATCATTTAATTGACATGGACTCATTGCGGAAAAGATGATCCAGTCTAAAAACATTCATTTGAAAGGCATTGCGTTTCAAACTTAGTTGATAGTCTGACTAAGTCACTTCACCTTAACGTACCATCTACATTTTTACCTCGCCTAATTTAACGTTTTAGGCCCTATACCTTATAATTAAGATAGCATGACTGTAATTTGTGTTCCATTGAATTAGATAATTACTATGTATAGTGCACCTCGTCACGACTTCTTTCACCTTGCGTAATTTACAACCACACAATTTAGATGCATTTAGATCTAAAAGGGTCTGCATGATTCACTCTGTTGTATTTTCTTGCGAGTCTTGTTGAGTTCTGCAGTATACGGTCTGTCAGCATCGAGTACGAGCGCACTGCAAGAACACGAAACAACACAGGATATAGATAATAAGTGGAGCATACGTCTTTATCCCATCTATCCACTTATCAAAGAGCCTTGCAGACGCTTCCTACACAGGATGCACTAATATCTGCACTTAAGTCAAGGCACCGCCTTCATGCCTGGATCAAGGATTAATTAATGGGCTCTGTGCATACAATGACATACAATACTTTTTAAATACCTACCTATTTATATCTAAGTATATAAAAGTGACTGTGACCCGCTGGTAGAAGAGCAAAAAACAAACCAAGACTCGAGAGTGTATTTACTTAGGTCTGAACGAGGTCTGAACGTGTAGTAGGTAATTTTTCGCATTTTTGGGGAAGTTTGCTTTTTTAAAGCTTGTACTGCATCGAAATAATGCTTCTTCTTCTATAATTTTCATTACTATTGCGTAAGTTAATTTATATAAGACAAGTGACAACTAACTAAATGTACCATACTCAGGGGCGTAGCTAGGATATTTTGCACCCGGTGACGAAATATAAAATTGGCGCTGCCCTTCAGTTTTATATATTTCACTTTCTCCAAATACATCGAATGGCAATTTAAAGTTTAATGAAATAAAATATTGAAAATATAGTTTAGTAGACTTAAGTTCGGTAAATCTATATAACTCAGACCCACTCAAATAAAACAACATTTGGCTGATCTACGGCCATATTTCCTTGATTTTGACATTTTGACCTTGAAATGACCTTGGATTGTGTTAGTCTTTTAGCACTCTGTCTTCTGGAGTGTAGCCCTTATCGGTCTGAGCAAACAGGCAAAAGAATAACTCAAGCAGAGCAATATTTTACCGAGGTAAGGCCATTTCCTCCGATTCTTCTCTTCTTTTTGTTTTTAAAATAACTTTTGATCGTCTTACATTTGGTATCCTTGTTTCTTATCACACGTAGCCCTTATGAAGACGAGAAATACAAGAAAGAATTGATAAATTTCAACAATTATTAGCCAAGATCTGATCATTTCTTTGATTTTGTAGATTTCGATTCGTATGACCTTGAAATGACCTTGAACGACCCTGAATTTAGTTCCTATATTTTACCTGGATGTAGCTCTCATCAAGACAAACAAAAATTAAAACGTTAATCTAAATCAGACTCTTCTATAATTAGTTTGATAATAAGAGTAAAACGACAATGGACCAACATTCGAAGACCCGAGCATATGGGCGCCTTCAGTCCTGGGAGAATAAGTAGGGTATGTTCGGGGGCTTTGAGGGACCTCAGGATAACATTTTTAAATTCTGTTAAAAATATTTCTAGACAATATATTGATAGAATAATGGGGAAAATAGTGAATGGTTGGTTTCTAGGATGTATCATTTTTCTGGACACCCCTATTGGACAACCTTTCCTCATTGAATACATGACTTGAAAATGATTTCCAAAGTTCATATCCAAATCTGGGTTCTAACTCTGGCAGCGGCGCTGACTGGCTGACAAGTTATCATTTCGAACGATCTCGATTTCTGCTTCCGAACAACAACTGTGAAAGAATTTTAATGGCTGTATTGTGTTGTGATGTAATTGTATCATAATAGTTCACTTTACATAGCGATTCTTGCAGAGAAATCATGCTGTCAGCCGAGCTCACAGTCAATTGGTTGCAGAGCAGCTGTTCATCTGCTGCGTTATTGCGTGTATTGGCCAAATGTTGCTAATGTTATTGTTGTTGCTGCTGTTGTTATACGTTGTTGCATGGTTGTAACTGTGAGGACGTGACCTTTGCTGACGTTTGGTGTATTGTCCAGTCTGTTGCATCGACCAGCCACAGGTCAGAGGTCACAGACGACGGTTGTCTGGCCAATGACCTGCGATCACGCAATCGACTTCCGGTAGACCTTGAGGGCCTCGAGTCCTCCTCAAGACCTGTGAGGACACGAAGATTGTCCTCATGTTTCCATCCACTTCGCCAGATGCGGTTAACCCTGTCTTTGAAATGCAGACTACAACTGAGCAGCAAATCCACTTTATAGAATCAAAATAAAGAATCAAAATCTGGCCTTCAGTATATACATAATGCATAAATGTATGCAGGTCTGTGTGTATTTATATATATAAATGTGTGTGTATGTATGTATGTATGTGTGTGTACGTTTGTATACATGTATGTAAGGTATGTATTTTACGAATGTCTGCATGTATTAAGTATGCATAGTCTATATGCATGTATATTCTTTTTTTTTGATTCTACAAGCGTGGAACAAATTTCGCACAGTAGCTTACAGAAAAAATAAATAATATCTGCATGTATTAAGTATGCATATATGCATGTATGTATGTTTGTATAAATTTATGCATGTTTGTTTGGTTAGTATGTATGTATATATGTATTAATGCATGTTTGTTTGGTTAGTATGTATGTATATATGTATTAATATATGCATGTCTTAATTTATGTATGTATTAATATATGTATGTATGATTGGATGTATGCATGTATGTGTGCATATAAGTATGTATGCATGTATGTTGGGTATGTATTTACGAATGTATGCATATATTAAGTATGTATGTATGTAGGTGTGTGTATGCATGTTTGTATGCATGTATGCAGGGTATGTAATTATGTATTTTACGAATGTCTGCATGTATTAAGTATGCATAAATGCATATATTTACTGTCGTTATTATTTAACTTTTGTTTAGATTCTACAAGCGTGGAACAAATTTCACTGAGTTGATATATGTTTTATTTTGTATAAATTTATGCATGTTTGTTTGGTTTGTATGTATGTATTAATGTATGTATGTACTAATGTATGTATGTATTAATGCATGTATGTATGATTGTATGGTATGCATGTATGTGTGTATGTAAGTATGCATGTATGTGTGTATGTAAGTATGTTAAGGAGTAAAAGTAATTATGTAGATGTATGTATGTATGTATGTATGTATGTATGTATGTATGTATGTATGTATGTATGTAAAGTATGTATGTATGTAATAGTATGTATGTATGTATGTATGTATGTATGTATGTATGTATGTAAGTAATAAGTATGTATGTAAGTATGCATGTAGGTATGTATGTATGTATATATATTTGTATGTATGTATGTATGTGTGTATGTATGTATATATGTAATTATGTATGTATGAATGTATGTATGTATGTATGTACACATACCTCTGTTTCTCCATCTTGATCCCTCCCTCCCTCTCATCCTGCCTCTGTCTCCCATTTCCTCCTAATTTCTTCTCCCTCTTACTTAGCAAACTCTCCAGTCTCCATCCTGTACCTAAAGGCCGGCGCTGACAGCGAAATGTACACTAATGCATTAGTACTAATTAATATTATTATTGACTTTATAGCCTGTTGCTATCTATAAGTAAATTCCCGTATATAATTAGGGCTAATAATTGTCTGCAGAGGTCGATAGGTAGGCCTAAGACGTCATCGGATTAATTGGACGCATGCCTGGCATGCATGTGGCATTATACTTGCAAAACAGGCAGAAGTGTCAATATACGAGTCTTAATTAGTTATCAGCAATTAGTTATCAGGATACGTTGCTGCCTTAGACTCTTATGCATTAAGCATAGTCTACGAATACCGTTTAGCACATGTAAGCCTAAGTAAGTCTATGAACATGATCATAATAATTATTATAGTCCCATAAACATAATTATAGGGTCAGTATTATCGACCGCATAAAATATTACAAAGTAATAAATTCACATGTTAGCGCTTTACCACAGTTTACGATGAAATAAAACTTCGGAATAGGTCTGTAGAAATAAATGTAATAATTATGTGTGTTTGCTTAGTGTATTTTGGTCTTTGTTTTATGGTATTACACGGACGAACGTTTCAATTAATTCCTCTGGAGGATTGTTCGACCGCACTATATTATAATTAGCCTCCATTCGCATTAATTTACACCTCACGGCCCATCAATTAGACGTCTTAATTTAAGCATAACTAAATATAGCCCAGAAATTCGTCATCTCTTCTATATTTAGGCTGACTGGGTCAGATCGTGTTAGAATTTAATGCAATTACCCCAGGGTTTAGAATCTAGATGCATGTAGAGTTGTAGACCCTATTCATGTACGTGTAATTTGTGTATGTGTGTAGGCCTGCATACATGTATATATATAATATATATATGTGTGTGTATGTATGTATGTATGCATGAATACATTGTATGATTGTATTTATGTGTGTATGTAGATGTATGCATGCATGAATGTATCTGTACGTGCATACATGCATGTATGAATGTATGAGTCAATGTATGAGTCAATTTAGTATGTATGTACGCTATAGATGTATTCATGTAGTTCTATGAATATAATTAGGCTATGTACAGTATATGACTTTCCTTTCCCATCCCTTAAACGCAGCGCATAGGAGGAAAGAATCTTATAACAATGAACACAATCAATACTATGAGCTACCGTCAGACATGTTTACCATCAGAGAAATGACTGGCCTCGGCTGACCATGACTGGCTGACGTTGACTGGCTGACATTGACTGGCCCTTTAAGTCACGTCATGACAAGCTTATTCGGACGTCCTGATTATAAATGCGTTCTGACCTGTCTCCTGTTGATATAAAACACAACACAGTTTACTATTTGATGAGAAATCTTTTATACATCTGGAATTCGACAACAGAAGATCTGTTGAGTCTGGTGTTTCCGGACTAAATTTTCCAGAGGTTTGTCGATGTTATTGGGAAAAACTTGTTCAGTTGTATGCTGTATGTATTTTATCGCAATAGGTCTCCAAAAGCTATCAAACTAAAGTCCAAAGATGACCATCTAAGAAGTGTGTTTTGAGAAAATCGTTTCGAAATTGCAGGTATCTAAAACCATAGCTCTGAAAATTATGCACGTTTACTGCTTAAACTTTGTACATATGTTAGGTAATAAGTCGTTGTAAGGATTGTAAAGTTTCGTCAGTTACAAGTCACAACATTTTACGAAGCGAGCTACAGTAACTGACGGGTCACATAATCTTCGAAAAGCGAAAACAAATCGAGCATGTACTTAGTCTCCGATTCAATTTTCGTTTTACAAGAGGTCCAAAAAGTATCAGTAATGTTCGTATGCAATTTAGGATATATCCCTAATTAAAAAAACTTAAGTTATGTTGAGCCTATTCTAGACCATTCAACTGTCCGACTAAATCTTAAGTAAATAAATTTCGCTGCTTGAAGGACTTTATTTCATGTTTCTTCTTTAGTCACTTTGATGCCAAGTTTTGCGTCTGACTTCGCAACTATTACGTCAGTTTGGTGGCTTTATCTTCAGAGTAGCTACAGTCCGGCCATTCAGTGAACTGACACTTTTAGCTGCCCGATTGGTAACATGACTTCGAATACATTCACTTAATTAAATTAGAATTAAACAGAAATTGTGACAGAAAATTATGACCATCAATCCTCGTAAGAATGAATTTATTTGGCCTTGACTTCAGCCACTATACGAAGTTTCAGAGTTTACCTGGCGTATGTTGCTCTTGACATTTTAATTTTCAAATAATTATAAGGCCTAATATAGCCATGGCCCTTGGGCTTCGAACTATACCTGCCTGCCAGTGACATGTCGGTAGGCCATTGTTGGGCACGTGGAGATATGTAACTTCAGGCTACCTGGTAAGTTTTAATTGAGAAGCTGTTACTATCCAGTTGTTACAGATGCATGCAATATGTCCTCACCGCCATTGATGACTGCAATTTTCTTTCCGATAAACTGCTTGTTCAATGTTCATAATTACTTTCGCACCATGTAGACTGGCGTAGAGATGTGAGATGTTACAACGGCGCTATATTAATTCTCTAGATATATACATGCATCATTCGTCGCAATTCTGGTGCGCCATCTACACCTATTGTAACCCATATGGCATCGTTCTTGGTATTTCGCGGCCGTCTCGGCGCCGCAGCCGAAGAACCTTCAGTGCCTGGTGTGTATACGGGTTTAAAGAGGCACTCGTACTAAATAGGATGAGCGCCAATCGAAACCCATGGCTGCAGCGCTTGTACGCGCATATATGTCTACATAAACACAAACAAACATACATGTATACATATATACACATACAGTCACATACATACACATACATACACACATACAGTACACATAAACATACCAGTTACACAATTATGTGTAAACACACATTCATTTATGTATGCAGCATGCATACGAAAACGTGGTTATAAAGTGGTTCAGAACGCTATGGATAATAATTATGTATCAGATACTTAATCATCATAACTGTTTGCTTAAGTTCCTTACTGAGGCGCTGCGGAGTAAAAAAAACGGCTATTAAACTTGTTCGTCGAAAATACGGATATTATTGTCGTCTTTTAAGCGACTGATAACGGCAATTCGTCATTAGCTGAAGACACCTCATCATATTGCGGCGAAAACCCCGCCTCGCTGTTTCCCGGCGCTGCCAATCAAATTACGTCAGTTGCAACACGTCATTATTTGGTCGTATATGGGATTGAGGTATTCAGTCATCAGAGGGCGAACGAGTGGCCCTTGAGACAATCGGTGTTGGTTGGCGGTTTACTCAACGCGGGGAGGAATTCGCAATCGGTTGTGTGTCATGGCTGCGTATAACCTATATAGCGTCTCAGCTCGATCTAGAGGTTAATCATTTGCGGGGATGATCATCGACGCTATTGTTTATGGTTAACTAATTGCCTCACTCACGTAAGACGTCTCGAAGTTGAATTGTATACATGTGTGTATATATAAATGTATGTGTATATAATATGTTAAGTATCCTACTCTAAAGATGTGGGTTGGAGTTGAGATATAAGTCGCGACGATAGAACCGCTGAGTTTTCATCCGCATCGCGTCTACGCATGTGCTGCAGAGGTTGGAGAGTAATACGTGGGCGAATATTTAGTACAGATGTAAATACACGCACGGACTCGTATTTATGTTGTTAGCCGTCATATTTGGAAAAAATTGCAGATAAATTTTACATTGATGTGACGCTAAATAATGTTACGTTGAGAGGATATTCACGGCGGTGTGAACGCAGGCGAATAGAACAACTGGAGAGGATCGAGACCTTTCGATGCAATATTTCCATTCAGCTGCAGAACAATATATTGGCTATTTGAGCGAATCCTTGTGTAAATTAATGAGCCATATTTCATTAGTTGAAGTGTTTACCTGCGTAGGCGGAGGACGATTTCTGGACATCATCGCCACAAGTTCTGAATCAACACAGACCGCCGCCGTCGTCCATCCATCCGTCCTTAGGTCCGCTCGTCCGGGCTAGCCAGGGAGCGTCGTAGCCCATGCACCAGCCGACGCGTGGGTGTTGCGCCGCCAAAAAATTGCGATCTGTGGCATAAATAGGCCGAGCATTTGACGTTCGGCGGCAGCATTTGTAGGACACAGGTGGTCGTCGTCTCCGAGAGATTAGCGACTGAACTGCGTGTGATATTGTTGTAAGAGATATCGCAGAGAATAATGTATTTGCTTTGCGTTTTGTAAATAGTGATAGTAGTGTATCAGTAAGCCGGATATTCCGATCGCTATGCACGACTATCGTCTACCGTGTGTCTCGCTCGGTTTGATCATCTACCTGCAGACTTCCTTCAGTCGGACTTGTGACCTCGACTTCAAGGATGTACCATCGAAGACCTACCAGGCGGACTTTGTTTTTGAGGCGACGGTACACAGACTCGTATCGTCCGGCGGCGGTGGTAAAGGGTCAAAGGACAAATCCATCGTACGCTTCAAGGTCAGTGACGTTTTTAAGGGAACGCTCGACAAAGAGGCGAACGGTGATCGCTATCAGACAATTAGTGTCGGTAAGTTCGGAGTGAAGGCTGATCCAGGACGCTGTATCGCTCCTCTGCCTCAGCTCGGATCTCGTTATGTCCTCTTTCTCAGATCGGCTGAAACGGACAGTGGAATCCGGACGGCGGCGAAGGGCGAAGGTAATTCCCTGTTGCCTGAATTCGTACTCTCCGGTTTTCCAGAACCACTTTCCGACGACGTCATCTCTTCTGTGCGTCAAAGTACAGACAGCAAATTTGGTAAGTTGCATCGGTCGAAGTAAGTCGCTGGCTGGTAAGGTACAACCAGAACAATTTTGCAAAAGATTGGAATAGATTTCACTGTAATTACAGTGCTCAACATGAGTTTTACTTCTTTAATGAAATCTGGTGATTTTTATTCTCGTTAGCTAATTAGTTATAGGGGCCGTCCATAAATGACGTCACGTCCAGGTGGGGTAGGGGTAAGACTTGTGTAACTCTTTGTGATTCTGCAGCGGTGAACGGCTTAGTGCTTAATGCCTAAACCGTGACGAGAGGGAGGTGGATGTCGATTTTGTGCCAAAATAGTGTGACGTCATTTATGGAGGGCCCATATTATGATAACCAATATGCTTCTGTCAGGTAGGCCTACGGTTTTCGAGAAATTGTCAGAAGTTAAAAGGATTTCTGTGAAAATATTTGACGTATTGCTTCTATTTCAATGTCTGTGCTTCATATTCGTAAGGAAAATTTGAAAAAGGTTTTTTAATAGAGATGATTCTTTATGCCTAAGCAAAGATGTTGCAAGATTGTAATCCACAACTAAAGCGAGGTTAAGCCTGTGCTGTTACATAATTGCAATGCTTATCCATCAATACCAGTGGACATGCTGTTCGCGTGAAGGAGACATAATTATACTATTATGGGTCTATTGCTTAAACCCATACAGCAGAGCAGTAGAGCAGGCACAACTGGACCATAATGTGAAGATATGAAAACTGGATTGCAACTCTGATATACCAAGTAGGACCTACTGCTGCCTCATTTTTGAGTGGAACAGAGGTTCTCATTACACGTCTGTCGAAGAGAGCTGGATACTCAGTAGCTGTGTGATTCTCCTTACAGATTTTATTTTAGTTATAGTTACAGTTGTAGTTAATGGTTTTTTTTATTTTAGCTATAGTTATAGTTAGTATTATTTTTTTAGTTATAGTTATAGTCATAGTTAATGGATTTTTATTTTAGTTAATTTTAGTTACTACTTAGTTACAATAATTGAGGTTATAAGCAAAATTGTGCGTATTAACACGCTGTTTCACAATTTGCTCAGAGCTTTGAAAGCCGTTGAAGCATGGGTGCATTCAGCTTCAGGAATACACGAGTTTCCAAAGTAACTAAAAATTGCATAATAAAAATATCGCCTTTTTCGTTCTCATTTATGTCGAATCGTCCATAATGCGCTTCCTATTTTTATTTTTTGTATTAACGAAAATAAAGATGAATTTTCGTTATTGTTATTTTCGTTATAGTTATAGTTATAGTTAATGATATTTTTTAGTTATAGTTATAGTTATCGTTAACGAAATCATTTTATTTTTGTTAACGAACATTGTCGTTATCGTTATCGTTAACGAGAATCACGCTGCTCAGTAGAAGTTTAGTTCCAGGTCAAAAGACCTCAAGAGGGCTTTACTGCCGTACTTCACCTCAAGCTCGTACAAATTAAAAAGTTAGCCAAAATAATGAATAAAGACGTCAAAGATTCAAATACTTGAGATAGAAGTTAATGCGTATAAGCGCCTCTGAGTAGTTTCCTTGAAGGGGCGCTATACAAATGTTCGATATGAATGAATGAATGAATGAATGTCAAGTATAAAAAAATCAATGGTATATTTCTTTGTCCACAGATTAGTGATATGATGCATGGAATGTCACACTTTGATGACCGCGTTGGTGGTGTTCAGTACATAGAGTGACAGTCTTTACTTTATGACTGAGAAGACACCATGACACTAAGTTCCATTTGGTTGACGAGATGCTTAAACATTTAACATGATTAAGTGCAATATCCTGAGTTTTTCACAACGAATCTCGGTGACATTAGTGATAAACATGGTGAAAGACTTCACCAAGACGAAGCCGAAATGGAAAACTGAAACCAGGGCAGGTGGAATCCAAGGATGCTGGCTGACTGTTGCTAGACATTGATTAGAGAGGCTCCAAAATTGAATACAAATGCAAATCAAGAACAAAACGCTTTTAGTTTCTGTTCCTTGTGACAATGCAATCACGTAAAAGTCGTACACGATAATTATATGCGATTTGACTTTCTAATAAATGTTATGTGATACAAAAACTAAGAGTTCACTAGCGTATTAATTGTGGCATATTCCAAAAAGTGCATCACACGTTAACGTTGGAAAAGCAAAAAATTGAACATTTTGTCGCCAATTTTTATTATGATTTCATTCTAAATAATGCTACGTAGTGCTGAAGTAAATAAAAAAAATTTAACTTTAAAAGCATAATCGGAAATATGATACATCTGCAGGCTGCACATTTGCTAAAATATTGAGATCCACCACCTCTGATAGGAACAACTTGACCATAGAAGTCAGTAACAATAATGCGCCTATATCGCGCAACCGTGGTCCTAAGAAATGCAGCTCTTGGAGCCTTTATCTTAGGCGCCAAAACAGATGGCAAATGTCAAGGCAACGATATTTGATCTGTGGAAAGTAGAGTATAGGTCTTGCATAGGCCTAATTACTTAGGCCGGAAATAATGAGCATAGGCCATCTAGCGGTTGCCTGCTTTGTGTACTGAGAGGTATAGATGCTGACTAAGGAATTTCCTGTTACGTTGTATTTAAATCAAGGGTTGCGTTTGATTTTAGCGCGAAAGCCGGGGGTCCGAATGCCGACGAAGAACTTTACCTTTGCACCAGGAAAGGTCGCGCGCGTGCAGTGCATTGTGTCCGGTCGACCAAGGCCGAAGGTCAACTGGTTCAAGGACAACGAGCAACTGCAGAGCAGCAAACGTATTTCATTCCAAGACACAAAGTAAGTGGGTCCTATGTGCGCACCATTTCATTCGGCCTTCTTGTAAAACCCTGTCACTCATTCCCCTCGAATAACTCACTCTTACCTGTCCACGGTCGCTCCTCTGGAACCTCTCACTAATTCTGTCTGCTTCATTTCACCGAATATAAATGACGTCTAGAAGTATAAAAAAAAGCCAGCACTTGACTTTGACTTCACTGTATTGTCTGCTTTCGATTGTTTGGGTTGCCATTGTCAAAAGATTCTTCAAACTATAGAAGAACCGCACGTTGTAAGAAGCTCAGTGTACAACTGCTGAAAGAGGCAATACATTAGACATCTATTAGCGAAACGAAAAGCGCTGTTAAGAAAAAGTCTGTCTTACAAGTTCTTGATTAATTTCTCACCTCTTTTATTCTCCAATCCTCGTTGTCAGGTTCGCTGTTGCTCGCCTTTCCATCATTCATTCATCCCACTTTCCTTCCTTTGGAGTCTGAATAATTAGGCTGATATTCTGCTCTGTATACTGTCTCCCTTACACTCAGCTGTTTCTTCACGTCAATCACTTTCACTTAGAGTTAGGCAAATAGTCATGCTCCGCATGTCTCTGCTCTATTCTGCGATAGCAACTGGCATGCATTTGAGATTTACTATAGAAACTTTGTAGACCATGTCCTGTGTTTTACATGCAGAATCCATCGTCCTATATCTTCTACTGTTTTGCAGTTCGTTGTGTTTGAAATGTAGTATTTTTAGCTGTGCTTATTATTTTCGCTCGATACGCATAATGCTGCTTCGCTTTCTGTTTCCTTCAAATTCAATATTATCGACCCACTGCTTTTGGATACAGTGTTTCCCTAATCCGCCAACAAGCACTTACACGAGCTGCAGCTAAATGTCCACTCCATTCCTAGGCCAGTCACATCTTCCCGTCGTTCCCAGGTCGAAAATTCCCAGCTATGATCTGCCTACGACAAGCGGTCTTCACTCGAACGGCGACCGTATTTGCCGAAGCAAATCCAGATGGTTGCACCGGTGATAAGACAGAGAAGTGATCGGAATGTTTGCCTTGCGATTCGATTGGTTGACTAAGAATCAGAAACCGCTTCCTCCAAAGAAATATGCTAATTTCCTCTGTAGCTTCCTCCATGTACACGCATATAATACGCGCGTATATAGATACATATTTATATATAGATACACACAGTACCAATACTTAAATAAGCACAGTCGTGAATATGAATGCATAATGCAAGAAATATATAGATATTTAACTCTACATATATATAGATACGCACTAACCCAAAAATAGATGCATGTGCAATATATATATATATATATATATATATATATATATATATATATATATATATATATATATATATATATATATATATCCGTGTACATATATGGATGGACGTTATAATCTGTCGTGGAGCGCAGTGGGACTTTGGTGATGACGTCCATACAGCTGTCAATTTCCCGGTGACAATTGCTGACAAATAGTACAAATACTTCGGTCCTCAGAGTGATCAACTAGTTTCAGGAAACTGCTGCATCTATATATAGACCAGACAGTTCGATGCGTCATGTGCACGTAAATTATCTGTCTGTCTCTCTGTCTTTCTCGCTCTGCCTCTGGCTCTGCCTCTGTCTCTGTCTCTGTCTCTCTTTCTCTGTCTCTCTTTCTCTTTCTGTCTGCCCTGTTGTATCTCTCTCTGTCTCTGTCTGACTGTCCCTCTCTGTCTCTCTCACTCTCTTTCTGACTAGCCGGAAACTCTCCATCTTGCACTGTTGCGCCCCCCCCCAGGTGCTACCCTTCTGTGTCTTGTAATCTGTAAATTCGTCATTGGTTTTACTGGGGCAAGTTAATGTCAAGTTCCCTAGACTCAAGTGGGGCATGGTCAGATTGTTCCATCGGAATCCTGCTTTAAAATGATCGTGCTTACTTGTTTACTTCACAGACGGGGGTCGACTCTCGTCATTCGTCGTTTCTCTCCGACTGACTCCGGAATCTACCGATGTCAAGCAGTCAACGTCGTCGGTAGCACATCACTAAACTCCACGAAAGGAGTCTTCCTGTCGATCGCAGTTTCCACCACCGGTTAGTAGCGCTTCATAAACAGCCAATTGCATTTGCGTCATGCATGGGCGCCCACGGTGACCGAATGGATGAGCGCTCGCCTTGCAACACGGAGTACATGAGTTCGAGTTCGTAATCTTACCGGTAATAGTAAAATAGTCTTTAACTATAATTACTTCTAAAGCGCCACAAGGGTAGTCAAATGGAGGTTCAAGTCCGGTTTCCAGAGAGACCAGAGAGATAAAGAAAGACCAGAGAGACACACAGAGAGACAGAGAGTGAGAGGCAGAGAGACCAGAGAGAAGAGCCAGAGAGAGAGAGAGCCGAGGAGAGAGAGACTGTTATAGTGGGATTGAGGAGTGAATTAGAATAGAGGTTGACTTTAGCCGGGATAGGACAGAAAGAAAAGATTGGAGATCGGACGATGGTTAGAGAGGCTTTCCTCGTCAAGATTTGGTTGTTAGAAGGGGAGTGACAAGAGGGTGCTTAAGGCCAGTAGAGAGTGAGGTTTTCTGATTATTTTAGTGATTACCGGAACGAGGATAGAGGCACAGTCTTTTAGAAGAGAGGTGAGGATAAGATCGAGTTTGCATTGTTTGTTAGGAAGAGAATTTAGAAGGATAGACACTTCTGCCTCAGAGGCTGGAGAAATAATTTGGAGCGGCGTCTGAGGGGCAGGGAAGTGAGGTTGATAGAAAAAGGAAGAAAGAAATTTACAATAAGAAGCGAAGGGATGAGATTTGGTCCGAGAAGAACGAGTAAAAGGCATCGGCGATAGATGGGAGGGAAGAGAGCTTGGAAGTGTGGAGAGAGACTTGCGATGGAGAGCAGAGTTGACAGCTTTCCACAGATGCTTTTGGTTGGAGGAGCTGGAATGGATAAGTGAGGACAGATATTTTCTTGGCAGCAGCAATGAATTGGTGGTATTTAAGGTGACAGTTTAAAGTGTGGTAAGGACTTTCGTTTGAGTTGGAATGACGTAGATGCCCTGCGCAAAATCCTGCACTCCCATCTGCTTGGTACCACGTTTTCAGACGCTCGATATTTCGTCTGTTTGTGCCTCATAAAAGCGCTGCCTACGTTGGACTAAGCGATGTTAAAGTTAATTTAGAATAGAAAGATAATCTGTAAGCAACTATTTCTGCATCATCTCATCGGCCTGTCCAATCTCTGGACCGGTCTGACTGCTTTGTCCCACGAGCTAGGACCACTATTGCTCAAACTCGATCCTTTGCTATCATTGGGCCCTCTTATGGAATGCCCTTCCCTTCACTCTGCGCGAGACTTTCCTTTCTGGATCATTGTTTTCATCTCTCTGTTCTTAAAACCTATTTCTTCTGTCGGGGTTCTTGCACTTTGAGCTCTACTGAATGGCCACGACTGTGAGAGGCGCTATATAAATTACTAATGACATTACATTACATTACAACTATTGCTTAGATAACTGGAAAAGTCAGCACTGGTGGGTTGTCGCACATACGTAGAGCCTCATCCTAACTTGACAGTTGACACCATGTTTGGATTCCTGGTTCTCCTTGGGTTGAGAGTATAGCCATCGGTGCTGTGGTGGTCGTGGTGCTATTGTTTAGTCGTAGTAATAGTTGTTGTTTGGCTTTATGCTGTGTCATAAAGAATATGATTAGCCTCCCTCTCCTCTTTTGGGTGATGCCAGTCAATAAGTCTGGCCCCACCTGAAAGCGCTAGTAGCTGAGTTAGCCTAATTAGATGGAGCTAATTAGATGGAGTTAATTAGACAGAGCAATGAATGGTCTGTTTGGCTTTGATTGTAGCGACTCCCGTAACTACTACAACGAAGCCATTTTCAGAGCCTTGTAAGTCGGACGGATACTGTTTACACGGAGGAACATGCTACTACATGCCAGCGCTCAGACGAGAGTACTGCCAGTACGTATACCCTTTAACTAAAGGCGGATATCACAGGGAATTTGAGGGGGAAGGTGGGGCATGTCTCTGCGCTGTTAAAGTCGGGAGACACGCTATTCCCCACTTTTGAATTAGATCATTTTCGTTGTCATTTTCTCAACAATAGTTTTCAGTTTTTATTTCAACTTTCTAACTTTTCATTTAGCTTGCTTTTATGCACAGCTTATAATCGTATGCTTTTTGCAAAAAGTCCAATAATCTAAATCGCGGAACGAACTTATTCGCAAAACTTTCCTTGCTAAGAACTTTGGTCGGTGATCAAGTAGGCCTATGCTTTTGTTCCCCCCCAGTCCCCGTAAACAAAGTTGCACAACCAAAGGCTTTTTGTATTAGTGAATGGCGCCACAGAAGTTATTAAGTTAATGGTCCTTCTCTCGATCCCAACTATACATATACAAGATTGGATTAGATTTGCATGGTGTGTTATTGTGATAGTGTGCTGAGCATGACTGTTGTTGTTAAATTCGCAGTTGTACTGTTGCATTTACCGGAAAGAGGTGTGAAACGAAAGATCCGGGCCTTGACGCGCGTCTTGTCTCCGGAAAAGGTTTGATTGTTTGTTTTCACTTTACAGAGTAGGGAAATAGTCTGGAATCATGAAATTAATTAGCGGAATGAAGAGCGAAGGAACAAAGCAACGTCCTCATGCCAATTACCAACATATGAACTAATTAGAAAACCATGTTCTTAAATTTGACCGACAATGCACTATTGGTTATGTCGATTTCTCAGTTGAAAGATACATTTATCAGCGTAAGGCATACATAATATGAGTGTGGTAAAACTAGACGGGTCTATTGATTGAAGCAAACGGGTAAGACGTCAAGCCTGCGCTTGATGAGCCAACTGATTTTTCAAGTTTGCAAAACCCGCTCTTGTGCAATAGCGATGAGTCACGGACCGGTTTAAACCAGTTTATTTGTGGGTGCTATCTTGATTGGAAGAGAGTCCCATGTTCATGGTTACAAGCGCTCTAAAAATATTCTGTCGTGCGCTAAGATGAAAGTTTGAATTGAGTTGTCGTTGATTAATTCGTACATGCAGAGGGTTTATGTCGCATTTTCAAAGACTGTTGTTAATGAACTTTTGATTAAATGCACGTAATAAAATCAAAGTCTTTGAGTTTATTCTAGGCTAAAAATTGGGCGAGCCAATGGTTCGAAGTCCGATTCCTATTGACAACTTCGGAAGTTTACGACAATTATACAATTGCTTAACAAATGGTCTATTTTCTTGTGTTCTATATAGGGACTTCTCGAAAGAGGCGACTGCCGCCCTATGCGATGTAGGAGACTGGAACAAAGTTTATGAAAGACGCAAAGTGATATTGGCCGCCGACACAAGTGACCATCAGAATGGCGTGAAATGTGTGCATAACACTAGGTTCACTGTGTCTATACTCTGCAGTGGGGCTCGCTGTTGATATCCAAATATCTGCGTCTATATCGTCTGCAGCGACTATGGTTATAGTCCCAACTAAACACGGCTGATCCTGATGGAAATGACGCTTGGCACAGCTGTCCTTAAACTGAGAACAGGAACTGGATCTGGACAGAACGGATAAAACTGTGTAAAGGACAAATCTCGACAATCGCATTCAACTAGTCAAGAACTGCGATGAACGACAATTGGCAAAGAACGCAACATGCCTAATGAATGTCAAACCTTGAATTAATTCGTTTTGTGTTCATATTTATTTGATCAATGTGTTCTATTTATTTCGTATACGTGTAATTGTTGATAATTTTAAGAAAAGAAAACTCTTTAAATGGATTCTACAATGTGTTTGTAACCTGTTCAGATACTTGATGGCTGGGTCTGTAGACTGTAGTTATAATTGTTGTTGTAATTGATAACTTCTATTGCGCCGGTATCAAATGCACAAGGCATCAACCGATTGCGCGTCACAACCGGTCAATAATTGAGGAGTCCAATCGTAGACGGAAACGTGCAATATGCCTACTCGCATCTTATTTGAACTTGCGATTGCCTTATCTGTCCTTCTTGACACAGTAAATGATACAAGGTAGGCTATAAGAAAAGCACGGGCGTTGTGGAAAAGTATGACTTGCCAGCGATGACCAGAATGTAAGAGTCCGAAACTAACAACGTGTTTGAGCTCACAAAGCGTGCCCATTAACATTTGAAATGATGGTTGCTTTATGGCGATAGGGTCCCATGTGGGTCCGTATGGGCATGTTGGCAGGGTAACGACAAAAAGAGTGGAAATCCATGGAGTGCCTGAATGTCCATGACACGAAGGACAATGCAATCGGAGGTATGGGATTGGACATGCAACCCAGGCTGTTTCAGATAGCTATGAATAATATATCCAGGAGGGGTACAACGATAGAACCCCATGTGTCACACCCAAAGCCCACAGAAACCATCGTTTAATGCAGATGATCGCCTACGTCAAGAAATTACACCCGATGTCGGCCGCAATGAGAGGGCTCGTCACCAATCCAACGCCATAGAACACCTTCCATCGGTAAAAAGCATGCAATCCTGAGGCCTTCTGTTAAAATCCATGGATCCGATTAACATAAACTGTCATCGACCAATGTCGATATATGTTGCGAGTCACTACCTTGGAAAGAATGCTGCATGCCTAACCCGCATGGTGACGTTTCGTGGAACAGCGTGACAAAGACAAGTTTAAAGTCTTGATGCGTCGCTTGATCCGCTATCACTATCTTCCTGGAGATTCCCTGTCTTTTCAGCAGCTATGCATAAAGGCTGATTCCCTTTTTTCATCGATCCTGATGGATAATGGCCATGTGTTACATGAATTGCTTCCCCCTATTAAAACTTCTAAGTATTCCCTCCGCCCCCGGGCTCATGACCGTATCATTCCCCCCGCATATAATTATAATTTGATGCGTAAAACTTTCATCACTAGGATGATGCATAAGGTCTGATCAAGATTGGCTGAATTTCTTAGATATATGCGGGACTATAATGATTGTGCACCAGGGTGCGGTTGGCAGTTGGTTTATGAAGGGATATTGTCACTAACTTACTTGATGCGAAAAACGTTTATTGTCAGGATACTTCATACTTTTTAACTGTGTTTATAAGATGTCTGTACACCAAAGTGCGATTAGCAATTGGTTAATAAAGAATATACTGACTTACTCACTAACCGTGCATCACTACTAGAGGTTATGGGGAAAGTAGTGACACGGTAGATGTAGCACTGGAAGGAATCGTGCAGCGTCTTGTCACAGATACACACTGGCTTTAGAAGAGGTCTTTCAACTGCAACGATCATATTGCAGCTGATTTGAGGTTTATGAGACACTGTTAACTCAGGCCCGATAGCGCATTAGATAACACACTGGCATAGAGAGCGAGAGGTACCGAGATCGAGATACCGTAGGCGGACATGCTTTGTAGGCTGCTATTAGCGCCGTGTATTGCAGGCTGTCTGTTCTGATAGTAGTTAAGATTTATGTCTTCTGTCATTTGTGTTCTTGTGAATTGTTTCAATTGCATAACTGTACACTGTAACCGGTTGCGGTTTGTCAACCGGATTGTTTCAATAAAAAATATTATATAATTATATTTTACGCTGCAATTAAAGAGCAAGTTTTGGGTGGGAGTGCAGCATTTGCCACCACAGATCAGAGCAACCTGATGATCATCTCAGATGGCCGCTTGGTGCTTTAGGTAGGACGCCTTCAGATCCGGTTACGTTTACCAACATAGATCCTGATAAGTCCTTGGATGGGTGGCTACAAGCCATCCGTAGAATACCACGCAACTTGGGGCCAAATTGGCCCTCCATTATTTATAGTCGATAATCGAGTAGCATCGTAGTTTGGGACAACCCCTCTGATACGACGCAGCGCTCATGAGTAAGCTGTAGCTTTGTGCTCACCTGTAGAGTATAGCGCTTAGAAATGTGGAGTTTACAATTACGATTACGATTTGGAAGGTGTTAATTAAATGTATTGTCTTTGAATTTTTGTGACTTTGTTTCTAATTTGAGAACAAACTCTTCTGAGGTATTTCTATAGATTCATGTAAGCTTAAATAAAAGTGTATTTACCTCTATCTTTACTGTTGTCTTACCCGACTCACTACGCCTGATGGAATCTCAGGAAAAGCTCTGCACAGGCTCATTTATATTCTGGATGAGATAACATTAAGAAGACCACTAATCTAGAAATATGACTTATTATGGCATAGGCGACAATAATAATAATAATAATAATAATAATAATAATAATAATAATAATAATAATAATAATAATAATAATAATAATAATAATAATAATAATAATAATAATAATAATAATAATAATAATAATAATAATAATAATAATAATAATAATAATAATAACAGTGACAATTTATATGGCGCCGTAACACAGCCATGCCGTTACAAGGGCGCCTCACAGTCAACTAACAGCAGGGTAGGCCTTAGAGAACAAATAAGTCTTGAGTCCAGATTTGAAGGAGTCAATTGTGTTAGCCGCTCGCAGGGCAGGAGGAAGACCGTTCCAGCATCTGGGGCCAGCCGCCGAGAAAGCGCGATCGCCAAAACGGGTTTTCATCCGTTTTACGCGAGGATCGCTTTTCTCGAGCGATCGGAGTCGCAACCCGGAGGCGGAAGAATGCGTCCCGATGCAGTAAAATGACAGTTCAGTTTGATGTGGTACAGGGTTCTTTCGTTGTACCCCTCCTGGATGTATTATGCACAGCTATCTGAAACAGCCCGAGTTGTTATACAATGCCGATGATATCCAGCTGTATGCTTGACAGTCACCCAGTTGACGTGCCTACGTTTATTGCTTTGTTTGTCAAAAGCGCGGTTCCTTGTGACAGAAGTACGGACCCAAATGTTATCAACAAGGCCTCAGATTTTATCCGCAAAACGAAGCGAATAGCCAATGTGAATGTAGCTGTCAGAGACGGGTCACTGTATACGTTTCCATCCTGGAGGATCTCCTTGCAGTGCCGGATTAAAGCATAAGCCAACTAAGCCATGGCTTGGGGCCTACAAGTTCCACAACGTTTTTGAGGGCCTCCAAAATCCGAAGGAACTAAAACAAATTGTTGTAGCAAATTCCTAATTTCGTATAATTTTAAGTAAGTTAGCGTTTTACCGTGAAACGTTTTTCAGCGCTATAGTAAGTTTTATATATTCTGTGGTTTTAGTTACTACCTACTTACTGAATACTGACCCTATATAGTCACAGACTCGCACTCACTGTGACACAGTCTGTACAACATATAGGCGCCCCTAGCGACCGACGGCAGACGTCAAGGGCTCAAAGCCGAAACTGAACTGATTTTTATTTATTTTTTATTATTATTTAGCCTATATTTTATTAGAAAAAACATAGCTTATCCTGTACGTTTAGAACTTTGTGTTCAGGTACCCGTACTTTGGTAATTGGCTTTGCTTTGGGCTTAGAGGTTAAGGCCCCGGAAGTCTTAATCCGGCCCTGTCTCTTTGTCTCACAATGGTTACGGTGACTCGATACAGTGCTTTTTCTTATGCATGGGACGTTCTTGTAGAACCACCCACCTTCTGCTCTTCTACCTGATACAGCTCATGGAAGATTTGGTCTATTCTTAGGATGCGCCATTTTAGAATTGATAGAGCTGCTGTTGATTGGTTCTTAAGAGGCGATTTACACAGTAATTTCCTCATGCACTACATATGCTACAGTTTTGCTATTTTTATCTTTATCCAACGCTAAATTTTCAGACATATACATTGTGAAGTATAATTTCAGCAGCATTAACCGTTTCCCTGACTCACAGCTCACCAGTGCGCAAAGGTTAGGTAATATAATCATACATTCCGTGCTGTCATCGTCCATGACGGCTGGTAACATCGCGTAATGTAAGACAACATGCATATTTGGATATTTGGATAATGGATATTTGGCGTCAATTAGGCAATTGTGGTGTAGGTGTTAGGAGACGCCTGATGCAGGTCTATAATACACTTCAATTCTTAGAAGTACATGTAACTTTCATTTATCTATACTCCGCAACTCTCAAAAGCAACGTTGTCAAAGAATACCGCACTTGTTAGTGTAGTAAATGCAATGCACGTGTTCTACATGTGAGAGTAGTAGATATTTATATCTCGTATCCACGAATGTAGTACAATGTTGGTCCACTTATGAGCGTAGTGGCTACAGGGAATTTCTTCAACTTGTGGATGCAGTAAATTTGTGTTCAAATTGCGAGTGTAGTGGAGTGTTTGTTATACTCGTGAGTGTAACGTTGTCAAAGAATACCGTACTTGTGAATGTAGTACAACACACCCTGCCCTGCACACCGAGCAACTCTTTAGCCTAATTAC
Organism: Aporrectodea caliginosa; assembly: GCA_020284085.1. Lineage (NCBI taxonomy): Eukaryota > Metazoa > Annelida > Clitellata > Crassiclitellata > Lumbricidae > Aporrectodea > Aporrectodea caliginosa. The sequence continues at coordinate 860,499 of JACEVL010000385.1, read as the reverse complement.
GTTTCACTCAAGCCGACTATCGATGAAGAACCATGTAACTAGCTGCGTTATGACAGCCAGAGTTGATCAATAAACGAAAATACAATATAATGTACAGTAGTTGGTGCAATATAATATATGTCCACTATATATCTGTGAATGCAGTAGTATACCTACATTATAATAAAATTATGTTCAACCTACGAGCTTATTGAATATAGGCAATTCTTCTACTACTGAATACAGTGCATATATGTTCAAATTGTGAGTGTAGTATGTAAAACAAATATTATAATGTTCTATTATAGTCTTGTGAATGTAGTCACAATTATATCTTTCAACTGTGCATATTCTACATATGTGTTCAACTTGTGAGGGTGGATTTTGCTAGTTCTGATTAGTACATTAATAGTTTTAGCTATTTGTGAATGTGCGCTATGGCATGCTATGCGTTGCTTGCGAATAAAGTCAAAACCATAGGCCTACTGCATACACGCAAAACAGAAGGTCTAACATATAATAGATTTCACTTCAGGTTTTTGTAAGTTTAATGACTTCAGTAAAAGGTTCGGCATCTGAGTAGTTAAGTAATTTGAGATGATCAAAAAGTCTGCTTTAAAGATAATGGCCGGTACCTCAAGATATTTGACAATAAACATCTTTCAAGAGCAGAACGAGGAGAAATGGCAAATGGGGGAGGGGACTCTCTAGTAGTTGAAATTTTTAATATTCTATCGAAATTCACAGGTTCATAAAATTATATAATCACTCCAGAAGAATCAGGTTAAGAATAATTATCAATAACACGCAATAACTATGTGATCACCGTTAAATTTAATATTATGGTTAAGGCGCATCGTTTAGTGTCGGTTTAAATGCTACTAATATCATATGGATGGTAATACATAGCACCGAAGGTCACGTTCTTTAACAAGTCAAACAGCTCGATATCTACCCCGAATGTTAAACCCTAAGAGAATTAATACCTGTCACTCTTACTTTTGTAGCTGGTGACATAGGGTAACGAAATAAATGCTTTAGCTCTCCCAGTGCATAGGAGCGCCAGCATTAGATCTTCCAACCACCTGCAATTTACCTTACATGGCCACAGAGGCGCTGCCAGGAAACAATTCCGCGGGGGTTTAGTTTTCGGGGTTCCATTGGACATGGCCGTATTTTTGCTACATTTTCGGTTTTTTATAACAGTAATGCATTTATTTTGGGAGGGGTTGAACCCGTGAAACCACTCCTTAAATACGCCCATGCATGACCAATTGGCATGGTCTAGTTCAGTTACCGAAGCGCAACAGACTGTTGCGCTATATAAAACCTTCTCGGTAACTGAGCCTGGAATGACTTCCTTTCTTCTTTGTAGTCTTCATGGTGTATACACGTGCCTTTTCAAGTAAATCAAAAAACTATACTGGTCGAAAATTACCCGAAACAGTTGATATCCTGAAGGGAACTATGTAAATTCTCGGACTAATAATTATTATGCTACAGTGTATGGCAGAATATGCGAGCAAATCAAAAAGCTTAAGCAGCTACTATTTATAAGCGAAATAAATCTACTGACGAGTTCAAAAGAAAGAAAAGAATCAGCAAATGCGACATCATTTTCATCATGTCGTCCTCTGTTTATGCTGAATAATATTATGATGCTGAATGTACGAATCCTCCGTCGCCTTAAACATCTTTATGGCTCGGATTCCTCAGTCACTGTCAGCCGATGACAGTTGATCTATGACTTGCTCAACTTCTTCTCTTGCTCAATGGCTGCAAACAACGCAGAGTTTACAGATTAAACAGAACAGGCGAGACTTGTAAAACAATGACCAGATTGATTTGCATCTTATTTCTTAGTTTCCTATGCATCTTAAAATTGTTTTCTTATTTCTCTACATATAATAAGTGCATTTAGAATCATGTACATGCATCTGGAGCTAAAACTAGAATAATATTATTGTCTGCATGATAACGTCATATTTCAGTGTACAGTATTCTGCTGTCCTAGGGTTTGCATCCATTTATTTAAGATAGGTCTGTGCTATATTTTAAAGCAAGGACGCTCTCTCTCTGTCGCTGGCTGTTGCAGAGCAGCTAATCCAGCCGTGCTCTTAACTGAGGTTTGGACCATTTACAATGGTATTAATTTCTTGTCCGTCAAAAACAGGAAATTAGAATCGAAGAAAGACAGGCAGACTATACAGGCTAGACAGACAGATAAAATTTATTTAATTATAATACTAATATTAATAATAACAACTAACGACAATTTCTAAGCGCCGGAAACAGCCTTCCGTTAAAAGGACGCCGACACAACAAAGACGCTAGTCGAGATAAGCATTCGTGCAAGACAGACAGACAGACAGACAGACAGACAGGCAGACAGACAGAGAGACAGAGAGACAGACATAAAGAAAGACAGACATACAGACATAGAGAAAGACACACAGATTGCCCTCGGTCGAAGCAAAGACAGTGTCGCTTGATCGGACAGATTCATTGCCCTATATTAAATGCATCAGTCATTTTACCTGAACTTATCATAAATGCCTGTAAGGCTTACATTGCTTGGTATAATATATGAGTGTAGGTCTAATCAAAGTCGCGGCAATAATCGTGTGCTTGGTTACTGTCTGGCTTGATTAGTTATTATTGAAACAGGGTCCTCTAGTGTTGGGGTGGCAGAGTGAACAATTCTTAAACACATAACCTGTATTAGTGTATTATGCAGCCCTTTCATATGTTGCTCTTAAACGGACCAACGATGTAATATCGCAATCGCAAACTCTAAATTTTAAAGCGATATACTTAAAGCTAAACGCAGGAAATAGCTAATTCATGAGCGCTGCGTCAAGTCAGAGGAGTTGTCCAGAGATAATGAGCGAAGATTTGAGTCAGATTGCCAGAGAGACCATATATAGAGGAAAGCGAAGGAATGGGTGGATCAGAGAATGGTGTTGATGAAACTGCCACAATTCTTGAAGAGCCTCACGAAATCTGAAACTTATTTAAAGTAGCCTGAAACTTTCTTAAAGTTACCAGAAACCTTACTTATAGTTTATAGTAATCCACTTAAAGTAGCCAGAAACTTACTTAGTAACCAGAAACTTACATGAAGTAACCAGAAACTCACTTAAGGCAACCAGAAACTTACTTAAAGTAACCAGCCACTTACTTAGTAACCAGAAACTTACTTAAAGTAACCAGAAACTTACTTAAAGTAACCAGAAACTTACTTAAGGTAACCAGAAACTTACTTCAAGTAACCAGCCACTTACTTAGTAACCAGAAACTTACCTGAAGTAACCAGAGACTTACTTAAAGTAACCAGAAACTTACTGGCTTTGTCTGGCAGCGGGTTCTTTTCCTCTGTCTCAGTGTGCTTCAGTTTGTTCTTGTCGAACGTTTCGATGTTCTGCAGAGTTTTCTCCTGGCTGATCACTGCAAAACAGGCGATCGAGAAGATTAAATTAAAAAGTCTCCAGTCAACACACACATCAAGTGACGTTCTAACATCACCTTTATCACTCTTCTCTCGTAGAGAGAGCCAATGAGTTGTCGATCTTGAAACGGCGCTTTATAGATTTCTGAGATTGATCATGAATATATCTTGGACGGAAATGCGGAAAAATGAATGGGTGCTGGAGGAGGCAGGAGTGGAGAGGAGTCTCCTGAAGACGGTAAAAGAAAGAAAACTTAGTTACTTCGGACACATCATGAAAGAGATGGAACATCTTGGAGAAAGACATGCAGGGCACAATGCCGGGAAATCGGAAAAGAGAAGACCGAGAACAAACTGGTTGAGCAACATAAAGGAATGGACTGGATTGACAATGGAGGAATTGATAAGACTGACGGAAGACAGGAGACGCTGGAGGAATATTATTCATGATGCGGCCTACCCTCGACACGAGGATGGCTGAGAACAGAACAGAACAGATTACAGGTAGAATTATGTCAACAAAATATCAAGATGAAATCCGGTAAATCAGTCAAATGGACTTCAGAAATGTGCTTATGGTTAGGTGGTTACGTAGCCACGAACTTCAATAAAGACGAATGCTTGTGGACTTAAAGTAACTCCTGTAATCTAAAACTGATTAAATGTCCTAGTTTGCAAGCATCCTGCAACCACTTATTTACATGTTAAGTGACTTCCTTGCTACCTCGTGTTTCGGTTTAAATTGGACTTGGTATTCTGACTTGGACTCAGGGTGAGAATTGCCGGGGGTTTGAAGGGTTCAACCCCTCCTAGTCTTTCTTGAGCTCCCATAGTAAAGTCTACATTTCACACCAAAACTGCACATAAATCAACGTCTAACCCCCCAGTTATTTTTTACAATTCCCATACTGCGTGGACTACTGACAAAGTAGTCCACTTAGCTACATTGGTTAGAGCTTACGTCCCATGCGGCTCTGTGCGCGTGTGCGCCGGTGGTTCATGTAGAGAGTTAGAATCTCGCGCTAGCACCGACCGAACACGGAAACCTGAAATGGTGTGGCACCCATTCAAACAGGCAGCGGTGGTGCAGGATTTCACCCGGTCAATTAACAAGGTCGAGGCTATTGGTCGCTATTTGAAAAGTGTAAGTCTCATAGGCCTTTATTTATATATAAATTTACATTACGTTCACTATTTTACAAGTGCATACAAATTATTTATATTTACATTTACCAAAGTACACTGAGAGAAGCCATTCTTGACTTTTAAACTTTCCTATTCGATTTTTGGTTTTAATGTCAGGTCTGAAGCTCCTCTTATAAGAAACTCTTTAAGTTGACCTATATAAAATGTGTGATTACGATTACAATGAGAAGACGTACCTTCTGGACTGGGTAGAGGGTTCTTTTCTACCGTTTCCGTGTGCTTAAGGTTGGACGAGTCGAAATGTGTGATTCCTTGTTCGAGGCCTTTCGGCAGTTCGGTCTTCTTATCGGCCATTCTGTACGGACGGACGGACGGACGGACGGACTGTTGCTATGCCAACGAAGACGAACAGCTTCTCTCTTTCTCTGTCTCTATCTCTCTGTCTGTCTCTGTCTGTGCTCTACCTCTCTCTGTCTGAAGGACCACTTTTTGTCTTCTAAACAGAAACATTACAGCCCCGAATTAACCATCGACCATAAACTTGTGTATAGCTATATCTATAACGCAGCTAGAATATGCTGAGTCTATAACGACACACATCAACACGTACGCTGTGGATAAGAATGGGAGAATAGTCGAAAGACGAGTATCGTAAATGAGAGATCCTCAGAATTATGCACTTATATATACATACATATATATATAATATATGTATAGTTATTATGGTCCGTATACATCTGTAATATCTGTGCATAGCAAGTAAGTAAGGAAGTAGGCTACATGTATGGTCTTTAACACGCCATTTGCAAACGCACAATTGGACAACAGTTATATAATGATAATGCCAAAACATCGAAGTAATAATAATAATAATAATAATAATGAGTAGATAGTCATATGTTAGTGAAACATGATTATTAACTGTAAACATCCTATTGATAAATCCTAGTCATAAATCTCTTCATAGTAAGGGGTCAGTCGGTCAGAGTGCGGAATATTACGGCTGTGCCAACGAGGTCTAAGGGAGTATCCGGTTTCACGGATAGAAGGAAGTAGCCTAATCTGACAACATAGAAGAACATATGCTTTGGCACACAGCTCCTACAACAGAGTCCACTATTGGGCCCTCCCTATGGAATGCCCTTCTCTCCTCTCTACGTGTTACCATTCTTTCTGGGTCTCTTCCTACAGCCTTCTCCCTCCTCAAAATCTTCTCTAGGGGTTCTCGCACTGGGAGTGCTACTGAATGGCCACTGCTGTGAGTTGCGCTATATAAATTAATAAATACAATGCAGGTAGGTAAATATCCCTGGCGTATAAGTTTGTTGATCAGTACAGTTATCTTTCCCCCACGGTAGTAAATCCCCACCAAGTAGGGGAAGATCGCAGAAGTTGAGCAAGTGTGGTGGAGCGCACAGCATCGTGAAGCGGTTACCAGTGAACCCATGGACCACAAGGACTCGCAGAGAAGAGAAGGACTGCTTAGCTTTGATGCAGATGCGAAGAAAATACGATGGTATACGAGAGAGTTACTCCCTTAATCTTCATTTCATTAACCCGTTCTATCACTGCAGTTAGTGGGGCAGTTTCTAGTATTCTGGTGTGTGGTTGCCTGAAAATGATTTAACTGGACTTGCTCAGATTGAGGCGTAGATTGCAGTTTCTGGACCATAGTGCTATGTGGTCGAGTTATGAGTCAGTTGTTGCTATATTAAGGGTCCATAAACAAATTTGGGTTCATAAATAAACGTCCTTAATACTTAGTAGGCCTATCGAGGTCGACCTATCTGTAATGCGCATATGCGGCTCTAAACCATAAACTGTCAATGAATTTCTTTCACTCGATAGGCTACTCTTTTCTCAACCTTCGATCTCTGTTTTTATATTCCGATCTTGAAGCCTTGCACGACTTCAGCAGTTTCATTCAGTTTGACCCAGTTGGCTGTCACATTACATCTCATCCTCCCACCAAAAGTTCTATAATTATTTGGACACTGAGGAAATGTCAAGTGTTTCGTTTGAAATTTAGACTAGCCAACACGAGATCACAGTTGGCAGTATTACAACACATGACTTTGCTTTAATGAGTGACTATACAATTTGCATCAGTTAATATTCTGTCGACGCTCTCTCTCTCTCTCTCTCTCTCTCTCTGTGGGAAGAGCATCAGACTATCGTAATTTATGCAGATCATGCGCACATTCGCGATGGCCGCGTGGTCATTGTTCAAGAAATGCGCTATGTAAATGTTCATATGAAATGCAATAAAGCATTTATATAGCACCCTTACAGCATCTTCCAAAAGCGCTGTTTTGTATGGGTATCCAACTGATTAAAATAAGCGCGATTTTAAGTTACCAGAAAATTTATGTTAAGCTGAATCAATTGAAACAGTACGTATATATATATCTAAAGGAAGTTTGGTTAAATTCAACAGAAAGATCGATGAGCTGGCATCGAAGTGCGGAAGAGAGGGACCTGTAAATCTCCATAGGCAGAGGAGCATAGTGATCGGCGACCAAAGTGAATGACAGTTGGAACTCCTAGCTCTTTCATGTATGCCGGTCTAGAGCCATAGCCATTGCGGATCGTCATTTCCATACTGTACGTACAGTAGGCCTAGCTGGCTGGACATACGCCAGGCACGGTCAAACACTGCATGAGGAAAGTATGATGACGTTTCAATTCCATGATTGGGACTAAGAGGTCATCCGGACTCAACCCAGGTGTGCTTCTGTACAGAGACTAATCGATGCCATCCTCTAACGACATTTCATACTAGTAATTACAAGACAATAGTACGAAAGAGAGGATGAAATCGTTGCTCCCACTTACTAAAGCAATGCTTTCCCGCTGTCGGATCAGGTTAAGTCTGAGGTTTAATGTAATGCTCCGCTTATACTAACGAGTAACGACGGCGGAATTCTTGTCAGCATGAAATTTTCTTATCCCGGATGAAGCGACTGACTGATTGCAGCGCCCTCTTACTTTGCTATTGATAATGACAGCCATTCATGAGGATGGCTTAGGAATTTTCCGTTGATTGTTCTACTGGGCGTCAATTATATCTGCTCTGCTCTAGTTATGCTTAACAGGGGCGGTTAAAGAGCCTCATAAAATGGCGGCCGACACAGCTGCATAGCCATAGTTCCCATCTGGTTGTTCAGAAAACAGCTTAACATAAGCTACTCCTGTGGAAGTTATAATTCTTAGCTCCTGTCCGAGTTATTTGCTAAAGAGAGAGAGAGACATACAGACAGACAGAGACAGAAACAGACATAGAGCCATAGAGACAGACAATGAGACTCAGACAGTTGTCTGAATTTGGATCATAAATGTAAGACCGCTTCGAAATTATAATGATCATTTATAGCGAGAGATCGTAAAATGAAACATGAATTCCTTTGCCAGGAGAACGCCCTTAGTTTCCCATTGATATTGGTATTATAAGGCCATGTATAGGCCATGATATGAAACTATAATGTTAAAATGCGTACATAATAAAGAACGCTAAAACTATAAATTACTCTGACGACTTGGTAACATTTTGTGTGTAGTTTTGAAAACTTCAACTTAAAAAAATATTTTTCTGCGCGCTTTCGTCGGCGCGCATTTGTCCTGCGCGCTTTTGTGGCTGCGCGCATTTTTGTCGGCGCGCTTTTGTCGGCGCGCTTTATACCAGAAATTGTATAGCATTTGACGCCAATATAACCAACAATTGTGATGATTTTCAAGAGCAAATTTAAGCAATATGCCTATGTTCAGATATATTATATACTCTGCATATAATATTATTATGACAGATTTATGCTAATTCATAAAGTGGCAATAATCGAGTATTCAACGGTAATTCAAACGTCCTTTTTGTTTCTGCCATAAAGAAATCAAACGAAGAATAGTATTGGGTAAGGACGCATTCTCAAAGCGAAAGAGTTACCAAGAGGTAAAATGAGAAAGACCTTAAAGAAAAGATTTAATACGTCTGATATGGAGCGTGGCGTTATGTGGATCCGAAACGTGGGCCAAAAGAAAGAAGACATCAAATGCTAATTTGGAGGCCTTCGAAATGTGGATTTGGCGGAGGATGGAAAGATTAGCTGGATTGAATACGTAACAAACTAGGATGTGCTGGAAAGGTCTGAGGAAGAAAGATCGATTATAATTACAAAAGGGAAGTGACAGAGAAAATGGAACGGTCAAATTCTGAGGAGACTGACTTCTGAGAACCGTCACTGAGGGTGGAGTGGAGGAGAGGAAGACAAGAGGAAACCCCAGACAGATGCCGCTGGACTGGATGGTGATGGATGGATACAGCCAAGCTTAAGAAGAAGCTCAGGACTAAAGAGGAGTGGCGTCATCGGAAGTTTGAACCTGCCTGAAGGCAGACCTGAAGAAGAATGCGAAGAAGAAAACGAGGAGGAGGAGGAAGAGGAAGATGAGGAAGAACAAGAACAAGAACAAGAAGAAGCACAAGAGGAGGAAGAAGAACAAGACCAACAAGAGCAAGAACAACAAGAACAACAAGAACAATAAGAAGAACAAGAAGAACGAGAACAACAAGAACGACAAGAACAATAAGAAGAACGAGAACAACAAGAACAACAAGAAGAAGAAGAAGCACTCGAGGTGTTGGCATTATGATTGGCATTGCTGTGAGTCTAAACAGAGATCCCTTAATAGGTGTAGTTGTTGAGGTGCGCAAGCTCTACGTCACAACAATGTTGGCAACTGATTAAGCCTCTCTTTCTCCTATGTTTACAACGGGCCAATGTGAGTCCAATGCCTCTGGATACATTTTATTAGTGTTGACCGTTGACTATGGAAAAGTTGTCTTCAAAAACACAATGCTGTGGACCTTGGTATTTCAAACAATGTCCCTATAGTCCCTATAGTTCAGGGGAGTCAAACCTTTTTTAATGGCGGGTCAGTGGCAATATTTTTCAGCAAGTGGCGAGTCAGAGTGCCAAAGGCGCTTGGGCATAATCGGGGTAGGGGCTCGGTGAGCTCGTCATCAGAAAATTTCTGCAAAAACTCTAAATGTTAAATGGTGCATTTTTAGCACACAAACAGTCAAAATAGGATTCACATTTTTAACTTTGATTCTCGTTATCAGTCACGAACATCACATAACACATTAAGCCTAAAAAATGAAAAAATGAACTTTTATTCTCAAATTGAGTAGTCTTTCAGCAAGGCTACGCGGGCCAGAGAAGTATCGTCGGCGGTCCAGAAATGGCCCGCAGGCCTGCTCTTTGACACCCCTGCTATTATAGTATAGTACATAATATATGGCCCGTTGAATCCTCGTATTCTTTTCAGATGACTACAAATGACTGCAGAGCGGATGTGTCGCGGATATCAGATATCAGGTTCAAAGACCAATTGCGTTAACTCGTTGACTCTATGTAACCTCAAACGAACAACAAGTTTCAGATCGCACTGCAGTTATTCTGGATACATTAAAATCATATGGGCCTGCTCGACCACCTCTGTTCTCTCTATATCCCGCCATACTCTCTCTCTCTCTCTCTCTCTCTCTCTCTCTCTTTCTTTCTTTCTCTTCTCTCTCTCTTGGTTTTAGGTCTATAGGCTATGTCTCTGTCTTTCCTATAAACTCTCTTTCTTTCTATCTCTCTCACTTGCTGCCTCTTTGTCTTCATCTCTATTTGTCTTTCTCCTCTCTCCTCTGTCGGTGTTTCTTACTGTCTATCTGTATCTGTTTGCTTTCTGTATCTCTGCCTCTGTATATTGTTCTGCCTGTCTTTCTATGTCCTCATCTCTTTCTCGTTTGTAGGTCTATCTGTCTGTGTCTTTCAGACAACCTATATATAATCCATCGTGCCTCTCTACGTCTGTCCTGTCCTCTCTACGTATGTGTCTCTGCCCCTCTGGCAATATCCGCTTGGCAATGTCCTGCACCTGTCATCCCACCGTGTCCCCCAGCGAGAAATATCATGTATAGCAAATGAATGCAGATATGTCAGCCGACGTAGCTACAGTTCGTTCTGGAACATTCGAAGCGAGTGCATATTTAACACGGTGCTTGTTGTTACTTGGGCCAATTATCCTATTAGCCCTGGCAGAGCCATATTTTTGTTGACTCAGTGACGTTAATCATTTATAATTGGAGCAGCAACATTCATTGAGGCTAAGATCATTCAGGATATAAATATCTGATCTAAGTGTAGGTCCTATGTAAATAGTCCAATTTGCATCCCGCATATGCAGACATCCTGTTGCTACGTGGCACCGTTTCTGTGGTGCACTGAGGCTGGCGGCACCACATACTGCAGCTGTACACATGCAAATACTTTAGCGTCAATTTCTGTCCCTGCATACAGCGTACTGCTTGAGGATTCAGTGATTATTATGATGTGTGTGCGTATGTGTGTATATATTATGTATGCTTATGTGCACGTGTGTATGTGTCTATGTATGTGTGTATGCATGCATGCACATACATATGTACCTAAGTACGTACGTACGTATCTGAGCAATATTTGTATAGCGCCTTTCAGGTATCTCATAGAAGTGCTGCAGGAATCCTTTCTGAAAAGTTTATCATTCAATTATTGCGACAATTTAAGCGTATTACAAATGGCGCTATACAAATTTCGGATTAATAATAATAATAAAAATTACGACAATTTATATAGAGCCGTAATACGGCCATGCCGTTACAAGGGCGCCTAAATTACCCATGCGGATTATTTTACAGCATTTAGGTTAGGCGACAACACAAACTCTGCAACTCGACAATAGGACACCTAACCTTGCAACTCGCTTTGGTACTCATTATTGCTAACATTTTTAATGCGCGCAAAGTCACACAGCAATTGAGAGGCAAACCGAACATGCGTGGATGGTCGGATGAGTTTACTCAGCTGTCTTGGCATTCCATGAGCTGTCACCTCATCCAAAAAGCTCTGCTAATCGTGCTAGATGTTGCTTAACTTCACTTTGCATATTCCAGCGTCTTAATCGCCAATCTCTATAATGTCTCATAACATCTAAGTTTTCAGTTTAATCATGAAATTGCTCTGAACCTTATGAAAATTCGGATTACGTTTGAGCCAATTATTAATTACCAGCTAAGCCAGTACCCTAAGTTTTTTGTATTTCTATGCATAGCTTTCAGGCATAGATGTCAGATACTTAATGGAAATAATTTGTACTACACAAATAGACTTTTGATTATCAGGAAGACGAAGCTCGGCTTTACTCATGATTTGCCAAGTTTGACTATGAAAGTTGTAAACAATTTAGACTCAAACAACTGGACAACGAAAACCTGTTTCTACCGACCAACTTTTCAACCAGAGGTGGCTTAAGCAGTCTCGCGGAAATGGTTTCTGACGCCTATGTAGGCTATGAGGTAACACATACATAATTCTAAATGCACTTGTAACTTATTCGTGTCGTAATACGCAATTTACTTAGACCTGGATCGCCCAGCTAGGTTTATGCTTCACAGTACATGTAGATACACTGAAGACGTGACTAATAAGCCTATTCATTACATTAAAAAGCCCATATCAAAATTAGAAAGCTTAACCTCCTAGGTCCAAGTGTGCTTTATGAAGCGTGCGAATACTTAGTCTACAATCGTTCTTGAGCAAAACTAGCATTTGAACGTTACCTCTTTCAGTAGGAGACGGACGAATGTTGGACTGCTTCAGAAGTCGTGTGTCTCTGTGGTTCGCTAGCTGAAACACCGAATGACTGCAAACAGAGCATTCGTGCGCCTGCGCAGTGGACAAGCGGAACCAACGTTTATGTCCTAGACGCCCACCACACAGATAGATGTATGCTGCTATTCCATTATTAGCCCTATTAATAATTATTGCCAGTCTATAGGCCATAATAGTGGAGCCCAATATCTCTTCATCGTACGCTGTTTAACTGTCCATGTACCGTTAAAAGTAATTATGCAGATATAGCAGCTGCAGCGTTGATGAATGTGTTTTTATTAGGACAGTCACCGTTGGCTAGGTCTGTACATGCAGCCTGTGGATATGTTTGCCTGTACTCTGCAAGGCATCACTTTTTATGCTCTCTGTAGTCAATCAAAGCTGAAAACACTCCTTTTCGACAAATCCTACTTCGATTCCATCTCTCCTTCTGACCTCTCTCCCTTTCGCCGCTTTAATTCTGAGCACTATCCACCATATGCCGTCTCACTGTCTATCTGTCTGCCTGCCTGTCTGCCTGCCTGTCTGCCTGACCCTTTGGATCTTGACCTGGAGCCGCTTTCAGCCATGTCTGTCTGTAGATTTGTTTTGGCTGAGCGCCTGTGACTGAACTGGCTCCCGCGACTTACTTTTTCTGCTTTGTGAAAATCTCGATATTACGATAAGAGCTTACACGTAACATAACATTCCCAGATTATAGATAGACATAGATGGTGCAACGCAATCTATTTATAAATGATGGGCTCTTCTCAGTGCCATGTCTCACTGGACGCATCCCTAGATTCGAAACATTTCTTGCCACATGCTGGACGTGCTGCACTGGTTCCCTCTCCAGCAGCGGATCACATACAGGATTGCCACTTTGGTTCGACGGTGCCTGTTGGGTCTTGCCTCTGTCTACCTGTGAGAGCTCTGCTGTCCTACCCTGGGTACTCGGGCCCGTTGATCCCTCTATATAATCTAATAATCTATTTTTTACTGAGCGGGGTGTCCTCCTGTTCCTTTTTGCCCCTAAATCTACCAGGCTTATTTTTACTCATTTGTGATAAATCCTGCAACAACAAATACTCGCTCTAATGATGCTGATTTTGCAACAACATGATGTTTCAGATGCAGATGGAAATCTTAGAAAGCTCGTAATATTCCTTAAGAATATTATTTATTACTAAAACAGGCACTTTCCAATTGATTTTACTTTACTGAAGGGTTGCGTTTATGTACTGAAAATTTTCACAAAAACATGTCATAATTAAGGGTCTTTCACCTATCAAAGATGATCTGTTATCATAAAAAACTAGAAAGTCGAAATATTGGTTGATGTTTATAAGCTACACCGAAGGCATCAAGAAAAACGTAAGGAAATATGTAGGCAAGATAATTATTAAGCTATTTATGAGATTTTAATTAGAATTGGACGAATTTTAATTAGAATTAAAATTAGAATTTGCAAAATTTGAGTTAATAATTAATTAGATTTAGAATTAGCAATCAAACATTAATTAGTTTCTAATTAATTAGATACCCATCACTGCTTGATGTACGAACTGACCTCCACCCCCGCCCCCTCCCCCCATAGTCGCCCACCGAGATCTGCAGTCGTTACAATCGAGATGCGAATCCACTCACGATTTGACTTAATATGTCCCGATACAATCTGACTTTTCCAATGGATCATGATTGTGACATCAGTCAAAGCGACCATCGACTGATGTCTAAGGCATCACGATGACGCCGCCAAAGGTTCACTAACTGTAACAATTTAACCAGCCGACCATCTACGTTCTATACATACATACATACAAACATACATACATACATACATACATACATGCATACATACATACATGCAACATACATACATATACATAATACATAAATACATGCCTATATTATATGCATATATATATGCATATATATATTGTGGCGTGTTAGTCTAAGGAGAAAGTGCTTGAGAGTCCCGAGTTTAGATAAAACACGTTTTATTATCTTTTTATAACAGAATTACAAGATCGGAAGAACATCATGCAAACGATACAGCATCAAGAACGTCCAAACAAACGACCTAGCAATCCTGACGGAGGATTCAAACGCCGAAGTCCAAGCGAATACAAACTTCATCCAAGAAGGAGACCAAACGAACAGCCGCGTACCGTATACGAACAGACTGACGCTAACAAGCGGATCCTATAAATCCAGTCGGAACCCAGTTGGAACCAAAGCTGAACTATAGCCTACGCATCCTATCTAAGTGCTATGTCCTCACATGCTCTAGACAAGCGCATACACGTAACAATTATACATACAATTATTACTTTTATTAGTAACAGCATGTAGTAAGCATCAAAATGATTGAATAATTCAGATCTGAATACACAAAGCCACCTGTAATATGCAATACGCAGATATTCTCAGAAACACAAAGGTTAGGTTATACATGTAAGCAAAGCAATGATAATTATAATCAAGACTATGTATTCTTCACGTTATAATCAAGACTATGTAGCACACAGCAAAATCTCAAGAATAAGCCTAATTCTTCACCGTTAGGTTAAGCAACTACGGCAAAAGCTACGTATTTTATTTTGTGTATCATTATTCTCGGAAAATCATTGTGAAGCATCTTACAAGTTGCTTTCTTCAATTTCCAGTCTCAAATGTCCGGAACAAACTCGCAGAATACATCAGCCTCTGTCTTGGCAGCCTCCAATGTATGCACGCCCGGATACGTCCAGTAGATACGGCTCAGAAACAAACCGTTGTCGCCTTGAAAGATGACTTTTCCATTTCTGGTACAGACTAGAAACTCGCAGGCTGTGTCGGGCGTCATTTCTCGAGCCTCGATTGGGTGCCTTCCATGTCGATCAATGCGCCTGAGATAGAAACCTCTACTATCCTTCAGCCTCACTTTTCCGTTACCCAAATCCACGACGAAGAACTTGCATGACTGGACCCTGTTTTCCACGGCTTCGATACCGATGAAATCATCTTCTTCTTGTACTGGGCACAGAAAGTAACCATTGTCGGTCTTGAAAGATACGCCTTCTTCAGCACCGAAAAATGCTTCCAGTGGACCATAGCCATTGGTCGGAGCTGTACTTGACATCGCAAAGACTTTGGCTAAAATTTAACAAGAATAAGATAATGTTCTCCGGATTCAGATAAATATTTGCTAAGTCGAGAATATCCTAAATAATCAATTACAGAGCCTGCCAGCTTGTCAGAAACAGTTGATATGACCAACAAAATCAGGGGTGTCGAACCTTTTGGGGCGAAGGGCCACATAGCCATTTTGCTAAGACTTCGGAGGCCGAAGACAAAATTCTATCAACAATTTGAAAACGCGATGCAAAGGCCAACTAACGAGCACTAATATTCAAATTTTTGATGATTTGTTTGCATTAATGGGATACTTGACATTGCTTTTGCTTCCACAAGCAAGTACTCTATATCTACTTCAACTGTTGAAGTCTATCTTTTAGCAGGGATCTTGAGGTGTTTAATGTTTGCCATTCTAGAGAAAAACTGTTCACAACAATATGACTGCCAAAGAGTGCAATATACCTAACTGCAGGATTGGGCAAAACGACAGATTTGGAAAGGCGTCTTGGGATACACATTGTCTATACAATCCTGAATGGTCATGCTCTTGAAAAGCTCTCTTCATGTGACTGCCATTCTAAATGTCAATAAGTTCCATTTGCAACGTTTATGGAACAAGTTCAGGCTGCAGTCTGAACTATAGTCTGTATGTGACGGATGCTTCATTATACATGGCACACAGGTCCACAGACGAATGTATGTTGTAGTGTCTGTCTTGGACGTCATCTGATGTGTCGGAGTATAATATGAACCACAGTAAAAGAAGCGAACACTCAATTGTACATGAAGATACGTTAATTCGGGTGCTCACCAATAAAAGCCAGCCTGTGCTAGGCATGATTTTCTTTTCAGGTTTACAACCACTGTATATCCATAAACGGTAGATCACTCAGCTCGAGCGCTAAGAAATATGCCGGAAATAATATCTGCCTTGTTCGTCTCTCTTACGCTCTCTTACTCGTGCTCTTTTCGCTGTCTCTCGCTCTGTCTCTGTCGCAGTCTGTCTCTTTCAGTGTGTCTCTACAAGCCATGTGACCTGTACACACTATTATAGGTCTATATGACTGCAGTCTCCAGTCTTCATAATTACTCCACCTGATATAAAAATAGTCCATATGCATAACAGGCCTACTGTTACAAGAGTCGCTATATTCAATAGTTCATCATGCACTTTTAATTATAATAATGTACCTACATAAACTTTGGGCCTACACACATTATTAATGTAAAGGTCAATAAGTACAGTACCGGTAAGGTCACGTAATGCGGTACCAGCTCGCTAGATATTTTGGGTTGAACCCATACAATTAATTGATAAGATGGTACCGGTTTCGATTTTAGGTCGGTACCGGACATACAGCATGGGCGGTAGCCTACCGGTTCCAATCCTATGAATTGGTACCGACGGTTAACATTACGCAAACAGGAGGTAAAATTGTACCGAGCAGTGACATGCTAACTTGTCAGTAACGGGAGTATTTTGGCTGAGCAATAATTGTGAGTAAAGGACTTGCTCAAGCTCCGTACAAAGCAGTAACTGCTTGAATGGAGGCTCGAACATGTATCTCTCTGCGTTAGAGGCCGAGCGCTCAACCAAATCGGTTAACGTGTCTCGCGGTTTGTGCAGGATTGTGCAAGGTCGGAACCAGGACAGGATGGCTTGAAAAGTGTTCTTTCAGTCTTGATTGAAATGCTGCAGGAAAGAGAGCTAACTGGATATCGCTGAGATTGAGAGGCGAAAAATTTAGGGACTGAGAGAAATGGCGTTGATAGTGCTATGCAGGGCATAAAAATATTATGATACAAATATCGGAATAGGCCTATCGACTTGTTTTCATCGAGTAATATTTTGCTACTTAACGCAAGATGAATGGCGAAAGAGATTAGATAGATAAAATAGGCCTAGCAATTCCCACCCTCTTTCCAACCTACAATAATCAGCTTACCTTCTCGCTCAGTTGTGGCCGAACTCTGTATCTCTCCTCGACTGCAGTCTCTTGCTTTCCTCACTTTATAGACCCAACTTGTATGCTGAGCAATTAACTTACATGCAGAATATGGCTTACGCTAGAATGGTTAGATAATATATAGGCCTAAGTAACGAATTGCGCAGCAAAAGGCGCCAGGACAACTGCGGAATCCAGCATACCATGATATTCTGGAAAATCCCAGTTTCGGAATGTATTATGAGTTGCATCTTGGGTTACAAAGACCGATCTCCAATGCATGTAGGCCCTAATTTAATTTGTAATTTAACACAAGACCAGTGCGGTACCAAAACAGATGAGTTAGACAATATATTTCAACACCAGTAATTTTCAAATTATAAACATAAGCAAAATTGAAATCAATAGCGCTGAGAAATTCCAGATTTACACAATGTGCGACGGTGTGGTTTTCCATGTTGCTGACGTATGCGTGCAGCCCATAAATCTGCGCTTAACCATGCTATGTCATTCTTACTCAGCAGTCGGCACACAGGTCGGCTGCAGGGGTCTGTATAGGTGATTAGCAACAGAAAACTGCGAAGTCACAACAGGACAAAATTACGTATGTTAATTATATATCTTATAGGCCTACATATACATATATTACATACATATACATACATATATTATGCATTATACGTGGATATGGCGAAGGATGGAAAGAGTCAGCTGGATGAAGCGCAGGACAAATGATGATATAGGGCCTACTACAAAATGGTGGACGAAAAAGATCGCTTATAGGAATAATAAGAAGCCGACAGATAAAATGGTTGGGCCACATCATGAGGGGAGACTCCCTACTAAGAACTATAATAATAATAATAATAATAATAATAATAATAATAATAATAATAATAATAATAATAATAATAATAATAATAATAATAATAATAAGACGATTTCTATAGCGCCGTAGCACAGCCGAGGCCGAAGGAAAGGGCGCTGTACATGAGTATAGACAGTTGATATTAATTATGTTACTGTCGTTGGATCAGGAAAAGCTATTAGCAGCTACTATATGAGCGCTTCTGACGCTCGCTTCAAGATGGTAAACAGTTCGAAGAATGGCAAGTTCATTGGTAGCCGATGCTACAAAGTCTACATATAATTACTAAGACTGCATCCGTGATTTTCTTGGCAACAGATGTTGTGTTGCTGGAATCTTTATAGTCCACCTCTGAAGGCTCGCAGGAGAAGCGCGTGGAAATTCGGATCCGGACTCTCCGTTCTTAATTGTTACCAAACACGTGGCAGCTGCCATGAGGAGATGATTGTAGATGATTGTAGATGTTGTTAAAGTAGTCCAAAACAAGAATATTCCATGCGGTTGACCTGACAGGCGTCCATTTCTGAAGGCTTACAGGAGAAGTGCGTGGAAATTCTTATCCTGACTCTCCGTTCTTAGTTGTTACCAAACACGTGGCGGCTGCCATGAGGAGATGATTGTAGATGTCGTGTAAATCGTCCAAACGATGAATATTCCACGCGGTTGACTTGACAGGCATCACAGAAGTGGACTCGGACGCAATATACCCACTAATAGATGAGCCATTTGCAATCATACGGCTTAAAAACCAATAAAAGTGCACATTCTTTCCGAGCGAAATTTGGCGGCGACCGGATGTTCCGCCAGCGAGATCCCACTTGAGGGAAGAATGGAGGGTAAGAAGACAAGAGCAAGACCGAGAAGGATGTTGTTGGACTGGATGATGGAGAAGGATTACAGCAAGTTGAAGGAGATAGCCAGACAACGTGACGAAAGGCGACATTGGACGTAGGCCTACGAACCTGCCTAGGAAGGCAGAGAACCAAAAGAAGAAGAATTACACGAAAATTATTGGTTTTTGTCGTGGTTAAAAGTAATGACTTGGTCGAACTTGGCTGAAAGGAATTATATTACACTGAATACTCTAAATCAAGATACACAACAGACAAAATGGTATAGATTTGGCAATTATATTAAGTTAAAAATCAATCTACAGTTACAATACTAAAAGCTGTCTACCTAAAAGCGGGTGTAGATAATTATTAGTCTTATAAAAAAATATCTTATCTGGCTTTTGTAATTTGTGGTAGACCGTTTTTACAGATAAGAGTAGGCCTATTGCCCCGTAATTGAAGGAAACTAGTAAGTAAGTAAGTAAGTAACTACATGCATGTGCCTTTTTGAACCGCCTGCCAACGCACTTGGTGATTTGTAATGATGTAATTAATTACAGTTTTAATATTCCCATAGTAGTAAGCTTGTGGTGTTTTGGAAGATTATAAATTATAGCGATAATCTGGCACGTTCCGGTTTGCATGACTAGGCAGTAGGTAACCTTGCAATTCTAAACGTTGCTCTGTTTAATTACTTTCCTATTCCTTTTAAAGCCAGGACTTGTAAAGCACTTGTATTTCATACAATAATTTTTCAGAGCACATGCAGTCTGTGTCATGTCACCTTTGCGAAAGCAGCTGCTGCGGTGTCCTCCATGCGTAGGCCTATACAGGATTCACCTCTGTCTCGTTGTACTGATAATTATCCTGATATCTGGACCTTGACCTGATTGCGGCTTTGTTTTTGTGCGTCCTCCGATGTTGACCTGTGAATTGGATACCACAATAGTAGAAATGACTAATTAACTAATTAACTAACATTGTAAAATGAACTGCATTTTTGGCTGCTAATGTAGCGTACACACTTACTTCATTTATAATCTATCTCCTTACATGCATACATACATACACACATACACACATACATACGCGCATACGCACATGCATACATACATGCACATACACACATGCATACACACATAAAAAATCTGTGATGCAATACATACGCATACATACATACGCATACATACATAAATAATAAATAATAATAATAATAATAATAATAATAATAATAATAATAATAATAATAATAATAATAATAATAATAATAATAATAATAATAATAATAATAATAATAATAATAATAATAATAATAAGGTTGCTGGTGCTGCTGCTGAGGTTGCTGGTGCTGCTGCTGAGATCGCAGCAGACAGAAAAACAACCAAATACACTGCCATTTTGCCATCTTACTGCTTTGTGCCCTTGGCCTTTGAAACGCTGGGTCCAATAAACCAAGAAGGCCTTGCTTTAATCAACCTTCTCGGCTACCGACTTGCCCAAACTTCTGGAGACAATAGAGAGACAACTTTTCTCTTTCAGCGCTTGTCTATGACTATTCAGCGCTTCAACGCAGTTGCTTTTTCTAGCACTTTCCTAACCCACCAATCCATCTGTGAAGATTAGCCATTCCAGAACAACGCGCCCCCCTAATTTTTGCAATCCTGAGGGATCATATGTACCTCGGGGAAAAAATAATAATAATAATAATAATAATAAAAAATAATAATAATAATAATAATAATAATAATAATAATAATAATAATAATAATAATAATAATAATAATAATAATAATAATAGTATTTATTCTTTAATGAAGCGTCTGACAAACGCACTGCGCTGTACATGAACTGCTGAACATGCTATGACGATTAAACAATTCACAAGAACACAAATTACAGAAGACATAAATCAGCGAATACATGCATACATTCATCTTTCTTGGCCTTTTTTACATGCTCACTCTTTGAAAGAGCAAACAGAGAATTGGTGGGTATTATTAAGGGTCAGATCAAACAAGCTCTCAATCAATCAAGACGAAGCTATTTTAAACTATTTCATCACACTGGAAAGTTCCTTCCTCACACGAGATGAAAATTGCTATGGATCTCTCACCTATAGATTACTCAAGTTACATTATGCAAAGTTACGGGTGTATACAAATACATAGACCGCAATCTTACATGGAAGGACTATATTGCAAATATTTATAAAAACTTGCTAAGAACAATGGTTTAAGGCATTGTTTACCCAAACTCACCGTGCTATACCTATACTACTCTACCTATACTTTACTTGCTTATCATACTGTAATACTTTATGGGGTTCGAACTGTGCTACTCTCATAAAGACTTCAAGCAAGTTTTCATCGCCTTTTCACAGGCGAGGTCTTTCATCGCCTTTTCACAGGCGAGGTCTTTCATCGCCTCTTTCACAGGGCGAGGTCTTTCATCGCCTTTTCACAGGCGAGGTCTTTCATCGCCTTTTCACAGGCGAGGTCTTTCATCGCCTTTTCACAGGCGAGGTCTTTCATCGCCTCGGTCTTTCATCGCCTCTTCACAGGCGAGGCGAGGTCTTTCATCGCCTCTTCACAGGCGAGGTCTTTCATCGCCTCTTCACAGGCGAGATCTTTCATCGCCTCTTCACAGGCGAGGTCTTTCATCGCCTCTTCACAGGCGAGGTCTTTCATCGCCTTTTCACAGGCGAGATCTTTCATCGCCTCTTCACAGGCGAGATCTTTCATCGCCTCTTCACAGGCGAGGTCTTTCATCGCCTCTTCACAGGCGAGATCTTTCATCGCCTCTTCACAGGCGAGGTCTTTCATCGCCTCTTCACAGGCGAGGTCTTTCAGCGCCTCTTCACGAGGTCTTTCAGGCGGCGAGGTCTTTCATCGCCTCTTCACAGGCGAGATCTTTCATCGCCTCTTCACAGGCGAGATCTTTCATCGCCTCTTCACAGGCGAGGTCTTTCATCGCCTCTTCACAGGCGAGATCTTTCATCGCCTCTTCACAGGCGAGATCTTTCATCGCCTCTTCACAGGCGAGATCTTTCATCGCCTCTTCACAGGCGAGATCTTTCATCGCCTCTTCACAGGCGAGATCTTTCATCGCCTCTTCACAGGCGAGGCGAGATCTTTCATCGCCTCTTCACAGGCGAGATCTTTCATCGCCTCTTCACAGGCGAGATCTTTCATCGCCTCTTCACAGGCGAGATCTTTCGCCTCGCCTCTTCACAGGCGAGATCTTTCATCGCGCCTCTTCACAGGCGAGATCTTTCATCGCCTCTTCACAGGCGAGATCTTTCAGCGCCTCTTCACAGGCGAGATCTTTCAGCGCCTCTTCACAGGCGAGATCTTTCATCGCCTCTTCACAGGCGAGGTCTTTCAGCGCCTCTTCACAGGCGAGATCTTTCATCGCCTCTTCACAGGCGAGATCTTTCAGCGCCTCTTCACAGGCGAGGTCTTTCATCGCCTCTTCACAGGCGAGATCTTTCAGCGCCTCTTCACAGGCGAGGTCTTTCAGCGCCTCTTCACAGGCGAGATCTTTCAGCGCCTCTTCACAGGCGAGATCTTTCAGCGCCTCTTCACAGGCGAGATCTTTCATCGCCTCTTCACAGGCGAGATCTTTCATCGCCTCTTCACAGGCGAGATCTTTCAGGCGCCTCTCTCACAGGCGAGATCTTTCAGACAGGCGATCTTTCATCGCCTCTTCACAGGCGAGATCTTTCATCGCCTCTTCACAGGCGAGATCTTTCAGCGCCTCTTCACAGACGAGGTCGAGATCTTTCAGCGCCTCTTCACAGGCGAGATCTTTCATCGCCTCTTCACAGGCGAGATCTTTCAGCGCCTCTTCACAGGCGAGATCTTTCATCGCCTCTTCACAGCGCCTCTTCACAGGCGAGATCTTTCATCGCCTCTTCACAGGCGAGATCTTTCAGCGCCTCTTCACAGGCGAGGTCTTTCATCGCCTCTTCACAGGCGAGATCTTTCATCGCCTCTTCACAGGCGAGATCTTTCACAGGCAGGTCGCCTCTTTCACAGGCGAGATCTTTCATCGCCTCTTCACAGGCGAGATCTTTCATCGCCTCTTCACAGGCGAGATCTTTCATCGCCTCTTCACAGGCGAGATCTTTCATCGCCTCTTCACAGGCGAGGTCTTTCAGCGCCTCTTCACAGGCGAGATCTTTCAGCGCCTCTTCACAGGCGAGATCTTTCAGCGCCTCTTCACAGGCGAGATCTTTCAGCGCCTCTTCACAGGCGAGATCTTTCATCGCCTCTTCACAGGCGAGATCTTTCATCGCCTCTTCACAGGCGAGATCTTTCATCGCCTCTTCACAGGCGAGATCTTTCATCGCCTCTTCACAGGCGAGATCTTTCATCGCCTCTTCACAGGCGAGATCTTTCAGCGCCTCTTCACAGGCGAGATCTTTCATCGCCTCTTCACAGGCGAGATCTTTCAGCGCCTCTTCACAGGCGAGATCTTTTCAGCGCCTCTTCACAGGCGAGATCTTTCATCGCCTCTTCACAGGCGAGATCTTTCAGCGCCTCTTCACAGGCGAGATCTTTCAGCGCCTCTTCACAGGCGAGGTCTTTCATCGCCTCTTCACAGGCGAGATCTTTCATCGCCTCTTCACAGGCGAGATCTTTCAGCGCCTCTTCACAGGCGAGATCTTTCAGCGCCTCTTCACAGGCGAGATCTTTCATCGCCTCTTCACAGGCGAGATCTTTCATCGCCTCTTCACAGGCGAGATCTTTCAGCGCCTCTTCACAGGCGAGATCTTTCATCGCCTCTTCACAGGCGAGATCTTTCATCGCCTCTTCACAGGCGAGATCTTTCAGCGCCTCTTCACAGGCGAGATCTTTCAGCGCCTCTTCACAGGCGAGATCTTTCAGCGCCTCTTCACAGGCGAGATCTTTCAGCGCCTCTTCACAGGCGAGATCTTTCAGCGCCTCTTCACAGGCGAGATCTTTCAGCGCCTCTTCACAGGCGAGATCTTTCAGGCGCCTCTTCACAGGCGAGATCTTTCAGCGCCTCTTCACAGGCGAGATCTTTCATCGCCTCTTCACAGGCGAGATCTTTCAGCGCCTCTTCACAGGCGAGATCTTTCAGCGCCTCTTCACAGGCGAGATCTTTCAGGCGCCTCGCCTCTTCACAGGCGAGATCTTTCATCGCCTCTTCACAGGCGAGATCTTTCAGCGCCTCTTCACAGGCGAGGTCTTTCAGCGCCTCTTCACAGGCGAGATCTTTCAGCGCCTCTTCACAGGCGAGATCTTTCAGCGCCTCTTCACAGGCGAGATCTTTCATCGCCTCTTCACAGGCGAGATCTTTCATCGCCTCTTCACAGGCGAGATCTTTCATCGCCTCTTCACAGGCGAGATCTTTCAGCGCCTCTTCACAGGCGAGATCTTTTCACAGGCGCCTCTTTCACAGGCGAGATCTTTCAGCGCCTCTTCACAGGCGAGATCTTTCAGCGCCTCTTCACAGGCGAGATCTTTCAGTCGCCTCTTCACAGGCGAGGTCTTTCATCGCCTCTTCACAGGCGAGATCTTTCAGCGCCTCTTCACAGACGAGATCTTTCATCGCCTCTTCACAGGCGAGATCTTTAAGCGCCTCTTCACAGGCGAGATCTTTCTGCGCCTCTTCAAAGGCGAGATCTTTCAGCGCCATTTCACAGGCTAGATCTTTCAGCGCCTCTAACAGAGGCCTCTACCCTCTTCAGGCGAGATCTTTCAGCGCCTCTTCACAGGCGAGATCTTTCAGCGCCTCTTCACAGGCGAGATCTTTCAGCGCCTCTTCACAGACGAGATCTTACAGCGCCTCTTCACAAGATGAACACAGGCCAGATCTTTCATCGCCTCTTCACAGGCAAGATCTTTCAGCGCCTCTTCACAGGCGAGATCTTTCAGCGCCTCTTCACAGACGAGATCTTTTAGCGCCTCTTCACAGGCGAGATCTTTCAGCGCCTCTTCACAGGCGAGATCTTTCAGCGCCTCTTCACAGACGAGATCTTTAATCGCCTCTTCACAGGCGAGATCTTTCAGCGCCTCTTCACAGGCGAGATCTTTCAGCGCCTCTTCACAGGCGAGATCTTTCAGCGCCTCTTCACAGGCGAGATCTTTCAGCGCCTCTTCACAGACGAGATCTTTCATCGCCTCTTCACTGGCGAGATATTTAAGCGCCTCTTCACAGGCGAGATCTTTCTGCGCCTCTTCAAAGGCGAGATCTTTCAGCGCCTCTTCACAGGCGAGATCTTTCAGCGCCTCTAACCAGGCCTCTACCCAGGCGAGATCTTTCAGCGCCTCTTCACAGGCAAGATCTTTCAGCGCCTCTTCACAGGCGAGATCTTTCAGCGCCTCTTCACAGGCGAGATCTTTAGGCGCCTCTTCACAGGCGAGATCTTTTAGGTCCTCTTCACAGGCGAGATCTTTCAGCGCCTCTTCACAGGCGAGATCTTTCAGCGCCTCTTCACAGGCGAGATCTTTCAGCGCCTCTTCACAGGCGAGATCTTTCAGCGCCTCTTCACAGGCGAGATCTTTCAGTGCCTCTTCACAGGCGAGGTCTTTCAGGCCTCTTCACAGACGAGATCTTTCAGAGCCTTTTCACAGGCGAGATCTTTCAGAGCCTCTTCACAGGCGAGGATCTTTCAGCGCCTCTTCACAGGCGAGATCTTTCAGCGCCTCTTCACAGGCGAGATCTTTCAGCGCCTCTTCACAGGCGAGATCTTTCAGCGCCTCTTCACAGGCGAGATCTTTCAGCGCCTCTTCACAGGCGAGATCTTTCATCGCCTCTTCACAGGCGAGATCTTTCAGCGCCTCTTCACAAGATGAACACAGGCCAGATCTTTCAGCGCCTCTTCACAGGCGATATCTTTCAGCGTCTCTTCACAGGCCAGATCTTTCAGCGCCTCTTCAAAGGCGAGGTCTTCACTGGGATTTCATCCAGCGGCTCTTTCAACCAGCTGCCATCATCCAGAATCATGTTCGTGTATCTATCCGTAGAGTTCGAAGGCCCTTGTTCGAGGATCACTCACATAAATTTCATTACGGCTATAATTATAGAATATGCCAGCATCATGCCGACAGATTGGTCAATTATTCCGACGACGCATATATTTTGATGCCAGATTCAAACAGCGATACGAATGCTGCTGAATTTAACCATATATGTCGGATTGGTCTGCGAGACGTACCTTAAGACTGAACGAAGAATAGAACACGGAGATGGTAATCAATGGTTTTTTTGTAGGGAAAGGGCGAGGACCCAGGGGAGATGCCTGGTCTGGTGAAGGGTCTTCCTGGGGTCACGCAGACTGAGTATCTTAGTTTGAGTCGCACATTATACAGAATCTGTGGTAAGGCAAAGGAGTCCCTTTGCGCCCTGATTATCATCATCATCATCGTCATCATCATCGTCATCATCGTCATCATCATCATCAACATCACCACCACCACCATCATAATAATAATAATAAATATAATAATAATAATAATAATAATAATTTTTATTAATTCAAACCGACCATTACGCATTAAGATTGCATGATATGACAGTAACAGATGATAGCAAGTTTAACAGGAGTTGAATTTAACTGTGTGGCAGCCTGCAAGGCGCCCATCTGTCCTACAGTTCATTTTACCAACGCCACCTAGCTAATGGAAGGCTGATGTAACCTTATGGTATTGGCGGTTATCGAACCCGCGTCTTCTGATCTTCGTGAAAGCGTGTTACCATTCAACCATCTCCCGGCCTCATGGCCTCACAGAACCACTGCTTTACGATGTGGTGCGGGCGATAACAGTCACTCACGTGCCCTGTGCCGCCCAGGCCTGGTGGTGGTTTGCAGGGCGGCAGGAGCGAAACCGTGTGCAATCAGTAATGGATTGACTGATCCGTCTAGGATGTTTGCCAGATGATAAACCTACATTTGAGAAACTGCGCCATGAAGCCGATGTACATGTAGACCTCTCTACTGCGGTCCTGGAAACCCGGTTCATGTGTTGAATTGGCTCCACAACCAGTTAAGACACTAACTTACTCCATGCGCCCACGACCACATGACCGTTTTATCCCCAGGCAAACAATCTTGCGAGAAAATCGTTCAAAATTAGAATGCTATATTTTACCTAATGCATGCACTCCAAAGTGCTGCTATGAAGTTAATTAATATACTTACTTATTCAAGGTGTTCGTATGAACAAAGGAATGCATTTCGACCATATTGAACCCAGTAGGGTCAGGGTTATCTAACAGAAAACCGGCCTCGAAAGAAGTGTCAAGTGATACCTGTTTCTGATGAAGTTAAGCTTCCGAAGGCAGCGCTGGACTTCAGTCGTCTTCCATCGGTCGAACTCGACGGGAAGAAAGGGCCGTATCAAGCGTCGACGTGTCCACAAAGGGCATTACGAAAAGACGACGTGATCTACGAAACATGGTCTCTCATTTATCAGGCACAAACGCATCCAAAATTCTCAAATTATTGCAAAATGTCGCAAATCTGCGATCGTTAGATTCAACCACAAGAAACGCTAGAGTCTAGACAGATAATAACGATGACGTCATCAACAATCAGGCGGGCGGAAATAACGTCATTGTGATAATTGCTTCGCTCAAAAACGTTGAAAATATCTTTTAATACAACGTAATCCCTTAATCGTAATCGTAATCGAGCATTTATATAGCGCCACTCAAAAACAGAGGCGCTCCCGACCCGGGTCAGTGTCTTCACTGGTAAAGAGAGGTTTTCAGGCGCTGACGGAACTGGTCAAAAGAAATAGAGAAACTGAGGGACTGAGGTAACTGGTTCCAGCTATTGGGACCAACAATAGCGAAACTCCTAGACTGGGCCGTAGAAGTACGCACCCGCGGGACAACCAAGTAACCACGGGTCGAAAATAATTAGAGTAAGCTTATCTGGCCTTCCCACATCGACGCTACAACCTCTAACATCTTTTTTGCACGCTGCCGCTCGCCTAATAAAAGGTCTTGGCCCCAGAGACCACATCATACAATCTCTTCAACAACTACAGTGGCTTCCCATTCGCGCCCGTATCGCTTTCAAAATCTCCCTCCTCATGTATCAGATCCATTTTGGAACCTCCCCATCATAATTATATTGTATTGTATTGTATTTGAACACTTGTTATAGCGCCCCTACCAGATTTCCCATTCAGAGGCGCTCCCGACTACTGCGCGGACGCTGAATCGGAGTTTCAGCCGAAGCGCATGAGCAATTGCGAGTGAAGGACTTGCCCAGGGTCCCTACGCGGCGACTTTGAGGTGGATTCGAACCCGCAACCCTCCAGCTGCAAGGCACCGAACATACCCCTAAACCACCGCGCCCCAGTTGTATTGTAATGTGTTGTGTTGTATTGTATTGTACTCCACGTTTATAATGCGACCGAGCTACCCGCAGTAAAGATCCGAGAAATTAATCTCTGATAAACCGACCGACCGGGTATCGAACCCGGGGCGCCGGCGCAGTGAGCAGGCTACCAACCCACTCGGCCACTCAGGATCTCATATTATATGGCATCCATGGTCGTGCCATGCTCTGCTTAAAATCCTAGAGGACTCAGATCGGCCACGCGAGGAGACTTTACCGTTCTTCGCACCAAGAGGAAGTTTGGAAAATCGTGCTTTTGCTGTCTCCGGACACAGAGAATGGAACAGTCTTCAAGCTACAATCTGTCAATGTTCATCTGCTATTCAATTTAAATCAAAATTAAAAACTCATTTATTCTCATTACACTATGGCTAAGAACACTCTTGCTTTTGTGCAAGACTTGTCTTGTTAAAGCGCGCTATAAATGTCTAATTGTATTGTATTGATACAAAAAATTGTATTGAAATACAGCATTTACAACGTTCTGTTTGTGTTTTACTTGGGTTTCAAAGTGATCTACACTGTGTCCCGATGAAAAGTGGACCCCAAGGAAGAGTGTCATAACTCGGTCAAGACTGTTAGCATTTGCCTGAAATTTTAAGAACAACAACAGTAGCCATATTACCACCAAATCGTAACGCCGTTTGAAAATTTTGGTGATTTTGTCAATTTTATGAAGGTTGGAGATGCAGTATTGAAAAAAGGAAGTTTCCAACATACAAGAGCCATAAGGAAGTGAAGTTCAGCTACAGCTGGTGTTCAAAATGTCCTCCTTGTTCACGGACACACGACCGTATACGTGGACGCCACTGTTTGATGGCCCTGTCGATGATCATGTGGTCAAACAACTGCCACTCTTCAATTAGGCGCTTCTCGTGCGCTTTTGGCCACTGCCAGGTTTTCGGTCCACTGTGCCGGTTTCATCGATCTTCTTCAACAGTTTATTTAAAGACGACAGACTCCAGTTTCTGTTCGGAAATTCTTTAACAAACCTTTTCGCTCCATAGTCCTTTTCTAGCCGCAATACTTTAAAATTTTATCTTCTTTTGTAAACGCCATGTTTCTTTATTGTTTCCACCAAAACAAGTGACGTATTCTATCGATGACGATGTCGAGAGCGAGTGTGTAAGTAAGGACCTAGCCTATGTTGGAAACTTTCAATTTTACCAACTATTTTTTAAGATTCAATTTCTTTGCTTTTGCTGCATCAATTTAAGTCATATTTTGCAGATTTATTCGAAAATGGTGTAGGATACTGCATATATAATTTTATTGCTTTTAGTTTAACCTTCAAGCAGTTATTGACAAACGTTTAGGGGTCCACTTTTCATCAGGACACAGTGTATAGGCCTATTCCTCATTTGTTATATTTTTACTTGCTGTCTTCTCTTCGGCTGACCTCAGTCCAAGGACTGGCCGCACCACCGTCAATTTTTCCCGTTCCCTTCTGTTTCTTGACTCTTTCTTTAGATAACCGACCGAATTATAATCCAGTCCACAATTTATGTTATCGGTACATACCATTTTAGGACAGTAACCAAATGACGTCATAGTAACTGTGACGACTTCTGGCTGAACCTATAACATACCTATTCAACCTCTCGACACATAATTCCTGTGTTCCTGACCAATGGAGGTCTAGCTCCATTACCCCTATTCCTAAGATCCCTAACCCAACCTCTGAGGCTGATTTCCGGCCTATTTCTATCACATCAGTATTGTGTAGATTGTTAGAAAAACTTATAGTGCGCCTGTACATCTATCCTATCCTCACTAATCATGTTGAGAACCGTCCCTTTGCTGACCAATTCGCCTTCAGGCCTTCTGGTTCTACCTCTGCTGCACTCATAGCCATCACTGACTGTATTCTTAACTCGCTTAAATCTGAACCTTATGTCCGCCTTATTTCTCTAGATTTCTCCAAGGCCTTTGATACAGTCAGGCACTCTTACTTGGCCGATCAACTGGCCTCTCTACCTATACCTGTTAATATCTTCAACTGGATTCTCTCCCTCTTGAGCAATCGTAGTCATTGTACCAAGTTCCGCGGCATGATCTCTTCCTTGGCTCACATCAATGCTAGTATAATACAAGGTTCTCGCATGGGCCCAGCAAACTTCTTAGTGGCCATCTCTGGTCTTAAACCTCTCCACAGCTTCAATTATATCTTCAAATATGCTGATGATTGCTATCTTTTGATCTTGGCTTCAAATATTTCCACCACGGATGCAGAATTAGATCACATTAGTGCCTGGGCTCGCAAATGTAATCTCCACCTAAACCATTCTAAATCTAACGAAATTATCTTGACCAGACCAAATGTGAATCTTGAACAAGGTCCTCCAATTATACGTGGCATAAAAAGGGTCACATCCCTGAATATATTGGGTATCGAGATTTCCGCAAAGCTCGGTTTTTCCTCCCATATCCAAAAGATTTGTGTACGGGCCAAGCAATCTCTCCATGCCCATCGTATTTTAATCTCGCATGGGCTCTTGGGAGTCAGGTTATATGATGTGGTCCGGTCCACCACTGTCAACCGAATGCTTTATTGTTCCCAAGTGTGGTGGGGCTTTGCCAGCAAACAGGAACGTGACTCTCTAAGTGCTGTGGTCCGCAAGCTGGTACGCTTTGGCTTCCTACCAAAATCTTTTCCCACGTTTGAGGAACTCTGTAAAAAAGCCGACCATGACCTTTTTAGAAATATCTTAAATAATCCCGGTCATAATCCTTCATTACCTACTAACCCCTGTCCTATATAGCCTACTGGTCATGATTTGCGCCCACGCTCACATAACCGTGTTCTTTCTAGATTTGATTCCCTGACCAGGCGTGGTTTCCTGGCTAGGATGTTGTACAGCTAAGCCATAATTGATAGTGTTTTTTAGTTTACTATTTACTAACTTTTTCGCTACTATTTGATAACTTTGTATAACTTTGTATGTACAGCGCCGTGCGTTTGCCAGCGTTTAATAAAGAACACACTTACTTACTTACTTACTTACTCTTTCACTCCACATATTTTCCATATTGACGTACTAACTGGTCTGGTTAGCTACACATTTGAAATCGAACGTTGATTACAGAACCAAGTAAATAGCAGTAGACTTATTGTACAGTTCTGTAGTCAGTGTAGTGGTAAAATTAGAGGTGAGTACACGCTACACTAGCTTGCAGCCTTGAGGTTAGTTTCCCAAAGTTTAATGGGGATGGTTTTGCAGTTTACAGTCTCAAAAAGTTAGGCCTATAAAGCCTACACTCTACACTATGCAGTATTAAACAAAAATATGTCAAAGTACGTTGTGGAGGTGAGTAAACACTCTGCACAGATGAGTATACTAAATAAATGTTGCGAGGTGAGTACACGCTGTATACCCGCGTTTACCCTCGTGTACAGCTCTGCCTATTAATAATTCTGCATCTAGGATTCTAGGTAGACCTAGATAGCAATGTCTTTTTATCAGTTTGGAAAAGGGTGGAATAAAAACTTATCTTTGTGTTTTTAAACTGGTCTAGGTGAGTCATATTCGCTTATATAATAATTAAGCAAGTTGTTTAGTTCTGATGACTATGACCCTTGATCGCAAAATTATATCCATATTACGCTTGAAATGTTTATGGTTTTCAGCAGTTTTCATGTCATTTTGTTAACCCATCATACTCCCGGAAGAAGACAGGAAATGGGGCGATGGCGGCTGAAGAGCAGACGGTGGAATAGGTGGGGAGAAGTGAGCAGGTGATGAGGTAGAAAACAAGAACGCGTTGGTTTCAGCAAATGATCTGTCTATAATGGAGCTTATAAAATTTAAAATTGTGATCAATCACAGTATTTTATAATTAACCCCGATTTTCCATGCTTATCACTAGTGAACTAGGAAATCTGATTGCTTTTCTTAGGCTATGCCACAAACCAAGACTGTTTTAGGCGAGTGAGCTAGATTTTAAGTCTTGCTGTCGGAACTAAATTTTGCAATTTCTCTCCTCACTTCTGTGCCACGGTCTCTTGCAGGCCTACCATGATCGTTACTCAGCAGAAGTTTAGCTTGTCTTCAATTGTTCTTTCATTGATCACAATTTATCATTAATGCACC